>CM056051.1:515442993-515495882 GCA_029574335.1 Rana kukunoris | reverse complement strand
AACCTAATGTTGATTTGGGCTGGAGTTGTGGTCCAATGTACAGTCAGGACTTTGGATCCAAAGGGGACTCAAAAATATAATTTCTCTTCCGTTCATGGACGGACACAGCAGCATTGACCTTAGGGTTATATCAGCTTCCTTCCAGGAGAGACTAGGCAGCTTCCTTCCAGGAGAGACTAGGCAGAAAACAGCACTTCAAGTGTTAAAAAACACTTCTGCAGTACAGCTCCTCCCAGGGGGCGTGGCTCCCCAGGTATATAACCCCCACTCTAAATGAACAGCTCCAGTATTTTTCTGCCTAGCATCAGGAGTAGACTGGCCTCTCTGAGTCCATGTACTCTGTATTTTTTAGCGATTTCTTTCGCTTTTATTATTTTGGTTCCTGCATTTTTGGATCCTGGATTCTACTATCAACTGCCGACTGGGTGACAGGCTGGGTCCCCCCATGTTCGGCCATCGAGCGTGTGCTGGCCCTCAACTCAGCTCTGGGTCGTCCAGGACATGCCTCATTGCGACATGTTTTGCGACTTAATTTGCATCGGTTCTTCGGGAGCTTCGATAACCGGTGTTTTTTTTCTCTTCTAGCCGACCGTTGGGTTTGCGAGGTAGTTTCCTCAGGGTACAAGATAGAGTTTCTCTATCTGTGAGTGCATCTTCGGATGCCTCCTTTGGCGCAAGGTTAACCAAAGTTAACCAAAGGGTGGCGGTAAAGAGCAGAAAAGAGCAGAAAAACCATGTGATGTTGGGAAAGTTTTAGAAAAGTTTGCAGAAAAGTCAGAGCGTGTGTATTCTATGGGTGTGACCGGACAACTCACTTCGGACAAAAAACCAAGGGAAAGTTTGTTGGATGTCCGACTGTGTGTACAAGGCTACAGTAAAAGACGATTTGCGCTTTTCTGTCTGTTACAGCGTGATGAATGTGCGTGATGAACGGTAGTTTTATCAGAACGAGCGCTTCCGTCTCATAACTTGCTTCTGAGCATGCGCAGGTTTTTTACGTAGTTTTAGCCCACTCATAATTTTTTACAACCCGAAAAACGACATTGTTTAAAACGACGTTAAAAAATGCTGCATGTTCAATTTTTTTTTTTTTTTTTACATTTTTCAGAACCTGAAAAATAATGTGAAGCCCACACACGATCATTTTAAAGTTTTTGAAAAACAACGTTTTTTTCATGCCGAAAAATGATCGTGTGTACGCGGCATTAGTATATAGGCTACTCGTGGAAATGTCCAATTATTGCTGCTGGAAAGTCACCGAAAATTGTGGTTGGAGATTTTGGCGAGTTGGAATTTTTTGGGCAGAACACCACCACAAAGTGCTGCATCATTGTTACTGCTGTTACCTTAAAGGTGTTTCAGACAAATCACCTGACCTAAAGTAAAAGGTAACAAGAGTGCTAAAGGGTTGCATATATTTCTGCCTGTAAGAACCCACAACAGTCTTTAGATCAATCCAGGAGCTTATATGAAGCCTCAACTTTTGCTCATCATGAGAGTAAGCCTCACCTCCAGGATTCTACACCCCTCCCCGGTGTTCAGATGGTAATTATCAGAACTCCAGTTGGCACTAGAGGCCATGGAACTTGACAGATGGTCATAGGGAACCTAAACATGATTTGGGCTGAAGTCGTGGCCCCATGTATAGTCTGGACTTTCGATCCAAAGGGGCTCCAAAAATTACATAGAGTTCAGTTAAAAGACTAAGACCCTTTTCACACTGAGGCAGTTTTCAGGTAATTTAGCGTTAGAAATGGCTCCTGAAAATTACCTCCCATGCCACCTGAACGTGAATACAACGCTACAAAGCTCCACTAAAACGAGGGGCACTTTACCGCTAACGCACGGGCGGGCTCCGTGTGGAAAGAGTCTTAGGGTCACCACAAAGAGTTCAATTTTTGTTACTGCTGTTACTCTAATAATATTTCAGACAAGTAAGGTATTTTGGGTAGGGAAAGGGAAGGCATTTTCATAAAATTGGTGCTTGTTTAAGGTTTAGATGATTGGCAGCTCTTACCTGAAATCTTTTAGCTCAGAGTCAAAGGGTCGGCCCCATTTGAGCTGAGTAAAGTTTTGGAGAGCCCGGTACTGGCATACTGGTCCTTTTACCATGCCCACAATGGATACGACAAAACCGTACAGCGCTCCAGCCAAGCCAATAGCTGCAAAGATGATTGACAGGAACATCTACAAGAGAAAAGGGGGTATATATGTCATGCATCAATCCCAAAATATTGATTGTTACGATTTTAGACTTTAACTCCAGACAAAACATTTCATGGATAGTTTTGAAGAGAGAAAAGAAGTATTTGATCATCTGTCCTGTGTGGTCGCTGGAACAAGAAGTTGGCCAAAATGTCCCCAACTCAGACACAAATGGCAATATAAACCTTCTCTACTTTTCTCTTTTTAACAGTACTGTTAAAAAAAAAATTCTGTATAATGTAAAATCATATACCTGTATTTATCGCCGTATAACATGCACCCTAACTTTAAGGCCGCGTACACATCCGACGGACCGTTTCCAGCGGACATGTCTCCTCTGGATTTTGGTCCGATGGCGTGTACACACCATCGGATCAAAATCCCCGCCGGCAGACAGCGCGGTGACGTGGCGGTGACGTTGACGTCACCGCACCAGGAAGAAAAATACTTCCGCGCATGCGTCGAATCCATTCGACGCATATGCGGGAAGATATGTCCGCTGGTGAGTGTACTGACCAGCGGACATATCCGACGGACATTTTAAAGCATGTTTTAAAATTTGTCCACCGGTCAGACATGTCCGCTAGCCCATACACACGATCAGATTTGTCTGCTGAACTGGTCCGTCGGACCAGTTTGAGCGGACAAATTCGATCGTGTGTACGCGGCCTAAGAGGGAAGTTTCAGGAAAAAAACTTTCCACTGCCCCCTGAACATTACACAGACTCCCTGCATGGGACACAGACCCCCATTCATTTTAAAGCCCCCCTGCACTCCCAGGAGACCCCCAGTCTCCTGGGTCAGCAATGCCAGCTTACTCTAAAGTTGAGGAAACATCACTGTCAGCCTCTTTTCATACACCGCTCCTCCTGCATCACTGTCGTAAATCAAAGCTTCTAAAAACCTCAATTAACACCGTTTTTATGGACCCGGTCATGTAACTGCTCTCCTCTTCTGATTCATTGACGGTCACATGAGTGCTCTCCTCCTCCAGTCAAAAGCTACACTCGAGGAGGCAGAGTGGGAGCAGAAGAGTGGCCAGAAAGAGCGGCGTTGAGGTATTTAAAGGCTTCCATTTACATTGAGGGTGGTACAGGAGGAGCAGTGTATGAGAAAGGACTGGCAGTAACATTTTCTTAACTTTAACCACTTGCCGCCCGCCAATGACAGATTGACGTCGGCAAAGTGGTTTCAATATCTTGACTGGATGTCATATGACGTCCTCAGGATATTGAGCCGCTGCGCACCCCCGGAGGCACGCACCGCGGCGATCGTTGTTGCAGGGTGTCAGTCTGACACCATGCAACACCAATCTAGGTACTATGGTACGTGATAAGCCATGTCCAATCTGTCAGACGCGAGTAGAGGAGAGCCGATCGGCTGCTCCTCTGACAGGGGGGGTTTGCGCTGATCGATTATCAGCGCAGCCCCCCCCCCCCCCCCCCCCACTGGACCACTAGGGATGCCACCAGGGATGCTCACCTAGACCACCAGGGATGACAAACACAAAAAAAGGATGGCAATCAGTGCCCACAATGGATGCCAATCAGTGCCCACAATGGGCATCACTGATTGGCAGGCATTGTTTGGCACTGATTGGCATTCATTAGTACAACACATACATTAGTGCAACACATTAAAGTGCCCATGTATGCCCATCCATGCCGCCTATCAGTGCCCATCCGTGTCGCCTATCCGTGCCCATTTGTGCAGCCTATCAGTGCCGCAAATTAGTGTCCATCAATGCCATCACATCAGGGTGTATAAGTGCCCTGTATGGAAGTGGTTAAGGTATGCTGGCAGTGCTGTCCCAGGGCCAGGAGAGGAGTGGCAGCCAGCCTGACACCCCCCCCCCCCCCCCCAATGGGTGGCACTGAGACGGACTGCCCCCCGTTGGTAATAAAGAATAATAAATAAAGAATATTGGAGTATAACACACAGGCACAGTTTACCCTCTATTTTCATTGAGGAAAAAGTGTGTGTTATATGCCAATAAATACAGTAGTAAAATATAAAATAATTCAATAATGCCAACTGCATAGTAGTTAGCATAACATGTAAATTATAGAAAGGTATAGAACAGTGCTGCATAGTATAGTAGAGTGATTTAGCAATATACAATACTACAGTAGAAGCATTACACACTTCTGTATAAAATATCAATATAAAAATACACTATTGAATAATAAAGTATAACTTATTATAGTTACACATTCCACATGTGTGCTGAAGGGCTCTTGCCAGCCTTTGAGACCCGGCAGAGACCTTTCTTACATCTGCAGATGTGTTCATGCACCAAGATGGCACAAGTAAGGAGGTCCCGACTATGTGCATGGCTAGAAGAACCATACAAGCGCATTGTACAGCTAATGGCTTAATATAATTTCACTGGAGTTCCCAGATTTACTTTACCTTACAAAGTAGTCACCCCCCCCCCCCTCCCCTGCTCTGCACACGTTTATCCAGTAGAGGGAGACAATGCAGATGTGATGAGAGCCTTAATGACCCATGCAGGTGTGATGACTCCACCCGCACTTTCCATTATTGCACACGAGATAAGATAATTTATATTGCAGATGGTCAAGTGACTTTTTTATATCGCTAGAACAATGCTTCATCTGTTGTAAGGCAAGCAGAACTTTGGTCGGGCGCTTCAAATTTCCCTTTTTATTTATTTATTTTAGCTGGACTGGATAGACAGAAATACAAATCCTTTGGCAGGTAAAACTGCTCCTCCATATGTATTTTATCTGTGTATTTAGCTTAAAGAGTAACTCCACATCTAATGTCAAAATCTGACTTGTGTCTTGTTGCAGACTTCTGGGAAAATCAACGAACCAATCACACAAGCAGGAAATGACATTTCTGAGGGGCGTTCTGTACAGCATCTGTGTACAGAAGGCCCCCCCAGGTAGCCATATTGTATTGCATTTACAGAGAATTTGCAGCGCTGCAGATTTTAAAAGGAAAGGTCATTATAGTTAAAATTCAAATACAATATGGCTTAAAGCGGAGGTTCACACAAAAAGTGAACCTCCGCTTTTTGTATCCCTTCCCCCCTCTGGTGACACATTTGGCACCTTTCAGGGGGAGGGGGGTGCAGATACCTGTCTGAGACCGGTATTTGCACCACTCCCGGGTCTGATCCCCACGGGTAATCCAGCCTGTGACGTCACTCCCCCCGTTGTCTTCTGGGAAACACTGTTCCCAAGAGAAAGAGGGGACCCTAGCGCATGCGCAGTAGGGAATCGGGCAGTGAAGCCTTCAGGCTTCGCTTCCTGATTCCCTCACCGAGGATGTCGGCGGAAGCAGCCGAGGACCGAGCGATTGCTCAGCCTCGGCTGCTGACACTGCGGGCGCGCTGGACAGGTAAGTGCCGTATTTGTAGCTGCTGACTTAAAAAAAAAAAATCGGCGCAACCTCCGTTTTAAGTAGCAATTGTATATGTTATATTATTTTTTATTTGATATTTTTTTCCCACTAAAGTGTAGTTGCCCTTTAACTGCTTAACGACCCCTTCACGCCGATATACATCGGCAGAAGGGCACAGCTGGGCGCAAGCGCATACCTGTATGTCGCCTTTAAGAGCCCAGCTGTGGGTCGCGACCTGGTCCTGTGCTCCGTGACCACGCCCGCGGGACCCACAGACACGGAGCTGAAGAACGGGGAGAGGGAAGTGTAAACAAACCTTTCCCCTGTTATTCCTAGTGTGACTGCCACTGTCATAGGGAACGACGATCAGTGACGACAGGCCACGCCCCCACACAGTAAGTGTCACTCCCTTAGGTCACACTTAACCCCTTAGAGCGCCCCCTACAGGTTAACCCCTCCACTGCCAGTGTCATTTTCACAGTAATGCATTTTTATAGCACTTTTCGCTGTAAAAATTACAATGGCCCCAAAATAGTGTCAAAAGTGTCCGATGTGTCCGCCATAATGTCGCAGTCACGATAAAAACCGCTGATCGCCGCCATAACTAGTAAAAAAAAAGAAATATGAATAAAAATGCCATAAAACTATCCCCTATTTTGTAGACGCTATAACTTTTGCGCAAACCAATCAATAAACGCTTTTTTTTTTTTTACCAAAATGATGTAGAAGAATATGTATCGGCCTAAACTGAGGAAAAAAAAAATCATATTTTTGTGGGATATTTATTATAGCAAAAAGTAAAAAATATTGAATTTTTTTCAAAATTGTCGCTCTATTTTTGTTTGTAGTGCAAAAAATAAAAACCGCAGAGGTGAGCAAATGCCACCAAAAGAAATCTCTATTTGTGGTAAAAGAAAAGATGTCAATTGTGTTTGAGAGCCACGTCGCAATTGTCAGTTAAAGCGACGCAGTGCCGAATCGTAAAAAGGGGCAAGGTCCTTTAGCTGCATATTGGTCCCTGGGGCTTAAGTGATTAAGCTACACTTCAGGCAGTCTTCATTCCTTTTGCTTTTATCTCCCTGACTGATATACAGTATATATATATACACTTGAGCCCTAAATTTTCACCATAAAATACAATACATATATACAATACAATTAGCCTGTGAATAAACATCATATGCCCTGCTATGTGTAATCAACATCCAATCACCCCACAGCGGTTGTTGCAGCATCCCTCCCGTCCTATCGCTTGGATGTGAATGGCTGGAATCAGGACCTAGGGAAAAGTAATTAATAATAATGAAAATTTGTAAATTCAAGGAACAAACACATGGAATTCTTACCAATTTAACTTATGCATTTTTTATATGTACATTATCTCACAAAAGTGAGTACACCCCTCACATTTTTGTAAATATTTTATTCTATCTTTTCATGTGACAATACTGAAGAAATGACACTTTGCTACAATGTAAAGTAGAGAGTGTACAGCTTGTATAACAGTGTACATTTTCTGCCTCCTTGAAATAACAAAACACACAGCCGTTAATGTCTAAACCGCTGGCAACAAAAATAAGTACACCCCAAGTGAAAATGTCCAAATTGGGCCATTTTCCCTCCCTGTTGTCATGTGACTTGTTAGTGTAAGGCCACGTACACACGATCAGAGTGGTCCGATGAAACTGCTCCGACGGACCGTTTTCATCGGACCAGGCTGAAGTGGTCTGATGTGCGTACACACCATCGGACCAAAAATCCGATCAGACCAGAACGCGGTGACGTAGAACACACCGACGTGCTGAAAAAAGGAAGTTTAATGCTTCCAAGCATGCGTCGACTTGATTCTGAGCATGCGTGGGTTTTTGGTCCGATGCTTTGGCGTACTAACCATCGAATCTTCGGACAGGTGATTGCGCCCGCTGGGCACGCTTGTCGGCACCAGGGGCGAGCCGACGACCCTAATGGCTGGAATGCGAAATGACTTATAGCTACGTGATTTCGTGCAGCCGAGCAGATCCATATAACTGCGGCGGCTGGTCGGCTAGTGGTTAAAAGTGTCATCATTTTTTAAGGTAAATATATTTCTAAAGGTTTAAAGTAGAGCCTCTAAGGTAGTTATAGATAAATATAAAAATAGAAAGTACCATCATCCTGGAAATTTGATATAGAAACATTGGTCCAGATTCAGATACAATTACATTGGCGCAGAGTATCAGAGATTCACTACGCCGCCGTATTTTACCAGGCTATACGCCGAATTCTGGTAGATTTTGTCCCTTACGGTACAGCGGCGTAGTGTATTTCTCGCCGTGTAATCGAAATACGCGATTAGGGGGCGTGAAGCATTTAAATCAGGCGCGTCCCCACGGCGATCGAACTGCGCATGCTCCGTTCAGAAATTTCCCGCCGTGCATTGCGCGAAATAACGTCGTTACGTCATTTGTTGTTTGAGTAGCGTCGTTTACGGACATTCCTATTCCCGGACGACTTACGTAAAAAATAAAAAAAGACGTTGACATTCGACGCGGGAACGACGGCCATACTTAACATGGGCTGTCTAATATTAGACCAGCAAAAAGCTGGTATAATTTTACGCAGCAAAAAGATGACTAAAGATGCCGTAAGAGATTGCAATTGACGTTCGTAACTTCGTGGATCGTCGGCAAAAGCTCATTTGCATACCCCGACGCGGAAAACGACGGGAACTCCAACCAGCGGCCGCAAATTTATTGCAGCGTAGATCCGAAGGCGTACGAACACGTAAGCCAGTCGGATTGAAGCCCGCAGGCGTATTTTCATGGTTTGAAGTTTCAGAGTAGTGAAAAAATGCGCGTAATTTGAAAGTACTCCAGTCTAACGCGAGTTAGACAGGAGTAAGGGCTCTGTGAATCTGGCCCATTGGGTCTAAGGTCCCCAAACCTGAGAACCAAGCGAAAAAAGGGGGGCACGGTTGGACTATTGCGGTACAGGTAGAATTAGATAACAAAATTACAAAATAAGAATACAATACTTTTTAATGAATACAAGAAAGAAACACAATACAAAACTAAAAATGGTGATGACCATACATAACGCCAGTATAATAATCCCGGAAGGGAACAAAAGAATGCGTTGGGGGTCACGACGAGCTTAACCGGTTTCGCGGCATTGACCACTTCATCAGAAGTATGTCTACAATGTATAACTAATTGTTTTCTTAACCTAATTGTAGACATACTTCTGATGAAGCGGTCAATGCCACGAAACCGGTCAAGATTGTCGTGACCCCAACGCATTCTTTTGTTCCCTTCCGGGATTATTATACTGGCGTTATGTATGGTCGTCACCATTTTTAGTTTTGTATTGTGTTTCTTTCTTGTATTCATTAAAAAGTATTTTATTCTTATTTTGTAATTTTGTTATCTAATTCTACCTGTACCGCAATAGTCCAACTGTGCCCCCCTTTTTTGGTTTGGTTCTCAGGTTTGGGGACCTTAGACCCAACGTTTCTATATCATATTTCTAAAGGTGCTATTGGCATGACATTTTTCCTACATGTCGGTAACAATTCATACATATAAAGAAACCAAAAAAAAGTTCAGAAATTAAGTTTTGTGTAATAAAATGGAATGAAACAGGGAAAAAGTATTGAATGCATGAAGAAAGGGAGGTGCAAAAAGGCACCAGCTGAAATCTATCAGTAATTAGAAATGCAAATTAATATCAGCTGGTTCCACTGCCGATCCTGACCTCCCTGGGGCCCTAAGCATAAAATAAGCTCCAAAATAAAATGACATGTCACATTAAAGTTGAGGGTGTTCTGCTGTTGGAAATTACATCTTGCATTAAAGTGAGAAGCGGGGGGGGGGGTGCTGACTTCTTACCACTTCTCCCATGCAGCCAGAGAGTTTAAAAGCGGGGTGAGGGGGCGAAAATTACTTCTCACCAGGCGGGGCCTCTAGTAATTTGGGGGGCCCCTGCAGCTTTGCGGGGCCCTAAGCGGCTTGCATAGTGAGCCTATAGGGTGGATCGGTCCTGGCTGGTTCAATCCCAACTGATGGCCTATAAAAAAAGGTGTCTCATTACCAAGTTGGGTAAAAGCAAAGAGTTCTCTCAAGACCTTCACAACCTTATTGTTTCAAAACATACTGATGGTATTGGTTACAGAAGGATTTCTACATTTCTGAATGTTCCAGAGAGCACTGATAGAAATGTAATCTGTTGGGCCATAATCCAGAAGTGGAAAGAACATAATTTGACCATAAACAGGCTATGACCAGGTGCTACTCACAAGACTTCTGTCAGAGGAGAGAAAAGAATTATCAGAAGATTTGTCTAAGGCCGCGTACACACGTCCGAGAACCTCGTCGGGCTAAACTCATTGTTCCGCCCGACGAGGTTCCCGATGAGCGGTCGAAAAGCTCGTCGAGCCAAATCTCATCATTGAACAATGAGGAAAAAGAGAGCGTGCTCTCTATTTTGGCTCGACAAGCTTCCCGACGGGACGCTCGTCGAAAGTGTACACACGGCCGATTTTCTCGGCAGAATATGTCTCCCAGCGAGCTTCTCGCTGGATTCTGCTGAGAAGCTCGGTCGTGTGTACGGGGCCTTAAGAGCCGAGGACCAATTGTGGAGAGATTCAGAAAAAAACTGGAATTAGCAGGTACACAAAAAGTAATGCACTCACCCACCGTGGCCTGTATGCACGCTCACCATGCAAGACTCCATTGCTGAAGGAAAAGCATGTTGAAGTTCATTTAAAGTTTGCTGCACAACATTTAGATAAACATGTGAAATACTGAGAGGATATAATCTGGTCAGATGAGACCAAAATTGAACTCTTTGGATGCCATAATACACACCATGTTTGGAGGTCAAATGGCACATCACCCGACAAATAAAACAAACCATACCAACAGTTACGTTTGGAGGTGGGAACATCATGGTATGGGGCTGTTTTTCAGTATACGGTACTGGCAAACTTCATATCATTGAAGGTTGAATGGAAAAATGTACCAAGACATTCTAGATAAAAATCTGCTGCCATCTACCAGGGTGATGAAGATGAAATGAGGGAGGACATTTCAGCCAGACAATGATCCCAAACACAAAGCCAAGGAAACTCTTAATTAGTTTCAAAGAAAGAAAATAAAGCTGCAAGAATGGCCCAGCCAACCACCTGACTTGAATCCAATAGAAAATCTATGGAAAGAACTAAAGATCAGAGTTAACAGAAGAGGCCCACGGAACCTTCAAGATTTGAAGACATGGGCCAAAATCTCACTTGAGCAACGCATGTGACTAATTTTTCCATGTAGGAGGTGCCTTGTAGCTGTCATTTCCAACAAAGAATTAAATACATTTCAGTTAGCGTGTTCAATACCTTTTACCTGTGTCCTTCCATTTTATTACACATAACCTAATTTCGGAACTTATTTGTTTTGGTTTATGTGTATGTATGGAGTGTATGGGTTGTTACTGACATGTGGTGAAAATTTCATGTCAATAGCACATTTAGAAATATATTTACCTAGAAAAATGGTGACATGTAAACTGGGAGAGAAACAGCCAAACTCTGCTGTGATGTGCTGTTCAAGCTCTTTCTAACTTCCTATCTCTAAGTGCCCATTTACTTTATGCAGTGCATTAAACAGTGTTATGTTGTATGTTAACGTGTGTTGTGTCATAGCAGCTTTATAAAAATGAATAGGCTATGCAATGCACTCCAATGCACTACTGTGTGTTGCTGTGCATCACAACATGTTACAATGCAGGTGCAATGGGGTGACTTTGAAAATGATTGGCCTTGCAATGCAATAACGCAGGCAATGAAAAATCAATTTCCAATGAACCCACTCTTTAAATATTTGATTTGATATATGCACTTTCAAACGATAAATAACTATATAATTAGTACCAGTAACCCGCCTCCGATGACTCCCCCCAGGTACAGAACTTCCGGAGTCATCTGATCACCTGGATTTTGTATGGGTTCAGTCTTCCATCCCGGGAAAAACTGGATCACGTTGCAGACTATAGCAATGGCAACCATAGGGTAGAGGGTGATCCCAATAAACATGGAGCATTTCCCTGTACACATGGCGAGCAGTGGGCGATCCAAGCACTGAGATCGGAAATGGTGGAAGGAGAGGAGACTGCGAGTAGATGGATCCTGGTCTATTATAGCCTCACACCAGATCCAGCTATCTGATAAAAATGACTCACATGATAGTGATGTTTGGACTGAAAAAATAACTTATTCCAGTGCCCTACTCGTTATTTTGCATATGAAAGAATGACATAATGGCAAACATGTGATAATATATGACAGGATGACCCAGAGATTTACAAGGCTAAAATAACTGCATGCAGCATTAGTAGCCTTGAAGAAGTGATCTTTAATCACCTGACTTGCTGTATCTATATACCCCTTACATGTGACATGCTTAATCTATGTGTGGGTAATTCAATAGACTCTAAAACATAACTTCTATTTTCATAAAAGTAAAAAAAATGTTTGGTTTTGCGTTGCATTTTTCCTTGTCAATATATCTTTATTGAGGTGATAAAGAAATGTACAATTCAACAAAATAAAATAAGTTAATTACAGACACAGAATAATTTCTTGGTTTACATAAGTGGTAAGTTCACAACAGGTGAGTCTGGTGGCTTCAATGGACATATTAATAGTACAGATAAGGTTATAACTAAGAGACCAATTTTCTGGAGTTTATTTAAAGATGCTTCGTTTCTTCCAACCAGCCCAGATGGTTTTAGGGCTGTGGTTTAGGCAAGAGTCCTGATGCGTCAACGTAAGTGTTTCAACCAAAATCAACCTTATAACAATGCTAAGAACATGTATAATAATGAGGTTCATAGTCAGAGCCCAAGGCGGGAGAGGAGGGTGGGGAGGAAAGCGGGGAGGGGAGAAAGGGGTGTCTGCAGGAGTGGTCCGGAATTGGCTGTCAATATCAAATATACGCTAAGCGGTAGACTGTTAAACAGGCTGGGCTACCATGGTAATAATACAATATCATTGATTTCATTGGGTACTGCATATTCATACCACGGTTTCCAGGTTCTTTCGAATCCAGCGGTCGCGTCCATGTCGATTGCCATCATTTTGGCGTGAGTCATAGCTAGGTTCATTCTGTTCGTTACTTCGTTAATTGATAGATTAGCGGTTTTCCATGCTTTTGCCAATGTTTGTTTCGCAGCTGTAAAGAGCTGTGTTAATAGTTTAAATTGTTTATGTGAGACATTTTTGGGTTTGAGGTTTAATAATGCGCTTTTGGGGTCCAATGGGATCCCCTTACCCGATAGTTGACTGATTATTGTGAAAATTTCTGACCAGAATAACTGTGCTTTAGGGCACGACCACCAGATATGAAAGAATGTTCCTGGAGATGAGCAGTCCCTGAAACAATGTTCAGGGTAGTTTGGCACAAATTTCGCTATCCTAGTAGGAACTAGGTACCATCTAGTAAGAACTTTATAGTTAGTTTCACAAGCTAGTACATTTATTGAAGCAGATTTAGTGTTGGTCCATATTTGATTGCAGTCTTCTGGATCTAGTTCAATATCCAGGTCTAGTTCCCATTTGTTTACATAGGGGAGTTTCCCCGTAATAGAGTTAGTCAACAACTGGGAGTATATTGATGAGATCAAACCTCTAGAGGGAGGGGTGCTTTTGCAGAGCTTTTCAAAGGCAGATAGTCGGGGAGGGCTAGGGATGGAGTCTGCATAAGGTTTGAAAAAGTTTTTAATTTGGAGGTATCTAAATATTTCAGATTGTGGTATGTTATAGATTTCGCATATATCCGGAAAGGACCTAAATGTAGAGGAATCCAAGAATTTATACAGGCATGTACAGTCCTTTTTCACCCATTCTTTAAAGGTGTTGGGGTAGATCCAAGCAGGGTAGAACGATGGATTTTTATAGAATGATAAGAGTGGAACATTGGAGGATAAAAGGGAGTTCTTTATCTTTAAATTGTCCCATAGGGAAAGAGAGTGCTTAAGAATGGGGTTATGGATATGTTTGCGTGATTTGGATGGGATCCACATAATGTTGGAAATCGGGATGGGGTCGCATTCCACTGCTTCAATCGAAACCCAGAGGGGAGGTTCCTTTGTTGTGTGGTACTTTACTAACGTGGCTAATTGTGCAGCTCTATAATAGTTCAAAAAGTTGGGTAGCCCCAGTCCTCCTTTAACTTTAGGGAGATGCAAGATTTGATGTTTTAATCTTGGTTTGGAGGAGCCCCACACAAAGTTGGAAACTCTTTTTTGTACAATCCTTAAGTAGTATGATGGGATTGGGGCTGGGAGAACTCTAAAAAGGTAAAGGAGTTTAGGCAGAATTGACATCTTGATTGCGTTAATTCTTCCAAGCCAAGATAAAGGTAAATGAGACCAGGATTTTAAAAGATTCGATATCTCTTTTAGAAGGGTGGGGTAGTTGGCTGTAAATATCTCTGTGAAAGAAGCCGTAAGGCGGATTCCTAGGTATGGAATGTTTTTATCTGACCATTGAAAGGGAAGACCAGATTTAGCTGCATTAAGGTCTGAAGCTGAGAGTGATATATTGAGAGCCAAGCTCTTTTTGGGGTTTATAACTAGTCCTGAGAAAGACGCATAATGTTTTAGTAGAGACATTAGGTTTGGGCCTGTTACCTGAGGGGTCGCGAGAAAAAGGAGGATGTCATCGGCGAACATACATAGTTTATGCTTATGGCCCCCTACCTCTATACCTAAGAGGTAGCGGGCATCCCTGTCTTGTGCCTCTGCCAATGGAAAATGGGTCTGACTTGTAGCCTGCGTATTTGACGCATGCCTTCGGATTATTGTATAATTCCATTATCCATGTCATGAAGTTGGGTCCAAAGCCCCATTTTTGTAATGCATATTTTAGGTAAGACCAGGATATAGAGTCGAAAGCTTGTTTTATATCCAGTGACAGAAAGCACGCTGGGATGCCCCTTTTCTTAGCTATATGAGCTAGCAAGTACGCCCTTCTAATATTGTCACCTGCTTGTCGGTTCGGTATAAAGCCAACCTGGTCACGATGGACCAGTGAGTCTATTATTCTGTTTAGGCGCACCGCCAAGATCTTACCAAGAAGTTTAATGTCCGTATTCAGCATTGAAATGGGACGAAAGTTTTCGCATGCGGTGTTATCGGTTTGTGGTTTTGGTATCATACAGATTGTGGCCATGAGTGATTCCTGTCGGAAGGATTTTCGGTTTAGCAAGTCATTAAAGGCCTCAGCTAGCCTTGGTGAGAGGAGTTCAGTGAATGTTTTGTAATATTTAGCAGTGAATCCGTCGGGTCCAGGTCTTTTATTTAGTTTAAGGTCCTTTATCGCGTTGCTTACTTCATTATGTGATACAGGTGATTCTAATTGCAATCTTTGGGAGTCCGACATTTGGGGTAGATGGAGTTGCGAATAAAAGGAGTCCGCCTCCTTTTCATTGATTACATTTGTATCCGAGTACAGTTTTTTCAGGTGGGAGCTAAATTTTTGTACGATTTTAAGGGGGTTGCTAGAAATGATGTTGTTAGCCAATTTCAGTTTAATGGGGGTATAGGATTTCTTAAAGAAATTTAATGATCTTGCTAAATAAGCCCCCGGCTTGTTGGCTTGTTTGTATAAGGTGTGTTTGGACCTGTTTAAACTTTTATTGGCTGATTCTGTAAGGAATAGGTCATACTCTAAGCAAGCTTTGTCTAGGCGGTCCTTAGTTCTGGGTGAATAATTGTCTTAGAAGTCTAAAAATGCTAGATTAAATTATTTTTCCAATTTCATCGCCATTTGTTTCCTTTGTTTTTTGAGGATCCCTAATTGTCTCTGAATAGTCCCTCTTAGAACTGGCTTGTGGGCTTCCCAGAGTGTGAGGGCGGATATTTCAGGGCTCTCATTGTGGGTTAGATAGTCTCTTAAAGATTGTTCTATTTCTAGACAGTGAGTGGGGTGGTTAAGTAATAGCTCAGGCATATACCAAGACCGGTCGTGCTTTTTTGGAATGGTTGAGGCAATAGTTGTAAGAACTGCGTTGTGGTCTGACCACGGAATAGGGACTATATTGGAGTGGAGGACTTCAGGCATCATTCCGGTTGTTAGGAATATGTGATCTATTCTACTAAATGATTGGTGCGGATTTGAAAAATAGGTGAAGTTGCGTTTTGTTGGGTTCATCTCCCTCCATGAGTCCACCAGGTTGTATTTTGAGAGGAGATTGGGAAGATTCCATTTAGGATGGTGTTTGTGTTGAATATAGGGGGACTTGTCTAAGAAAGGGAGAAGAACCTGGTTTGAGTCTCCGCAAATCAGAAGGGAGCCAAGTTTATGAGCATTTATGGTTTGAAGAAGGTGAGACATGAATGGCATAGGATTGAGGTTAGGGGCATAGTATGAGACAATCGTAATTGCCGTGTCTAAAATATAGCCTGTTAAGATCAGGTATCTCCCCTCTGGGTCTCTGATTTCTGTGTTCAATGTGAAAGGGGTCGAGCGGTGGAAGGCTATAAGGGTGCCTCTTTTCTTTACTGTGGCGGATGCATTGTAAACTTGTGGATAAGCTGTGTGAAAGTACTTAGGGGTTGTGCTTGGGGTGAAATGAGTTTCCTGAAGGCAGACTATGTGGGCCTTTTTTGACTGGAAAAGCCTGAAAGCTTTTGATCGCTTCTGTGGTATGTTTAAGCCTTGAACATTGAGTGACAATAAGTTCAATGGTGCCATGGTAGCCAAACCGACAACTCAATCTTACCGTGCTTCCGCGTGTAGCAATTACCCGGACCACTCCGTGCAGACTGGATGGGGAGAAGGGCAGGAAAGGAGGTTTCAGGGGAAAAATAAAAGACAACAAAAGTTAGTGCAACAACAGTTAACAAATTGTAACAAACATATTTAGCATAAGTCCGTGGTTGGGGAAAAGGATCCCCACCAGGGAAAAGGGGGTCTCCGTCAGATCCCCACATATTAAGTTGGGGGTCTGAGTTAGACCAAATGGGGCACATGTTTTTCCAAGGGTCAGAGTGCCGCGTTCCGTAGTGTGCAAAAAGGGGAGAGAAGAGCAATTGTAAGAGATGAGAGAATGCGCTTGGCTATGTAGAATATTACAATATTAGCTGAGCAAGGGAGGGGGAACCTTATCGTACCTGAGGTAAATGGTACTGCCTAATGGGGTATAGGGGTCTTGGGACAGGCGGGATCACCCAGGAGATATACCGGGAGGTTAGGTTGGGAGTGGGAGTAGAGTGGAGTCTGGATTATTAGGGATAGATTAGAACAATAGGATTAAATCCATATGGCTGTCATCTATTGCGATAGCCAGAATGACTTGAGGGAGAGGGGGTGCAGTAGGCAACCGTTCGCTTAAAGAGAGTGGATTTAACAATTAAAGGAAGGTGGTCATGAATTTGTTGCGGTTAGGAGGGATTGGCGTGATAAACTATTCTTGCTTTCTCTGGATTTTACCAAAGTTTCAGAGTACAGAGCCATGGATGTGGTTCCAGAAAAGGAGGGAAGGGTATAGTTGGGTAGGCTACTATGGGGAATGTGTGATAAAAGGGTAGGGTGGTGGTTACAATATTATTACCTAGTGAATGGATTTGGGGTCGTTACCAGAAGAGGGGGTCACCCTAAGGGTGGTACAAGCAGCTCAGATGCAAGTGACCAGAGTTCCAACCTAGAGAGAAAGGGAAAAATGGTTAATAATGTAAGATGATCAGTCCATTGAGTCTTCTCGTTCAGGAGGATGTGACACGAATCTGCCTCGTTTGCTTGACTGATGGAAGTCTTCATTTTGGTCCTGCTGCGTAGCATGGTTGTTGGCTGAGGATGATGGCGATCTTCTGCGTGTGGATGATGTGGCAGAGGGTTGCTCAATTAATTTGAAGTCCACAAGGGCTTGGTGTAACTGGTCAGGTGACCTGCAGACTATCTTTGTCCCTTGCAGTGTAAAACGGAGGGAAAAAGGGAAACCCCATTGGTATTTAATGTTGCGTTGCTGTAACTCAATCAGGAGGGGCTTCATGGCTCTTCTCTTGTTAATTGTCTGTTGTGAGATGTCCGCAAAAATTTGGTAGTTGTAGTTTTGAAAAGTCAAGATGTTTTTTCCTCTTGCTGCCTGCAGTATTTGCTCTTTGGACCTATAGTAATGAAATTTGGTTATTATGTCCCTGGGGGGACCGTCAGCCTTTTTAGGGGTGAGAGCCCTATGAATCCTGTCCATTTCTAGGCGCTCTACAGGGATGCCTGGGAGCAGTTCTTGGCATAGGGCAAGAATGGTGGATTGAAGGTCTACTACAGACTCTGGTATGCCCCTAAATCTCAGGTTTGACCTTTTTGCCCGATTCTCAAAATCCTCCAGTCTATTTTGCAGGGTTAAATTTTCTTCCTTGAGGGTATCTATATCAGACATGCATTCCTGAGTAAAGATTTCTTTTTCATCTACCTTGGTTTCCAGGGCATCTGTGCGGTTCCCTATCTCCCTTATTTCTCTTGTGAGACTTGAGGTGATTTGTTCAGATGTCTGTTTAAGTGCTCTGTGAAGCATCTTTTCAAATTGTTTGAGCAATCCTGAGGGGATTTCCTTGTCACCTTTATCCAACTGTGGTGACACATTTGAGTCCTCTCCCTCACTATCTGAGGTAATATTGGACAGGGATGCCATAGGATTAGTTGTTTTGGCAGTTTTAGCTGCCGTTTGCTTTCTCTGTTTCCCTGAGGGGAGCTGTTCTGAGGCGAGCAGTGCTGTCTTAGTGGTGCCTTTGCTCAGCTGAGGGCTGCATGGAGGATTTGTTTTTGTCCTGTTTCTGGCACCTCCTAGCACCATTCTTTCACCCAAATGTCCCCCTCACCTTCCTACAGCTTGTGGTCCGTTTATGGGATGGTTTGACCGGATCAAATACCGGGTTATCCACGGCTTTCTTCCCCGAGTAGCGGAGCTCTAGGCAGGCATGTCTGCTCCTCTAGAGCCCGCCCATGTGCGTTGCATTTTTCAACACACGTACAGGAGAAATGAAAGCTCTGCTATGATATAGCTCAGGGGTCATCAAACTTTTCAGTAGGAGCGTCACATCCTATATTTTACAACTATTTATGGACTGAAAAAAAATCCCCATCAGAGTTCCCTTTATATCAACGTCCCTATCAGAGTGCTACCTACATCAGTGTCCCTAACAGAGTGCTCATTACATCAAGGTCCCCATCAGAGTGCTCCCTACATCAGCATCCCTATCAGAGTGCTCCATACACTAGGGTCCCCATCAGAGTGCTCCTCACACCTGGGTCCCCATCAGAGTGCTCCTTACACCTGGGTCCCCATCAGAGTGCTCCTTACACCTGGGTCCCTATTAGAGTACTCCTTACATCAGGGTCCACATCAGAGAACTCCTTACATCAGGGTCCTCATCAGAGTACTCCTTACATCAGGGTCCTCAACAGAGTACTCCTTACTTCAGGGTCCTCATCAGAGTGCTCCCTACATCAGCGTCCCTATAAGAGTGCTCCTTACATAAGGGTCCCCATCAGAGTGCTCCTTACATAAGGGTCCCCATCAAAGTGCTCCTTACACCTGGGTCCCCATCAGAGTGCTCCATACACCAGAGTCCCCATTAGAGTACTCCTTACATCAGGGTCCTCATCAGAGTGCTCCTTACATCAGGGTCCTCATCAGAGTGCTCCTTACATAAGGGTCCTCATCAGAGTGCTCCTTACATAAGTGTCCCCATCAGAGTGCTACTTATACCTGGGTCCCTATTAGAGTGCGCCTTACACCAGGGTCCCCATCAGAGTACTCCTTACATCAGGGTCCTCATCAGAGTACTTCTTACATCAGGGTCCTCATCAGTGTGCTCCTTACATCAGGATGCCCATCAGAGTGCTCCTTACATCAGGGTCCCAAACAGAGTGCTCCCTACATCAGGGTCCCCGTCAGAGTTCCCTTTACATCAGGGTTTCCATCAGAATTCTCCTCACATCAGGATGCTCCTTACATCAGGGTCCCTATGAGAGTGCTCCTTATATCAGTCCCTATACAGAGTGCTCCTTGCATTAGGGTCCCTATCGGAGTGCTCCTTACACAAGGTTCCAATCAGAGTGCGCCTTACATCATAGTTCCATCAGTGCTTCTCACATCAGGGTCCCCATTAGAGTAGTCCTTACAGTACTCTGATGGGGACATCAGGGTCCCTATAATGCCTCGTACACACGATCACTTTTTGTGATGTAAAAAACTTTGTTTTATCTCATGAAACGAAACGACGTTTTTCAAACTTCATTTTAAAAAACGATGTTGCCTACACACCATCGTTTTCTGAAAAAGGCTCTTGCAAAGCGCGGTTACGTAAGACACTTTCGACGGCACTCTGTTCCATTGAAGCTCCCGTCTCATTACTTGCTTCTGGGCATGCGCGGGTTTAAAAACGTTGTTTTAAACGTCGTTTTGCCCACACACGATCATTTTTTGTGAAACAAAAGACAACATTCTGAAAAACGACATAAAAAATTCAAGCATGTTCGAATTTTTTTTTGGTAGTTTTTTTGAAGACATGAAACTATGTTTTGCCCACACACAATCATTTTAAATTACGTTTTTTAAAACGTTGTTTTGTTTCATCACAAAAAACGACCGTGTGTACGCGACATTAGAGTCCCCCTTCCACCAAGGTATACATCAGAGTGCTCTTACATCAATGTCCTCCTTACATCAGGGTCCCTATCAGAACCCCTCTTACATCAAAATCCCCATACTGCATGGCAAACCCGCGTGGTAAATGTCTATTTTTTTTTTTTTACTCTCTGGTCCTTTTGTGAATTAGACTAAAGAGCTTTTTAAACAATATTTACCTGCACGTTTTTTTTTTTTTTGTGGTAAATACTGCATAATTATATATATATATATATATATATATATATATAAAATATATTTATGATTTGGACTTAATTTACTGCATGCAATCATTTATGCAAATGAGTCACATGACTGCGGTAAACGTTAGTGAATTGATCCCAAGGATTTTTTTTAAGTTCACCTCCAGAAAACTTGAAAATTCTCCCTTGCAGTTGGGCTGCTTCTGCACTGCAGGGGTTAATTGCTCGTTTAGGTCGTTCCCCTAATGGAATAAACCAGGAGCGTTGACCGCCACTCTTTTGGTCGCGTACTAGTGTTGGAATAGAGAAAAATGCTGAGATTTTAACATTTTGCTGCTCAGTGGACCTTACTGATTTTGCACGAGCTGGTTGTCTCTCTGGGTATGTGTGCGCCATTTTCTAATGCAGGGATTCCCAACCAGCAGCCCGGGGGGCCACATATGGCCCGCAGAGGCCTCTGATGTGGCTCGCGACCTCCTGCTCAGGTATGGAATAGAATAGAATACTGTTATTAAAGGTCGGTTTATTACTAAAATCATAGGGCCAGATTCAGGTACATCTGCGCATTATTGGACCGGCGTAGCGCACCGCCTTTACGTTAGACTGGCGCAATGTAGCGGCCCAATCACCCTATTCTCGTTGTTTTTTTACGCAGAAATTTGGGCCTGCGCAACGTTATTTCAGAGGCGCAAGGCGGAGTAATACAAATTGGGAAGGACGGGGGCGTGTTACATTGAAATGAGCCGTGACCCCATGCAAATGAAGGGCCGGCCGGCTCGCGCATGCACGCTTGAAGCAGACCATGGTCAGCACCTCTGTGCGCACGCTCACAACTCGGGAACGGCGCAATCAGTGAAATTGGAAGTGGACTAGGGCAAATTAGTGAACTACGCAAACAGCATAAATAGACAGACACAAACGCACTTCCTTTGCAAAAGTACATCCCTTTGTATCCCTTCCTATACAGCAAGGTGCTTTTGTTCTGTTGTTTATTAGCGTTTGTTTGTTTGTTCGTGACGTGACTTTGAGAGTGATTTTTGTCTTTTATGTGTTTTCTTTGTTGTTATTTTGTTTAAATTTTATTTTTGCTGGTCAATTATTATTTTTTTTGGTTCTGTTTGTGTATGATTTGGGAATGTGGGGTGACATTCCTGCTGGAAAAGGGGTGTCACCCTCATTTGTGGTGGAGAAGTGATCCCCAGGTCCGTGTGAATGGTGTATGAATGTACAGTGACATAATTGGAGCCGTGGCGTGGCGTTGCTGCTCACAAGCCCAGCATGGTGGGCTTGTGCCAATCCAATGTGATAAGGATGTGATGTGTCTGTGCTAGGGACCACAGTGGTGTGCATGCATGCATTCTCATTGTGCCATGATTAATGTGTGTGTTTAACGTGCAAAGATGCCTAATGTGAGCTGTCTCCTGACTGCTCTTCCCTCAGAAGATGGGGTAGCCTTGGTTAGGGGGGTTCCGTATAGGAGTCATGAGATGTGGTCCCAGTGCATATGCAGAGTCACCCTGAAGGGATAAGACAGGAGGATGTTAGTAGTGCATGTGCCCCTTGTGATTTCAGCATCATGGGGGGGACAGTCATGCCTGCCACCCATGTCACTCACCAACCAGCCAGCTGTCCCTATACATGTTCTGTTCGAAATCTGTGGGGATGGGGCTCTGATTGTATATGTAGCTGTCATGGGTGTCATGGGTAGTGTCATGTGTTGGGCTGGTGATGTCCTCCTGCAGGGTTGTGGTTAATTCCATAATGGCATATGAGGGGTGAATCTGAACATGCGAGACACCTCAGAATCACTCATGCCATAGATGTCTATGCGTGTGTGATATATCCTCTCCCGTGAAGAGTGAAGAGTGAGGGGCTTGTATCAGATAAGAATATTGTATTAGATTAGATTAAATTGTAAAGTTTATATAAGCAAAAAAAAAGTTAAAAAAAAAAAAAAATCCCGTGCCCTCCTCAGTGCCCTCCTCCTTCTTTGCTCATCTAAAGTCAGTAGTATAGCTATATGCATGGATGCCGTAACAAGATTCGGACCATGGCGAAAAGAGGATCATAGGAGACTAGCCCAGGTCCTTCGTGCAGACCCCACCCTGAAGAATGTTACCCCGACCGATCCGTCCTCCCGACACCCCACACGGTGGCTTCTGAGGCAACAGATTACTTCTTACATTCAAACTTTCCCGTCCATTCCGGACATCCTTGCTGAACCGACGGAGTTTGAGGCACTGCTTCTGCAGGCGGATCCTCCAACACATGTGATATCTCAACTCTACTCCCTGTTGCTCAATATCTCCTTCCCTGACCCCCCGCCGCTTACAGTGGCCTGGGAGACGGACCTCCGCCACTCTATCTCCCTTATTGACTGGAAGAAGTGTTTTGTCCTGACACACAAACTATCCTTGACCACTAAGATGCAAGAGAAGGGGTTCAAGCTGCTAACGAGATGGTATAGATGCCCAACAACTGTCTATCATTTCAATTCGGCTGTGCCGGATACCTGCTGGCGGTGTCTTAATCACCGGGGAACCATGCTCCACATCTGGTGGGACTGCCCTCCTGTGCAGGGATTCTGGCAGCGGATTTTCAAACTCTACTGAAAACTGATGGCGACCTCTATCCACCCCTCTCCTGAGATAGCTCTCTTATCTATACTTCCGGGCACGCTCAAATCCATCAAAAACGATATACTACGACACTTCCTGGCGGCGGCCAGAGTGGTGATCCCCTGTCATTGGAGATCGGCAACCATGTCTTCCCTGGGAGATTGGGCTGTCGAAGTGGACCGCACAAGGGACCTTGAGCGTCTGTTGGCGGAGGAGGGTGGTAAAAGCGAGCAGTTTTCCCTCACATGGACTTCATGGTCCATGTTCCGATACTCTTCTGAGTTTGTCTCTTGGGCCGAACGTGGCATGGACAATGTGACCCTGATGCCATGATGGAGTGACTCTTGTCCATTGATTCTTGTCCCCTGTCTCTATGCCCCCCTCTTTGTCTGCCCCTGCTTCTTGTCCTTTTCTTGATATCTAAATACTTCCTTAAGAATTCATAGAGCTAACGTATCATGGCCTCGACCCGCCTATGGTTACTTACCCGTTATGGGACCCCATGGGTCTTATATTACTTTCAGGTTCGTGTATAATCTCTCCCATTATACCACGTGTGATACAACACTGCACCACTCACTACTGTGAGGTTGGTAGATACAATTAATGATTATTTCATGTACCTAGAGACTGCTCAATCATACGGCCCTATGTTGGTCCACGCGCACATGCTCTTATTCCCCTATTTTATTTATTTTTTGTTGTTTCTTCTCTCTGCTCACATACCTAAGACATGCTTTTAATATGTCATACACGATGCTTACTGTTGATATAATTGCTTTTACTGTATGTACTACTTGAGACGTTATTTGCCTCTCTGTTTCTCTCTTTTTCTGAATAAAATAAGATTGAATTAAAAGTCCTACGGTGCAAAGTCCTATCGTGTGTACAGAAATCAGACTTTTGTCCGAAGTATAAATACGCATGCCCAGAACCAATGTTAAAATCAACCAACAATAGCAGAAGTTGACCAAAGGGTGGCGATAAAGAGTAGAAAAACCACGTGATGTTGGGAAAGTTTTGGCAAAGTTTGCAGAAAAGTCCTGTGGTGTGTATGCTATGGGTGTGCCCGGCCAACTCCCTTCAGACAAAAATCCACAGAAAAGTTTGTTTGAAGTCCGATCATGTGTACGAGGCTTTAGACACACTGAGGAGTTTTTCAGGCAGTACATCGCTAAAAATAGCACTGCTATACCGCCTGAAAAACTCCTTCACTGCATACTCAATGTGAAAGCCCGAGGGCGATGCGCTGGCGGGAGAAAAAAAAATCTCCTGTCAGCAGCATCTTTGGAGCGGTGAGAGGAGCGGCGTGTATACCGCTCCTTCCCATTGAAACCAATTGGAACCCGCGGCAATACCGCCCGCAATGCGCCTCTATAAAGGCACATTGCGGGCGGTATTAACCCTTTATCGGCCACTAGTGGAGGTTAATACCGCACCGCTATCGGCTGAATCCAGCGGCAAATCTGACGGTATAGCGCCGCTATTTATAGTGGCGCTATACCGCCACCGCGGCTCCCGCCCCAGTCTGAAAGGGGCCTCAAGCTAGCTGAAGGGATATAGAGCCAGGAACTGTGGTGGAGGGCACTTGTCTTCGTTCAGTCTGGAGTGGATAAACCCTTTAAATTGGTAGCATTAGGAATCATTTTAAACCACATTTTTATACATTTCTACATCTCAGTTTATTCACAACAAAACATCAATATAAATTATAAAAAACTAGAATAGAAAATCTATATACACATCTGGAAAATTTCCCAGAATCCTCTCTGCGAGAGAAGCCAGTCCAGTGGACAGTGTCTCTTCATTGTGTCTCATGGTGTATAGATCGCCTTCTCATTCTCTCTTCATTGCACACAAGAGATTAACAGGTGCTCCATAAGAATGACATCAGGTGACTAGGTCCAAAAGAGCCAGCCTTTGTGTTGGGGGCGGAGTGTTGAAAGATGGAAGGAGGAGCTTCTGGTGGGTCAGCCAGCAAATTAAAATAATTCTCACTCTGCATCAGAAAAGAAAAGAAATGACAAATGGTTGTTAGTTTATGGTTTAGCTATGATACTTAAGACGACTTTCACACTTGGGCATTTGCAGGAGCTATAGTGTTAAAAATAGCGCCCATTAAAGCGCCCTAAAACAGTTCCTCCATTCACTCCAGTGTGAAACCCCGAGTGCTGTGGTGCGTTGGCAGGGCGTCAGAAAAAGTCCTGCCAGCAGCTTCTTTGGAGCGCATCAGGAGCGGTGAACTCACCGCTCCTAATGCAGTGCCGCCATACCACCAGCAATCGCCGTACTGCCAGTGACGATTTTAACCCTTTTTCGGCTGCTAGCGGGGGTTAAAATCGCCACGCTAGCGGCCGAAAAGCGACACAAATCCGACGGTAAAGCGCCACTTTTAACGCCGAGGCTCGGGGCAGCTCGGTGAGCAAGGGCTCTAAGGGGAGATTTAATAAAACTGGAGCACTCAGAATCTGGTGCAGGTATACATGGTAGCCAATCAGCTTCTAACTTCAGCTTGTTCAATGAAACTTTGACAATAAAACCTGGAAACTGATTGGTTCCTATGTAGAGGTGCACACGATTTTGCAAGCTCTAGTTTTATTAGGGGAAATTTACTAAAACCGGAGCACTAGCAATCTGGTGCAGTTATGCATGGTAGCCAACCAGCTTCTAACTTCAGCTTGTTTAATTAGCTTTGGCAATAAAATCTGGAAGCTGATTGGTTCCTATGTAGAGGTGCACAAGCTGTTAGTTATTTTCTGTTCAGTTATGTCGTGTTACCTTATGTTATGTTCAGTTACATTACGTATTTTTTTTATTTCCTGTTCTGTTACATTTAGTTATAATAGTCTATCTTTAATTATGTTAAAGTTAGTTTAATTACTGTATGTTTTTTTATGCTCAGTTACATTATGTTATATCAATTTATGTTATTTTATGTTCATTTGTGTTATGTTATGTTACTTTACTTTATGTTCACTTATGTTGTATTTTGTCATGTTATAGTGTGCCAAAATATGTTATGCTACCGTCTGTTGTATGTTACTCAATGTTTTATGCTATGTTATATTCGGTTATGTTGTGTTAAGTTTTTTTTTTTTAAGTTATGTTTTATTATAGTTTACTATGTTAGGTTAGGGCTCATTGAATGGAGGTAAAACACTGCAGTTGAGCCACATTTTGCCCCTCCCCCACCGCTTCCCCAGTACCCCTGCAGAGGCGGGGGTGTACACAGACAGGAATTATACCTCCTGTCACTTTTAGAGGGCATAGTGCCTGCCATGTGTAACCCATCCCAGTCAATGGGACCAATCAGCAAAAGCCCCCTGCAACCGCATGCAATACACAGGGCTGCAGCACACTAATGCTGGGTTTTAAGGTGTTAAACCAAGAAGGGAGGAGGCTTTACAATACCTCCTCAGTGCTGTAAAATGCACTCTAGACTAGAGAGAAATCTGAATGCAGATTGCTCCTAAAAGAGTGAAGAATGTGTGAATGAGACCTTATCACTTGCATTTCTTTTTCAGTTGTTTTACATTATGTTGTGTTGAGTTTACATTACACTATGGGTCAGATTCAGGTAGATGGGAGCATCTTTAATCTGGAGTAACGTTTCTCATTTACGTTACTTTGGCGAAATTTTAGGAGCAAGTGCTGTTATTCATGAAGCACTTGCTCCTAAAGTTTCGGCAGCGTATCGAAAATGAGCCGGCGGAATTCAAATTGGGCGGGTAAGGGGCGTGTATTATTTAAACTAAGCGCGATCCCGCGGGGAACGTACTGCGCATGCGTCGACTGTCAATGCATCCCAGTGCGCATGCTCCAAATTCTGTCAGTGAACGCCAATGACGTCAAATCCCCATTCATGGACGTTTTACGCAAGCGACGCAAATTTTTTTTTTTCGACGCGATGACGACGGCTATACTTAACATAGGATACTCCACCTAGGGGGCATGTATTTATTTACGCCGCGTATCTCTTACGGAAACGTCGGAAAGTCACTGCGTCGCGCCCGAATACGATCGTGAATTGCCGATTCCCGCTGATTAACATATTTTTTCGGGGGTTAATCAGCGGGAACGCCCCCAGCGCCATTTTTAAATTAAAGTTGCGATGCGATGGCGAAATTCAATTACGCCGCTCGCATCGGAACTCCAGCCCGGCGTTTCTTGTTTTCTGGTTACAGAAAACAGAAACGCCGGCTTAAAGTGACAGTTAGGCTGGAGTATCACTGATACTCCAGCCTAACTCTACCTGAATCTGGCCCTATATATTTATGTTCTACTATGTTTGTGTTTGACTACATTTGGTTTTGCCAAGTGCCATTGGTCCGGAGCAGGCTAAGCAGGCTTCATCAGATGGGACGTCAATCAACCACAGCTCAAGGAACCACTAGCAACTTCTGGAGGAACCCTAGCATTCCACAGAATCCTGGTTGAGAATAGCTGGCTTAGTGGCTGAACCGGAGCATGTATAGTGACACTATTTTTACAGCAGGTTTGTTCCTCAAAGGACCGAAGCCAGTAGTTTAGATGGATATCTTGGCAGCTTTCATTTTTAGACCATTTGTCAGAGTTCCTTCATTCGCAAGTAGCAGCCATACCTGTGCTAGCAGTTACTCCAAGTCATTTTTATCCCGGCAGGTTCCGCAGAGGCAGCCAAAGAGCCCATTTAACACCTGGATGGTACAGAGGATGAGGGAGATGCCAGAGGCAAACAGCACCAGGGAGAATAGGGCGACATTGAAAGACACCACTCCTTCAGGGTAGACGCAGATGCTCCAGAGGTTTGTGTTGAACAGGTAATTGTCATTGCTGCAGGAGAGAATGAAAACAACAAATGTTATCCCACCTCTTAATAGAAGGGGCTTGGCTAAGTATGGGCAGCACTGAAAGAGCTCCTTTACTCCCTTAGTGTAATTCTTAAAAACTTTCCGGGTCCATGGGACACATTTGGCTGGAGTTGATATGGTGTAGGGTCTGCCTCTTATTTAGAAGTAACTATGGTTAAAGGTTCATGGTTAAAGGGAAACTGAAGCCATGAAATGCAAGAAGACCGTCTACCTGCCTAGCAGAGGTATTATTGGGCATGGGCAACCAGGGCTCATACTTTGCAATAACTGTTTGTTGGCAACAAAAATCACAGCTTCGAAAGGCAGGATGTTATACAGCCACCCAACACAGCATATTTTTGATTGCCAGTAACACAATCTTTTGTCTAACAAAAAGCTACAGGCTGCTGCCCTGCCTGCCACCAAGATTTCTAAACCTGGCCTAATATAAAAGGTAAGAAGAGCGCTGAAGGGTTGCATGACAGTCTTCAGATCAAGTTATGAGCCTAGGTTCTGCTCCTCATGAGACTAATGTCGAGTACACGTGATTGGACATTCCGACAACAAAACCGTGGATTTTGTTTCCGACGGAATGTTGACTCAAACTTGTCTTGCGTACACACGGTCACACAAATGTTGTCGGAATTCCACACACGCCAAGAACGCAGTGATGTACAACACATACAACGGCACTAGAAAAGGGAATTTCAATACCAGTCGTGTTAGTAGAAATTTGGTGAGAGAAGAGTCGTGCTTTTCAGTCTTCGTGCTTTTCAGTCTGTTACATCGTGACGAATGGGCTATCTCCATTACGAATGCTAGTTTTACCAGAACGAGCACTTCCGTCTTGTACTTGATTCGGAGCATGTGTGGAATTTTGTGCATCAGAATTGTCCACACACAATCGGAATTTACGAGAATGAATTTTGTTGTCAGAAAATTTAAGAACCAGCTCTCAAATTTTTGTTCGATGGGGCCTACACGGCAGAAATACCCGACCAAAAGCTCCCACCGAACATTTGTTGTCGGAAATTCCAAGCATGTGTACGCAGCATAAGTCCAGCATTCTACCCTCCACCCCCACGTTCAAAAGTTAAGTGACCGAACTTCAGTGGGCAGTAGAGGCCATGGAAACTTAACATTTGGTCATAGGGAACCTATAACTGACTTGGACTGAAGTTGAAGTCCCATGTACAGTCAGGACTTTGGATTAAAAAACTACATAGAGTTCAGTTACAAGACTAATGTACACACGGTCGGAATTTACGTCAACAAATGTATGAGCTTTTTGTCAGAAATTCTGACCTCGTGTAGGCTCCATCGGACATCTGCTGTCGGAATTTCCGACAACAAAAATTTGAGAGCTGGTTCTCAGATTTTCCGACACCAAAACTTGTCGGAAATTCTGAGCCTGTGTACACAATTCCGACACACTAAATTCCACGCATGCTCGGAATCAAGCAGAAGAGCCGCACTGGCTATTGAACTTAATTTTTCTCGGCTCGTCGTACGTGTTCTACATCACCACATTCTTGACGTTCGCATTTTCCGACAACATTTGTATGATCGTATGTATGCAAGACAAGTTTGAGCCAACATCCGTTGGAAAATAAATCCACGTTTTTATTGTCGGAATGTCCGATCGTCTGTACACGGCATTAGGATCAACAAAAAGTGCTGCATTGTTGTTACTGCAACTGCTGTTGCCTTAAAACTGTTTCAGACAAGTCATCTGGCCTAAAGTAAAAGGTAACAAGAGTGCTGAAGGGTTGCATATTTTTCTGCCTATAAGAACCCTTGATCATCTTCAGATCAATCCAGGAGCCCATGTGGAGCTTTAACTTATGCTCATCATGAGACTAAAGCCTCGTACATACGACCGGTTTTCTCGGCAAACACCAGCAAGAAAACTGCTTCTTGCCGAGATTAGCGTTCGTGTGTACGAGGCATTCAGGTTTCTCGTTGGGAAATCTGGCCAGAATCTCGATGAAAAAAAATGATTCTTTTGAAACAAAAGTCCGTACACTCTGGCGGCAAGAGTTTCGTGCCAAGAATCTCGTCAGGGAAAACGACGGGTTTTTCCTGATGAGATTCTCGGTTGTGTGTACGAGGCTTAAGCCTCAAAGCCTCACCTCCAGCATTCTAATTTCCCCCCTGGTGTTCAGATGTGAATTGCCAAAATATCAGTTGACACAAGAGGCCATGCAACTTGACATTTAGTCAAAGGGAACCTAATATTGATTTGGGCTGGATTTGGTGTCCAATGTACAGTCAGGACTTTGGATCTGAAGGGGCTCCCAAAATTAGAGTTCAGTTAAAAGACTTGAGGTCACCGCAAAGAGCTGCATTGCTGTTAATGCTGTAATCTTAAAAGGGTTTCAGACAAGTCACCTGGCCTAAAATAAAAGGTAACAAGGGTGCTTAAGGGTTTCATCTTTTTCTGCCTGTAAGAACCCATGATAATCTTCAGATCAACCCAAGAGCCTATGTGGAGCCTCAATGTTTGCTCATTATAGGACTAAACCTCATCTCTATCATTCTACCCCCAAGGTTGTTAATTGCCAAAACTTCAGTGGGCGCTAGAGGCCATGGAAACTGAGAATTGGTCATAGGGAGCCTATAACTGACTTGGGCTAGAGTTGAATTCCCATGTATAAAATTGGTGCTTGTTTTAGGCTTAGATGATTAGCAGCTCTTACCTGAAATCTTCTAGCTCAGAGTCAAAGGGTCGGCCCCATTTGAGCTGCGTAAGGTTTACAAGAGGCTTGTACTGGCATACTGGTCCTTTCACCATGCCCACAATGGATACGACAAAACCGTACAGCGCTCCTGCCACGCCAATAGCTGCAAAGATGATTGACAGGAACATCTACAAGCAAAAAGGGGGTATATATGTCATGCATCAATCAAAATCTTGATTGTTACGACTTTAAGCTTTAACTCCAGACAAAACATTTCATGTAAACTTTAGAGAGAGAAAGGAACGGTTAGATCATCTGTCCCGTGTGGTCTCTGGAACAGGAAGTGGGACAAAATCTCCCTGACTCTAACATAAATGCCAATATAAACCTCCTCTACTTTTTTCTTTTTATCAGTACTGTTAGAAAAATCCCATAAAATGTAAAATAATATAATAAAATATAAAATAATTCAATAATGCCAACTGCATAGTAGTATGGCTTAACAATGATAAATGTGCTGCATAGTATAGTAGAGTGATTTAGTAATATACAATACTAGAGTAAAGCATTAGACACTTCTGTATAAAATAGCAATATGAAATTACACTATTGAATATTAAAGTCTAACTTAATATAGTTACAAAGTTTGGCATTTGTGTTATAAAGCAGTATGCCCAGATAAAGCACAATATAATATAGTATAGCATATTAACGCACAATTATTTAATACTTATTTGTATTTTTTTTGTACTGGACAGCACTTCCTCCTTTCTCCTCTAGGCAAGAATGTTGTGCGCTCAATTCCACATACGCACAGGTGTGCCAAAAGGGCTCTTACCAGCCTTTGAGCCCCGGCAGAAACCTTCAGTACATCTGTAGATGTGTGTTTTTTTCCCCTTGTGTATGCACAAAGATGGCACAAGTAAGGAGGTCCCGGATCTTTGTTTTTATGTGCATGGCTAGAAGAACCATACAACCGCATTGTACAGCTAATGGCTTAATATAATTTCACTGGGGTTCCCAGATCTACTCTACCTTTCAGATAAAGTAGTCACCCCCCTGCTGTGCACACGTTTATCCAGAAGGAGTAGCCCATGCAGATTTGATGAGAGCCTTATGCCGCGTACACATGATTGGTTCGTCTGATGAAAACGGTCCGATGGACCGTTTTCATCAGACGAACCGATCGTTTGTGGGCCCCATCGTTTTTTTTCCCATCGGTGAAAAACCTTAAACCCTGTTTTAAAATTATCTGATGGTTAAAAAACAAAACGATAGAAAAAAAAGATCGCCTGTGGGGAAATCCATCGGTCAAAAATCCATGCATGCTCAGAATTAAGTCGACGCATGCTCGGAAGCATTGAACTTAATTTTTCTCAGCACGTCGTAGTGTTTTACGTCACCGCGTTTGGACGCGGACGGATTTTTGTCCGATGGTGTGTAGGCAAGACTGATGAATGTCAGCTTCATCGGATATCCGATGAAAAAATCCATTGGATCAGATTCCATCAGATATCTGATCGTGTATACAGGGCTTAAAGGATCACTAAAGGAATTATTATTTTTAGCTAAATAGCTTCCTTTACCTTACTGCAGTACTGGTTTCATGTCCTTATTGTTCGTTTTTGCTTTGAAGTTGCTATAATCCTGCTCTGTTCTCCACACTTCCTGCTTGTCTGTTTCCTTATAACCACCATACTGGGAGCTTCCTCACGGTGGTCTAAGCTGTCATTACTGTGTGTCTAAAACTTCCCAGAACCAATCAGATTCATTTTAAAAACAAAACACTGCCCTGGATTTGTTTGTTTTTGTTCTGTGTGTCTATTTCTACTTTGCAGAAACATGAAGCCAGTTCAAAAGTGAAACTAACCTGTAGGCACATTATATGATTGATTTTTATCTATTTTTAATCATTTTGAAAAGGAATCGGATAACTTTTTTTTTTTTTTTTCCTTTAGTGACCCTTTAACTCTTTAAAGAGTAACTCCACATCTAACTTCAAAATCTGACTTGTATCTTAGTGCAAATTTCTGGGAAAATCTGTGAACCAATCACACAAGCAGGAAATTACATTTCTGGGGGGGCATCTGTTTACAGAACACCTCCAGGTTGCCATATTGCACTTTACAAAAAAATTATAGTTCTGCAGATTGAAAAGGAAAGGTCATTTCAATTAAAATTCAATTATAATATGACTTAGTGAGTAGCAACTGAATATGCAATATTATTATTATTATTATTGTTGTTTTAACAGTAAAATGCTATATTTATTTATTTTTATTTTTTTTGCTATTTTTTTCCCCACTAAAGTGTAGTTACCCTTTCAGCTACACTTAAGGCGGTCTTCGTTTCTCTTGCTTTCACCGCTCTGACTGATATACAGTATACATATAATTAAGCCTAAAAGCAATACAATTAGCCAGTGATTGAACATCATATGCCCTGCTATGTGTAATTAACATCCAATCAGGAACATACCCCACAGCGGTTGTTGCAGCATCCCTCCCGCCCTGTCGCTTGGATGTGAATGGCTGGAATCAGGACCTAGGGAAAAGCAAAATAATAACAATAATGAAAACGAGTAAATTGAAGGAATAAACACATGTAAATCTTTCAAAAGAACTTATGTATTTTTTACAGAAGTGGAGCAACCAATAAATATGTCGGTGAGGGGCGGGGCAATCTGGTCACTTGAACCTCTTGAGGTAGGGGTGGACCTCCTCCCTGCGGTACGGACAGCGGTTGTTGGTAGGGAGCTCCGGGATACCGCAGCGCCAGCGAGGCTACCGTAGCCTCATAGTTGTCTTTCATCACCGCCCGGTACAAGGTCTTCTGCCAATCCTCCTCCAAGAAATGCACCGCCACGTCCTCAAATGTGATCCCTGGGAGGAGAGACTTAGGCGGCGTACACACGGCCGAGGTTCTCGCTGAAAACCAGCGAGAACCTCGCTGGAATGTGCATTCCAGCGAGGACCTCGGCCGTGTGTACGGTCTCGGCGAGCTTCCCGTCGGGAAGCCCGTCGAGCAGAAATAGAGAGCGCGCTCTCTATTTCCTCGACGGCCCGCCTGGAAGAATGGCTGGTTGCCATTCCCGACGGGCGGGTCGCCGATTTCGACGGCCGGCAGAGAGCCTCGACGGGCGGAACGATGTGTTCTGCCCGTCTAGGATCTCTGCCGTGTGTACGCCGCCTGACACCCATGGTTCGGATCGTTCCTCGGATCAGGAGTCATGGATCGGCTCATTTTTTGGATCAGCAAAAAAAAAAAATCTCCCCCACTGTAAAATCCACATCCCCCACACTGCAGTGGCGTCACTCAACTTATGTATTTTATATATATATATATATATATATATATACATATATCACTGTGCAAAAGTAAAAAAAAAATAGCATTGGTTCAGAGAATACGTGTTTGTACTTTTTTTTCCGATCGGATAATCCGACAAAACACATTTGTTGTCGGAAAATTTGAAAGCGTGCTATCCCACATTTGTTGTCGGAAATTCCGACAACAATTGTCGGATGGAGCATACAAATGGTCGGATTACCTGACAAAACCCTGCCATCACACATTTGTTGTTGGAAAATCTGATCGTGTGTACAAGGCTTTAGGGTTTGACCTCATATTATATGGTTTGGATAAATCTGAAGACAAAAAATCTGCAGAAAATCTAATAGTGGGTATGGGGCCTTAAGCCTCGTATACGAGATCGGATTTTCCGACAACAAATGTGTGATGGAAGGATTTTGTCGGATAATCCGGCCGTTTGCGTTTGTACGCTCCATCTGACAATTGTCGGAATTTCCGACCAATAGTGTCTTGTCGGATTATACAATCGTGTGTACACAAGTCCATCGAAAAAAAATCCAAAGTACAAACACTCATGCTTAGAAGCAATGCTAACCATAGCACAACATTAACAGAAGTTGACCAAAGGGTGACGCTAAACCACGTAGTTTCGTTGGCTGAAAAAGTTCTGCCGTCTGTATGCAGAACACGTTCACGGCCAACGCCCTTCGCCCAAAATTCCATGAATTAGTCCGATGGAAATCCGATCGCTTTAAGCCTCGTACACACGATTAGATTTTCCGACAACAAATATGTGATGGCAGGGTTTTTTTCTGGAAAATCCGACCGTTTGTATGTTCCGTCGAACAACAAATGTTGGATAGCATGCTTTTAAAATTGTCTGACAACAAACGTTTGCCGTCGGATCATCTGATACGATAGTGTGTACACAAGTCCGTCGGAAAAAAATCCAAAGTACAAACACGCATGCTCAGAAGCAATGCTAACCATAGCACAACATTAACAGAAGTTGCTAATGGAAATCTGATCGTGTGTACGAGGCATTAAGGTTTGACCTCATATTATATGGTTTGGACAAATTTGAAGACAAATAATTTGCAGAAAATCTAATAGTGTGTATGGGGCCTTACACTTGCACAAATTCAGGGATTTTGTAGCATTACAGACAGGTGTATGATTAACCAGTTCCCTACAGAGCCATAGTAATATGACGTCGGCAGGAAACGTGTCTCCCTCCGGGTGGACGTCATATGACGTCCTGTGCTTCCCGGCCGCCAGGGGGCGTGTGCCTGCAGCATCGCTTGGGACACGGTGCGATGTCTGCTGGGCACCCGCGATTGTCCGTGATCACGGCAGGACCGTGGATATGTGTGTGTAAACACACAGATCCACCTTCTGTCAGCGGTGAGGAGAAAAAATTGGTCTGGGCAGGAAGGAGGTGAAAATGCCCTGTATTGAAGTGGTTAATTTATTATACCAATAGGTTGAAACACAGTCATTAACTGAAACAGACAGGTGCCTTCCTGGGTGAGGAACAGCCAAACTCTGCTACTAAGATGAGGTTGCGGAAGACAGTTTCATGTCACAGGCCTATCATTGACATTCCAATGCAATAGCGCAGGTAATGATAAAATCAATTGCCAATGGACCCACCATTTAAATATTGTTTGATTTGGTATATGCACTTCCAAATAATAAATGACAATAAAATCAGTACCAGTAATCCGGCTCCGATGACTCCCCCCAGGTACAGAACTTCCGGAGTCATCTGATCGCCTGGGTTTTGTATGGGTTCAGTCTTCCATCCCGGGAAAAACAGAATTATGTTGCAGACTATGGCAATGGCAACCATAGGGTAGAGGGAGATCCCAATAAACTTGGAGCATTTTCCTGTACACATGGCGAGCAGTGGGCGATCCAAGCACAGAGAACGTAAAAGGTGGAAGGAGAGGAGACTGTGAAGAATATATTGATCTTGGTCCTTTATATGTCCACACCAGACCCAGCCCTCTGATAACAATGACTCACCTGATAGTGACGTTTGGACTGGAAAAATGAATTATTCCAGTGTCCTATGCACAATTTTCCATATGAAAGAATGACATAATAAACATGACATGATGACCCAGAGATTCAGGCTAAAGGCTAAAAAAAAACTAGGTGCAGCTGTAGGAAACTTGAATGATAGATCACTATACCTTCTGTATCTATATACCCCTTACATGTGACATGCTTAATCTAAGTGTGGGTATCCCAATAGACTCTAAAATAGAACTTTTATTTTCATAAAAGTAAAAAAATGGTTTTCTGTTGCATTTGTCAACACAAATACATGAGCTGTGAAAACTCTGCTATGATATAGCTCAGGGGTCTCCAAAGATTTCAGTGATCCTTACATCAGGGTCCTCAACAGAATGCAACTTATATCAGGGTCCCCATTAGGGTGCTCCTTACACCGGGGTCCCCATTAGGGTGCTCCTTACATCAGGGGCTCCTTTAGAGTGCTCCTTACATCAGGGTCCCCAACATAATACTACTTATATCAGGGTATCTATTAGGGTGCTCCTTATATCAGGGTCCCCATTAGGGTGCTCCTTACATCAGGGGCCCCTTTAGAGTGCCCCTTATATCAGGGTCCCCAACAGAATACCACTTATATCAGGGTCCCCAACAGAATACAACTTATATCAGGGTCCCCATTAGGGTGCTCCTTACACCAGGGTCCCCATTAGGGTGCTCCTTACATCAGGGGCCCCTTTAGAGTGCCCCTTACATCAGGGTCCCCAACAGAATACTACTTATATCAGGGTACCTATTAGGGTGCTCCTTATATCAGGGTCCCCAACAGAATACACTTATATCAGGGTCCCCATTAGGGTGCTCCTTACACCAGGGTCCCCATTAGGGTGCTCCTTACATCAGGGGCCCCTTTAGAGTGCCCCTTATATCAGGGTCCCCAACAGAATACCACTTATATTAGGGTGCTCCTTATATCAGGGTCCCCATTAGGGTGCTCCTTATATCAGGGGCCCTATTAGAGTGCTCCTTACACCAGGGTCCCCATCAGAGTACTCCTTACATCAGGGTCCCCATTAGGGTGCTCCTTACACCAGGGTCCCCATTAGAGTTCTCCTTACACCAGGATCCCCATTAGGGTGCTCCTTACACTAGGGTCCCCATCAGAGTGCTCCCAACACCAGGCTCCCCTTCAGATTGCACCTTACATCAGGGTCCCCATCAGGGTGCTCCTTACATCAGGGTCCCAATCAGAGTTATCATTGTACCAGATTCCCATCAGAGTGCTTCTTACATCAGGGTCCCCATTAGGGTGCTCCCTACACCATGGTCCCCATCAGAGTACTCCCTACATCCGGGTCCCCACCAAGGTGCTCTTTACATCAGGGTCCCCATCAAAGTGCTCCTTATACCAGATTCCCATCAGAGTGCTCCTTACATCAGGGTCCCCATTAGGGTGCTCCTTAAACCAGGGTCCACATCAGACTATTCCTTACACCAGGGTCTCCTTCAAGGTGCTCCTTACATCAGAGGGCTCCTTATACCATATTCTCATCAGAGTGGTCCCAGAACATTTGACTACACACTTGTACCAATGTACAGTACCTTGACAAGGTATTTATATCCCTTGAAATATTCAAAATGTTGTCATGTTACAACCAAAAATGTAAATGTATTTTATCGGGATTTTATGTGACACAAAGTGGCTCATAAAGTGGAAGGAAAATGATAAATTGTTTTCAACATTTTTTTACAAATAAATATGTGAAAAGTATCTTTTTGGTGATGTCTCTACCAGCTTTCCACATCTAGAGAGCGACATTTTTGCCCATTCTTCTTTGCAAAATAGCTCAAGTTCTGTCAGATTGGATGGAGAGCGTCTGTGAACAGCAATTTTCAAGTCTTGCCACAGATTCTCAATTGGATTTAGGTCTGGACTGTGACTGGGCCATTCTAACACATGAATATGCTTTGATCTAAACCATTCCATTGTAGCTCTGGCTGTATGTTTAGGGTCGTTGTCCTGCTGGAAGGTGAACCTCCACCCCCCAGTCTCAAGTCTTTTGTAGAAACTAACAGGTTTTCTTCTAAGATTGCCCTGTATTTGGCTCTATCCATCTTCTCTCTGACCATCTTCCCTCTGACCAGCTTCCCTGTCCCTGCTGAAGAAAAGCATTTCCACAAGATGATGCTGCCACCACCACCATGTTTCACAGTGGGGATGGTGTGTTCAGGGTCATGTGCAGTGTTAGTTTTCCACCACACATAGGGCTTTGCTTTCAGGCAAAAAGTAAAATTTTGGTCTCATCTGACCAGAGCACCTTCTTCCACATGGCTTCTCACAAAGAGCAAATGGGGCTTCTTATGGCTTTCTTCTTGTCACTCTTCCATAAAGGGCAGATTTGTGGAGAGCATGACTAATAGTTGTCTTGTGGACAGATTCTCCCACCTGAGCTGTGGATCTCTGCAGCTCCTCCAGAGTTACCATGGGCCTCTTGGCTGCTTCTCTGATTAATACTCTCCTTGCCTGTCAGTTTAGATGGACGGCCATGTCTTGGTAGGTTTGCAGTTGTGCCATACTCTTTCCATTTTCGGATGATGGATTGAACAGAGCTCTGTGAGATGCTTTTGACGTGAGCGCAACTTACGCACAGCCCTATTCGCGAACGACTTACACAAACGAATTTATGCTCTTCTCTTTTACTGTGTCAGCAGGGAGATCAATGTACCGGGTCATATATATGTAGATTCATACACATGCATGCGTGTTTGCGCTTAAAGGAGTTGTAAAGGAAAAAAAATGTTTGCTTAAAATTTATGTCTGCAAGGTAGACAGACAGAATAGTGTAATGATTCTGTTAAAAAACAAGTAAATACCTATTAAATTCCTTCATCTATATCATCTCCGGCGTTCTAGTTTCTGTTCTCTCATTCACTTCCTGGTTTGCAGCGCTCTTTCATGTAAGAACTACATTTCTCAGTTTGAATTGCGGCACGCCCAGTAATTCACACCTCCTTGTCTCTAACACATAGAGAGCTTCCTGCCACACAGATGTAGTTCCCAGAAGGGGGCGAGCACGTCACTGACCACCGCAGTAAAGTCTCCCTTCACGGTGGTCAGTAACAATCAGACAAGCAGGAAGTGAACAGAAAAGAAATAGAGCAACTTCTAAGCAAAAAGGAACAATGAGGAAGTGAAAAGAGGAATGTCTGCAGGTAAAGGATGCTTATTATGAAAAAAAATGTTTTCCTTTACAACCCCTTTAAGGGTTCACACCCTAATGCATTAGGTTGCCCACACCTATGAGCTGCACTCTCATGCGTATGAAATATTGGCTCATACATTTTCCACAATTATTTGGTTTCTGGCTTCCATGTTATTGCTGAGACCTTAATATCTTATCTTATTACACATTGACCTTTTTACCTAGAAATACAATTCTTGCCTTGTTTTGTGCATGTTTGGGGTCAAAGTAAAAATTATTCTGATCCAGCAATAGCTATAAAGATGCTGGTTGCTGGCCAACAGGTTTTATCTACTTAGATTTAACTAGAAAGCTGAGTCATCTGCAGGATTTTCATACCCAGAAGACCCCGAGTAACCCTTAGATAAGGCTTATAAACAGAGGAAGTGATTAATCTCTACTTACAGTGGTCCTATATATATGTATGTATCCCTATCGAGCAGAGAGTGATTTTTAAAACGCTCTGTATCTTCTTATACTGTCCCCAGTATGCACATAAGTATTTACACAGTCTGGCGGTGCACTACGAACCCACACGCCCATTAAGATCCAAGACCCAACATTTAGCCACAGTTATTCCGTGGGAGGCAAACAAATTCAGAGTAGGGGTGCCATGCTGTGGAATGCCCTCTCCATGGAACTCAAGATGACACCCAACCTGCTCCTCTTCAGAAAAAAAACTGAAGATGGAACTGTTCGTTCAGGCTTACGGATAATTTTTTTCTCACACTCCGCCCCTCCATCGAAGGGCCCACCTGCACTCTAATGACCATGAACCGGGAACGGCCCTGACTATTCAGACATCCATGATGTCAAGTACCCTCTCTCCTGATTTCTTCCTCTTTCTTTTCTATCTTTTTTTTTCTCTCCTACGCTTCACGGCTCTTTCTCTTGCTCCTCTAAGGGCTGGATACCCGTCCCCCTCCTCCTCCCTCTCTTTTCTCTCTACCTCCTTCCAAACCGTGGATTGATTCAGGGTAACATCTCACCAGCGGCGCTTAGACGCCTAACTAAGCTTAAAAATCAATATATATATAGACACAGTAAAAACACTTGTCCCCCACATATGTAACAGTAAAATCATATGTCCCAATGATCATCTGCACACATATGTCCGTGATCATCTGTGCACATCTGTACATGATCATCTGCGTACATATGTCCGTGATCACACAAACTTTTATACACTTAACAGGATTATTTTTACCAAAGATGTAGCAAAATACATTTTGACTTAAATATAGGACGAATTTTGGTTTTATTGAATTTCTTTTAAAATAGAAAGAAGAAAATATTGTTTTTTTTTTCAAAAAATATCGCTAAAATAAAAGTCATAAATAAATACCACCAAAAGAAAGCTCTATTTCTGCGAACGAAATGCAAAAAATTTCATTTGGGTACAGTGTAGCATGACCGCGCAATTGTCATTGAAAGTGCAAGAGCGCTGAAAGCTGAAAAATGGTCTGGGAAGGAAGGGGGTGAAAGTGCTCGGTATTGATGTGGTTAATGTATTTGCCATATTGTATACATTAATTTACATCAACCTTTTTGTATTTTGTGCATTTTATTATGACATATGTAATGTTTAACCACTTAAGACCCGGACCTTTAGTCAGCTAAAGGAACCGGCCAGGTTTTGCGATTCGGCACTGTGTCGCTTTAACAGACAATTGCGCGGTCATGCGATGTGGCTCCCAAACAAAATTGGCATCCTTTTTTTCCCACAAATAGAGCTTTCTTTTGGTGGTATTTGATCACCTCTGCGGTTTTTATTTTTTGCGCTATAAACAAAAATAGAGCGACAATTTTGAAAAAAATTCTATCTAACTTCGGACCGGGTCACGGGAGTGCGCCGCGGGCGCGGACCCGCAACCCATGGCTGGGTACTAGTACAGGACGTACATGTACGGGGATGTGCCCAGCCGTGCCATTCTGCCGACGTATATGTGCAGGAGGCGGTCCTTACGTGGTTAATATGTCTGGTTTTAACTTTAATATGAAATACATTTTGTACTTTTGTTATTAATTTTATTTAACGTTTCAGATTTCTATATGTTTTAAGGGACTGAGTTCCACCAACGTTTTTGTTCTTGTGGCCTTTATTTTCTTGTATGTTATAATTTGACACCACATTCCTGTCCTCCATATATGTTTGTTATGCTGCAGGCGAATAGTTGAACCAGGATAACAGGAGATTCACATGCAGAGTACCCCAGCAAAGTCAGATCTCCCTCTGGCGTCAGTTCCTGTCAACATAGAAATCAATAAATATGTTTTCTCTCCTACAGAGAAGCATCCATCACTGGAGGACACTAGCAAAAACTGAGGATCACATAGTGGAAGGGGTTTTATGGGGAATGAGTAGCCAGCGTCCAATCATCTGAAGATACAACATACAAGCCATCTGTTATGATTGAAGACCTGGGTCCTGTATTGCAGTGGTCCTCAACCTCAGTCCATGGGAACTTGCCTTGAATAAAATAGCTCTTATTAATATCATGTCATTGATATTGATTTAAAGCAGCTGTGCAAAGTAAAGGAAACCCTGAAAACATGGCCCATTGGGGTTACTTGAGAACTGAGGTTGACAACCACTGCTTTATTGTACTCCAAGAAAAGGATTTTACAGGTACATAAAAAATCTAATTTTAAATTGCATGACGATAAGTCACATGTACTCCTTGTTGCCAGAAAGTGAAGCTGGATTGTTGCTCTAAGGCGGGGCGCGGGGGGGGGACCAGTAGATCGTGGACAGGTGACTGGTAGATCCCGGTCTGGGCATGGTGATCCACCATTTCAGATCATCAAACAGGGTGCAGAGGGACTACTTATAATTTGTGGGCTGTAGTAGGGAGCAGGAGCCACATAAGCCAATGCATCCTCTGTAGTGCTAGCTCCAACCAACTGCACTCCACCTCTTATCCCAGCTAGCAGAGTGGTGCCAGCAGCAGAAGTGGTAAAACCCCATAGTTAAGATGTGTTTTTATCACCCTCTGCCCCAACCACACCCCCTTTAGCTGCAGTGGCCAGCGGTGTAATCATGTTGCTGCCACAGCAGGAGTTATATGCCCTGTCAGGTTTGGTGGGTGTAGTACCTGCTACGTGGGTCGTACTTAAAGGCTTTTGAGGGTCTGGATTGCAGAACACATATGTAGCGCCTGGTTACTTTTTCAGAATTGGTGCTAGTGTAAATTTAGAGGGGGTCAGAGAGTTAAGTGACTCTGACCATGTTAATTAGTTTAAATTTAAAGCCACTGCCTCAGCTTTGGCTGTGCTGTGGGTTCATGCTGTCGTTTCTGGGGTGCTGATCAAACCCCAGGCCGACAGGTAGCAGCAGTGAAGTTAGGGATTTAGATGCTTTTTTCCCGGCAGCCTATCAGGAGGAGGGTTTCCTCGCTGTGCATTCTGGGTATTTATGAGGCAGATGCCATTTGCTTGGGTCTTCTTCCTGTGTGGCGCCCACCTTCAGGGTAGCCATACCACGGCACCCCGGTAAAATGGCCTTCCGGGCCGGGGTGTGCATGCTACGTGTTGTTCCTGGTCCGGAACATTTCAGCTGTGGCTGGGGCCCAGTGATCGACTGGGTCCCCAATCTGATGTGGTCCTGAGCGTTAGTTCTGTTAGAGCAGTGGTTCTCAACCTGGGGGTCGAATGACGATTTGCCAGGGGTCACCAAATCCTGGGCTGTTCCTGAAGCTCACAACGCTCTCCCAGCCTTTTTGCGGCCGCCCAGCTGGGCTGTTCCTGGAGCCCACATCCGCCCACTTAGCTTCTTCGCAGCTGCCCATTCAGGTCACAGCATGACTGGGGGCAGAGACTAGAGGTCAGCTGACTGGTGAGAAAAGTGAAGTGGAAGGAGCTGGAGGAGACCCTATCTCCTGATTTCGATATAGGTGTCACTGCTATAAGACACCATCACCATACAGCTGGAGACACCACAAAGTCGTAGATACAGTGAGTAACAATACCTGTGATTATAGTTGCCGTTAAAATTCCCCACTACAGTTCTCGGGTCAGCAGATGACCTTCATCATGAGCACCTAAGTTGGCTGATCAGAACTCCCCCAGCACTGCCTTCCCCCAGAAAAAATAAGAGAAAGAGAGAGGGATGGGGGGGGGGGACAAAAGACCTAAAATGTACCATAAGGGGTTTTAATACTGTATCTGTGGAAGGGACTCAGGGAGCGCTTAAAGTATGTGGGCTAGGGGCGTAAATGACCTGTCTTGCCTTGGGTGCTATGAAAATTATACTGTTGGGGTCCCCACAACTTGGGAAATGTTATTAAGGGGTCACAGCACTAGAAAGGTTGAGAACCACTGTGTTAGAGGTAGCTCTTCGGTGGAGAGTCTGCCTGAAGAGTGCCAAGAGAAGCTGGTGTTCCAAGAGGGTCTTGACCATCCACTGGGGACCAAGGAAACGGGTACTGAGAGGCTGGACGACGGTCACCTATCAGTCGGTAACCTAACAAAAACTACCTGAAGGAGATCCAGGTGTCAAATTTGCTAAGGAGGATTCCGGACCACTATTATCTCCATTGTTTTAACAATAGGGGGGGTCTGTGGCAGAGACTTAACCCCAAGTTCCCAGTGACATTCTGGCAGCCAGGCTGGTGAGAGAGGCCTGTCCAGGTGCGCTATACCCATTCCTGCTGGAGTGGTGAAATAGAAGTTGTCGTTGGAAGCAGGACTGTTTCCCTATTACATACACCTGAATCTGTTATTCCTAATTTCTACTATATCTCTACTCTTCACCAAGTTCCACTGTTTTTACCCGCCTGGGTAATAAAAAGCACAGAAAAGACAACTGTTGTGTGGACATTCCATTTACTACAACTTTCATCAAATACCCTAGACGGCGGAGAAACAGAGGTAACATGCCACATTGCCACCCAAAACAAACCTGCAGCTCCTTTGGGGGTAAGTGCTACGAAAAACAAAACATAAAACTGGGGTTAAAGGACCATCATTTATTTTAAACTCCATCACAATCAGGACCCCTCAGGTATGAAATTTGGGAGAGTAGATCATGTGAAACCAGTGTGGAGAGGTTCCAATATGCATAGGGAACTCTCCGAACGAGAAACTTTTTGGATTTTTTTAAAGGGGTTGTAAAGGTACACGTTTTTTTACCTTAATGCATCCTATGCATTAAGGTAAAAAAACATCTCACAGCACCGCCCCCCCCCCCCCCTCCGAGCCCCCGTTGTACTTACCTGACCGTTCGAATCTCCCGGGCGCGTCCACGTCGTCCTCTTCGGTTCCCAGCCTGGCCGTTGATTGGCTAGGCTGGGCGGATTGATAGCAGCGCAGCCATTGGCTAGCGCTGCTGTCAATCAGAGCGGATGACGCGGCGCGCCGGAGGCGGAGCCGAGTGATACAGTCGGCGGCTATGGCCGCCGCTGTATCACGGGAGCGCGCTTGCAAAAGCTTTCTTCCATGCGAGCGCCCTCGCATGAAGAGGGAAAGCTTTTGCGGGAGGAGCCCAGACAGCCGCCGAGGGACCCCAGAAGACAGCTTTCCGGGCCACTCTGTGCAAAACGAACTGCACAGTGGAGGTAAGTATAACATGTTTGTTATTTTTTTTTTTTAAAAGCCCTGACTTTAGTGTCCCTTTAATTGATACTCTCACCCCAAAGGGTTAAATGTGGAGTTAGGTATAAACTGCTTCATTAGTGAGTATTGAAGCAGTTTTGCTTGATCCAGTACACCATTGGTCATATTTAGAATTATTCTAATTATCTTCCCTTTTTTTATACATTATTGAATGAATTTATTTAGTCTTGTCAGTAATTGCAATGTACAACCTGGTAATGTTGGGTGTCCCTGACTCAGGTCGATCTTGCCCTTCCCTTACACATAGGTATATGTGCATTTAGTTTTATAAATATTATATTTTCTATATTTAATATATATATATATATATATATATAGTTTTATTTAGATTTTATAGTATTTGAGCGGTTATATCTATAGATACACCGGCGTAATTCCTTTGTGGATCTGGCCCATGGAGTCCATTATGGGTTAGATGTACTGTATATGCACCTTTAATTGAGTAAATATATCAACCTGGGCTCAGATGTGCTCTGTGTTGAATTTAAGGTGTACATGATATGTGGATCTGTGTGCGAGTTTTGCATTGATCTCCAAGCTAGGTGGTGATGGCCGCCTAAGTGCAATGTTGTAAGTATGAGCAGTCTGGTACTTGTGGGGTTAATGCTTAGGCCGCAATTTGTTGATATATAAGCCAGGATGCTGCGCCATGAGGCCACGCCCTCAGAGGAAGTGACGTTTTGCAGTCCACGGCCTGGAAGAGACAACCGGAAGTAAACTCTGGACGCTGTCTTCCTAATACATGAAAATCTCGTATCTCTCCTGTGCAGTGATTAACGCCTTTTAATACTGATAAGATAAGAATTATCTTATTGTCAGTTTTTATAGAGCCTGTCATTTGGGAAGAACAAAGGATAAAAAAACGGAGTTATGCTATTGTGAGCTATTTTCTATCGGAGTACTTATGGGATATCCAGTACAACTCTGACACCCTCCAGCCCCCTGTTTGTACTGTAGAGTGGTGGCCGTGGTAAATTTTTTTGGGGGGAGGGGGGGGGGTGGAAAACATTAATTCGCTGTTGTAACACCTGGGTGGGATCATGGTGCAATGCTCTGGCCCCCTCCATTCACTAGAGACAAGTGACATCACCAACGCTTCACAAGAACATGGCCGGACTATTCACTGGAGACCAGTGACATCAGCGACACTTCATAAGAACATGGCCCCTCCATTCACTAGAGACCAGTGTCATCACCGACGCTTCACGAGAGCATGGCCCCTCCATTCACCGGAGACCAGTGATATCACCGACACTTCATGAGAACATGGCCCCTCCAATCACTAGAGACTAGTGACATCACCAACGATTCATGAGAACATGGCCCCTCTATTCACTAGAGACAGGTGACATCACCGATGCTTCACGAGAACATGGCTGGACCATTCACTGGAGACCAGTGACATCGCTGACACTTCATAAGAACATGGCCCCTCCATTCACTAGAGACATGTGACAGCACAGACGCTTCATGAAAACATGGCCTGACCATTCACTAGAGACCAGTGACATCATCAATGCTTCACAAGAACATGGCTCCTCCATTCACTAGAGACAAGTTACATCACAGGCACTTCACAAGAACATGGCTCCTCCATTCACTAGAGACAAGTTACATCACCGACGCTTCATGAGAACATGGCTCCTCCATTCACTAGAGACAAGTTACATCACCGACGCTTCATGAGAACATGGCTCCTCCATTCACTAGAGACAAGTTACATCACCGACGCTTCATGAGAACATAGCCCCTCCAATCACTAGAGACCAGTGACATCACTGACACTTCACAAGAACATGGCCTTTCCATTCACTAGAGACAAGTGACATCACCGACGCTTCATATTTATGAAAACACAGTCACTAGAGACCAGTAGAGTTTCTTGGTTTTAATATGGTGGCTTTCCTCTCCTACTTACCTCCCACAGATGGGTTAGTATTGGAACTTTTAGGATGATGCAATGTTTCTTTAACCACTTAAGCCCCAGGCCATTTAGTTGGCCAAAGACCAGAGGACTTTTTGCGATTCGGCACTGCGTCGCTTTAACTGACAATTGCACGGTCATTCGTCGTGGCTCCCAAACAAAATTTATGTTCTTTTTTCGGCACAAATAGATCTTTCTTTTGGTGGTATTTGATCACCTCTGCGGTTTATATTTTTTGCGCTATAAACAAAAATAGAACAACATTTTGAAAAAAATTCAATATTTTTTACTTTTTGCAATAATAAATATCTCACAAAAAATCTATAAAAAACTAAATTTTTCCACAGTTTAGGCCGATACGTATTCTTCATAACTGGAATCCAGAAATTGCTGCACTTTACTATACTGACCACTACACTGACCACTATACTATACTAACCACTATACTGACCACTACTCTACACTGACCACTATACTATACTAACCACTACTCTACACTGACCACTATACTGATCACTAAACTACACTGACCACTATAATATACTGACCACTATACTACACTAACCACTATACTATACTAACCACTACTCTACACTGACCACTATACTGATCACTAAACTACACTGACCACTATACTATACTGACAACTACACTACACTGACCACTATACTGACTACTACACTACACTGACCATTATACTATACTGACCACTACACTACACTGACCATTATACTATACTGACCACTATACTACACTGACTATTATACTATACTGGCCACTACACTATACTGACCACTATACTACACTGACCACTACACTAAACTGACCACTACACTAACCACTACACTACACTGACCACCATACTATACTGACCACTACACTGACCACCATACTATACTGACCACTACACTACACTGACCACTATACTATACTGACCACTATACTACACTACACTTTCCACTATACTGACCACTACACTACACTGAACACTACACTATCCTACATACAGTATTCCTATACTGACCACTACACTACACAGCATGGATCGAACTGCTCTTAAACTCTCTCTGGCTAGCTGCTTCATCTTCCCATACCATGTCCACCTCCCGGGGCCAGCAACATGACTCTCACAAACACGAGGGAGTCTCACCTTCTTTTCTTTGTTATCCATCGGTCCGGAGAAGACAGCGACGGCTCAAAAACTCAATTTCTTGTATCCCCCGCGCTTCGCTATGTTCAGACTCTGGTACCCTGTGATTGGGCGTATGGGATCATGTTTGGCTGGCCTGTTAACGATCGCGGTTGCTCCTGGCTCCAGGATCTACCGCGAACGTGGACAGGCCAGCCCCGCAGCCGAACATGACCCCATACGCCCAATCACAGGGTGCCTGAGACTGAACATGGCGGCAGAACACAGGGACACAGGAAAGTACATTTAGGAGGAGGCAGACCACTGTGACACATACTAGCGGGGAATTTTGCCTCCCTAAATGTTGCACCCGGTGCCACGCCCCCCCCCCCCCCCGCACCCTCCACGCTACGCCACTGAGTGCAACCTCACGTTTTGGCTTGATGTTGTAGAAAGCATTATGTCCTATTGTAACCCGGACATCCAGAGTGGACATAGTCAGTTATTTACTGTTTGTAAAGGTTCCATCACTTTTATTACATGATTATTTTATTTGTGAGTATAAGCAAGTGCTTGCAGTATAAGAGGCGGCGTTCCCCAATGAATTGCATATTAGAGCTTCAACAGTTAAAACATTTTTATTCGAAAGATTAACAAGTGCAAGCCATTTAACTATTCCAGAGAAACTACCACGAACATATGAAGGTATTAGGGCTAGTTTACACTTGCTTCAAACAAGGCTTCGGACATGCTTTGTTATAGCTCTCTGAACGCCAGTCATATTGTTGCCGTTTTGCCCCACATTGCAGTATTTTCAACACGTTATAACAGTTATTTCCACATATAGAGCTATTTTTAGTAAACCCTGTCACATCCTGCATCTGTCCTACTTTGTTCCAGACCTTCTGCATGAGGACATAAGTGGGGAAGAGTTTATTAGACTAGCTATACTTGAGGGCTTCCAGACCCATCGAAACATTATTTACCCCATCACATAATGTAATATAGGATCAGCAGAGGCGGCTCTTTAATAAGGCAAATTAGGCGGTCGCCTAAGGCCTCGCACGCACAGGGGCCTCGTGGCCGCCTTACTGGCCCAATGCATTATCCCAGTTTTGAGGGACGGGGGACCTTAACACTGCTGTGCTCAGGCAGCGTTAAGAGCCCTGACTCAGGAGTGGGGCCACCAGTGTCCCTAACAACCAGTGAATATTGGTGACACCACCCCTTGTGACGTCAATGACCAAGCATGCCCTTAGTCAATGGCGTCACAAGGGGCGGGTTCACCAGGTGACATCACCGGGTGCCCCCACCTCTTAGTTATTAAAGAGAGGGTTCTGGGGGCTGCCTTGTTAAAGGGGGCTTCTAGATTCCGATAAGCCCCGTGCCCGCAGACCACCAGAACCACCGGCCAGGGTTGTGGGGAAGAGGTCCTTAAATTATTTTTCCCATCATGGGTGTAAGTGGGGCTCCATGTCAAGTTTTGCCTAAGGCCTCACAAAGCCTAGAGCCGCCTCTGAGGATCAGTGGCCTCTAGTTTCTTATTGTTCTGGGGTAGAGCTCTAGCTGTGGCCACTTAGCCTACTGTTGGTGAGGTTCAATACTAATTTCCCAAAAAGATTAAATCCCTTGGGACATATCAAATTTCTTTGATCCTCCCTGCGTATAATATGGTGTCATTCTCAGACACTGAGTCAAGCAATCAGGGCTGGTGCAAGGATTTTTGACACCCTAGGCGAAAACCCTATTTTGCCCCTGACTCCATCCCCTTTGCCCTGCCCATGTATACCCCACCTTTTTAATGAAGCGCCCATCAAATGCAGCCTCACCAGTGCCCATCAAATGCAGCCTCACCAGCGCCCATCAAATGCAGCCTCACCAGCGCCCATCAAATGCAGCCTCACCAGTGCCCATCAAATGCAGCCTCACCCGTGCCCATCAAATGCAGCCTCACCAGCGCCCATCAAATGCAGCCTCACCAGCGCCCATCAAATGCAGCCTCACCAGCACCCATCAATACAACCTCACCAGCATCCATCAATACAACTTCACCAGCGCCCATCAAATGCAGCCTCACCAGCGCCCATCAAATGCAGCCTCACCAGCGCCCATCAAATGCAGCCTCACCAGCACCCATCAATACAACCTCACCAGCATCCATCAATACAACTTCACCAGCGCCCATCAAATGCAGCCTCACCAGCGCCCATCAAATGCAGCCTCACCAGCGCCCATTAACGAATGTTTGCTTGCTTCCATTCATTCAGGAGTTAGGACACAGACACAGTCCTCGGCTGCCACTGCGCCTCTGACACTATGTGCGAACCGAGCAGTGGTTGCCTGCTGATGCTGGGAGTTGCTTGCTGCAGAGAGAAGAGAGTAGTAAAACCAGTGGCCAGGCGCCCTAGGCAGCAGTGCGCCCTAGGCAGCTACCTAGTTTGCCTAGTGGTAGCACCAGCCCTGCAAGCAATGGTGGCAAAGTGAAATAAAGGAAATGCTTGGAGGGTACAAGCACCTTGAAGTATGCTGGTAAGTAATGGATGAAGTCCGTTTATGGGGAAAGATTAAATATTGATTGTCCGATTTGCCAAATCTTCTTAAAATATAGGGCACAGACGGCCCCCATTGGACCTCTTGGTGGGTCTTGGGGAGTATCCGGAATCGTGACCATTCAATGGGTGGTAATGTTTTAAAATAAAAGGCCCTACAAAAGCTCCAGAAGAAGCCATGTTTATGGTGAAACATGTAGAGGCAACCATTCTTTTGTACTATGATTGGGCCATCTATAGCCCTAATTGTATAAGTAGTTTTATATTGTTTATGTATCAGTAAAAAAAAAAATTATAATTGATTCTTCGATTTTTTGCACCTTAAAACTTTGCTTACTGCCACCTTGGGGCCTATACACTTTTCTGTTATAGACAGTAGTGTATTTAGGTTTTATGCTGCCCTAGACCTGACTTGTGCACCCCCTAATTTAAATATGACCCAGCCCTTCCTGTCAAGGCCACACCCCATTCTGTTTAACCCTGAATTCCCTTAATTTGCATAGATTTCCTCTCACTTTCTGTTTGGCTATGGGGCAGGAAACTCTGCAATGGGAAAGGGATGGTAAAAAAAAGAAACTGACAGGGGCTATAACCCTGCCTTACTCTATCCAAAATGAAAAGAAGAGTGTTGCCTAAGCACAAATTCCTGATAATTTTATGGAGAGGACCAAGAAGATATAACCATGCCAATGGTGCATCAGAAAACGTATAGCACCGTGAGGAAGGTTTGTGGTCCAGGATGATAGGACAGTCAAAATTAGAAGCAGTGCCCCCCCCCCCCCAGTTGTGGAATGCTGGCCGCCCACATACCGGAAGCAGTGTGGTCGCTTTATGGGGGCGCTAGACTAATTTGCTTCTCAGCCTAGTCCGCCCCATCAGACTTTGCGCTACACTAAGGCCGCGTACACACGATCGAATTTATCTGCTGAAACTGGTTCGCCGACCAGTTTCAGCGGACATATCTGATCGTGTGTACGACCTAGCGGACAGGTTTGTCCAGCGGACAAATTTTAAAGCATGCTTTGAAATGTGTCCGCTACAAACCTGTCCGTCCGACATGTCCACTGGTTAGTACGCCTAACCAGCGGACAGAAATCTCCCACATGCCTACTTCCTGGAGTGGTGACGTGGCGGCGTCAACGTCACCGCGTCCTCAGCCTGAGGGGATTTTCGTCCGATGGTGTGTACACGCCATCGGACCCAAAATCCGATGAGACATGTCCGCTGGAAACGGTCCGTCGCACATGTTTGAGCGGACATGTCTCATCGTCTGTACGCGGCCTAACAGTGTAGTGCAAGCTGGTAGGGACTCTTTCCGTGCTGCCCCCCAGCAAAGTGCTGCCCTAGGCCTGGGCCTTGTTGGCCTAGGCCAGGATACAGCATTGGTTATACAGCTCTAGCAATGTTTTGCAGCTGGGCTGCCAGGTAGTATAACCATGTGTTGAGTAGTGACAGCCGGCCACTCTCTTTTGGTCTTTGAAGTTGTTCCAATTCTATTCTCAGGGGGGGTTGCTTCAACAGTTTTTAATGGATTCTGTATTTGATGCAAATGTTTCAATAAAAAAATTAATACAAAAAAGACAAAGACCTGAATGTTAAAATCAGTTTATTTCACATACTGTCATTATAATAAATGAATAAATAAAAAAATAAATCTATTATTTACACCTATTTGAACATCTCATGGAATCCATGGGGACATGAGCAAGTCACGGTTGATGACAACCCTTCATCTTGCCTCACTTTGGTCCGATTATTTTTCTTTTTTTTGTCTTCAGTGCACTTAAAGTAATAAAGGAGCTGATGAACCAACTTGGGATAACCAAAGGAACCAGCCTTTGCAGTGAGTGGGAGGGGTCCTGCGGATGGCGGGAATTGGTGCTTTGTACAAGAACATTTTCCGAAGAGTCAACCTGCAGGGAAAAATATTTATATTTAGAAAGCTGATTTCACAAGTCAAAGTAAATTTGTTTCTAATGTGTTAAACTATATGCAAAAATCTAGGGAAACTTCTGTATCTTCCTGTCCAATGACTGTGGTTACAAGCATGGGAAGTATATGGAAGTTTTCCCAACGAGGACTAAAGTCTTGATTCATTCAGCTGCAGGAGTGCTTAAGGCACCTTAAAATGGCATGCTAAAGTGACATCTCTTGTAATGTTATTGCAGGATATTTTCGCATCCTTTAACCGCTTGCCGACCAGCCGCCGCAGTTTTACAGCGGCAGGTCGGCTCTGCTGGGCGAAATCACGTAGTATAATGTCACCTCGCCCAGCAGCCACTAGGGGCTCATCCCTGACTCCCGTGCGCGTGCCTGGCAGGAGCGATCACCGCCGAGCACCCGCGATTGCTCGTTACAGAGCGAGGACTGGGAGCTGTGTGTGTAAACACACAGCTCCTGGTCCTGTCAGGGAGAGAAATGCTGATCTTCTGTTCCTACAATGTATGAACAGCGATCAGTCATTTCCCCTAGTGAGGCCACCCCCCCACAGTTAGAACACACCCAGGGAACATTTGTAACCCCTTCCCCGCCCCCT
>CM056051.1:515185493-515437993 GCA_029574335.1 Rana kukunoris | reverse complement strand
TAAAATAATAAATAAAACAAAGCAAAGAAATTCTAAATAAAAAGCAGATCAGATTAACCACTTAAATTAAAGGGGTAATTCCCCCAAAAACCTTTTTTTAACATTGATTGAGGCTCGTTATGTCAAGGGGAATCGGGTGTTTTTTTATTAGAAACGAAGCAGTACTTACCGTTTTACAGATGCATCGTCTCCGTCGCTTCCGGGTATGATCGTCTGGTCTGGGCGTGCCTATTTGATTGACAGGCTTCCGACGGTCGCATACATCGCGTCACGAGTAGCCCGAAAGAAGCCGAGCGACGGTGCGGCTCTATACTGCGCCTGCGCACCGTCGTTCGGCTACTTTCGGAAAATCGTGACGCGATGTATGCGACCTCGGAAGCCTGTCAATCAAATAGGCACGCCTATAGTCGGAGACCATACCCGGAAGCGTCGGAGACGATGCATCTCTAAAACGGTAAGTACTGCTTCATTTCTAAAAAAAAAAAAAACGATTCCCCTTGACATAACGAGCCTGAATAAATGTTAAAAAAAAGGTTTTTGGGGGAACTACCCCTTTAAAGTCTCCATAAGAGTCCCCATAAGGCTGCATTAAAGGGGTGGTTCCCCTAAAAAGAAACTTTTAACATTGCCTGTCTCTTCTTAATAACATGTAGAATCGGCTGGTAGTTTAAAAAAAAAAAGTCCGTATATACCATTTTCGGCATGTAGTCTCACCGCCGCTTCCGGGTATGATGTGTGGGGACAGGCATCCGATCGACGCATACAGCGCGTCACGAGATGCCGAAAGAAGCCGAACGTTGGTGCGGCTCTATATGGCGCATGCGCACCAACGTTCGGCTTCTTTCGGCATCTCGTGACGCGCTGTATGCGTCGATCGGATGCCTGTCAATCAAGTAGGCACGCCCTACCCCGGCCGCCAGACCCGGAAGCGACGGTGAGACTACATGCCGAAAATGGTATGTACGGACGTTTTTTTTTTAAACTACCAGCCGATTCTACATATTATTAAGAAGAGACAGGCAATGTTAAAAGTTACTTTTTAGGGGAACCTCCCCTTTAACACCTGAGCGTTTTGTCGCCTGAAGCATGAAGCTCCAAAACGCTAGAGGGGAAAAAATACATTATTCTCTATGGAGATGGTTCACATCTCCACTGCAAAATGCTTGAAGCTTAACGCCTGAAGCTCAAACAAGTTCCGGACCCTTTTTTGTTGCACGAATTGGGCGGATTTGGGCGTTTTAGAACGTTTGTATTGCCATAGAAAAGTACTGGAAGCGCTCGATTCAAGCGTCTAGCGTGTCAATGAGCGTTTCTACGGGCGTTTTGTTGCTTTAATCTGTTCTGTGAAATAGAACATTTCACCCAGGCAGAAGCTAAAAAAAATCTACAAACATAGTAACAAGTGATGAAAGAGATGATTATTTTTCTTATTGGCTAAAATAAAAAACGTTAAAGTTCAAAAACTTCGCATGACGCTGTATGCAAACGCGCGAATACGTGTGAATACGCGCGACAAATCGCTCGAAAAAACGACCAAAAACTATATGCTCAGGTGTGAATGCAGCCTAAGGCCCTTTTCACACTGGGGCGTTATTCGAGCGTTTTTCGAGCATTATTACAGCGTTATTACAGAGGTATTCAAGCGTTATAACAGCGTTATTCGAGCAAAGCCTTATATGCAATCCCAATGTGCTGGTAAAGCACCGATAAGACCCTAAAGTTTTAGGGCGTTTTTGCAGTGCCTCGGTGTGAAAGGGTAAGGCGTTTTTACAGCGCTTTCAATTAATTTCAATGGAGAGGGGCGTTTTTGGAGTGTTTTTTCAGCGCTCGAAAGCTGCTCCAAAAATGCTGCTTGCAGGACTCAGTGTGAAAAGGTCCATTGAGATGCATGGAGAGTTTTTTACGAGCATTTTAAGAGCGCTATTCTTAACGCTAAAACGCTGTAAAAACACTTCAGTGTGAAAGGGGTCTAAAAGCACCCCCATACATTGGAGTCCTCATCATATTAGAGTACTCCCTTACATAAAAGTACCCATCAGAGCCCCACATACATCAAGGTCCCTTTTAAAGTTCCCCTTATATCGTCCCTCCTCTCCTTTATTTTGGCTTTCCAAAATAACAAATTGAATAGGGTTAGATTAAAAAAAAAATTATTTAAACAATGAAATAAATAGGCCAAAAAGAGGGACAACTGAGGAAGAAAGAGGGATTTGGTTCCAAAAGAGGAACAGTTGGGACCAGAGGTGTATTTAGGTTTTGTGCTGCCCTAGGCCTGAGTAAACTTGTGCACCCCCTAATTTAAATATGACCCACCCCTTCCTGTCACGGCCACACCCTGTGTTGTTTAAGACCCGCCCTGAAATTTTCGAGTGAGCACACTAGTTCTGAAGGCCTGGGGGGGGGGGCAATGTATTCCCTTAATTTACTTAGATTTCCTCTTACTTCCTGGTTGCCCAAAGAGCAGGAAGTGAAGGGAAATCTTCGCAATGGGACAGGGATGGTAAAAAATAAACTGACAGGGGCTATAACCCTCCCTTATTCTAAACCAAAATAAAAATAAAAAGTGTTGCCTATAGTTCTACTTTAAGTAGATGGTGCAGCAGAAACATATAGCACAGTGAGGAAGGTTTGTGGTCCAGGATGATAAAACAGTCAAAATTGGAACCCCCCCCCCCCACAGTTGCGGAATGCCGGCCGCCCCGCATACCAGAAGCAGCGCGGCTGCTTTTTGGGGGGCGCTAGACTCATTTTCCTAACAGTGTAGCCGGCGGGGACTCTTTTCGTGCTGCCCCCCTGCAAAGTGCAGCCCTAGGCCTGGGCTTTGTTGGCCTAGGCCAGGATACAGCTCTGGTTGGGACAGTTGGAAGGCATGCTATAAGGACTACTAAACAAAGGGGCACCTGAATGCATGCTGCCTGATCTACTGAGAGTCTGGTGGCTCTTTTGGATACTCATTGTGCTGAATTTGCTCTCCAATGTCCAAAAGTAGTCAGATTGAGAAGAATAAAGAACAATCTGTAGAATGGGCATTGCCCTTCCCAATCATATTGACCAATGACATGGCTCAAAGGTGGCTGCAGTGAATGGGGCCCCAGTCACAGCCAGCCATGCTCTATCCTCTGCGATTTCACGGCTCTCCAGTTACCTACACACGTAAAACTAAATGCCGTTTCCCCCTTCCTCAACCCAAGCAGCTTCTTTTCGAGGCCACCACCAACTACTGATACATGCTAGAACTCTGTGGGCTGCCTTCTCTGCCCCAAACCCACAGAAATATAAAACAACTATAGATCTCCTATGATTCCTACCCCATTTGGTGGAAGTATATTCTGTAGGACAAAGACAAGACAAGGAAGATAGTAGCAAATAGGGCAACCCACAAGTCTTACCTGAATTGTGCAAGTTCTGTATTAAAGGGACGCCCCCACATTAAATGGCCTGTGGGGTAGGTGGCATTCGTTATTTTAAACTGACACATAGGTCCTTTCACCATGCCCACAATCGCCACTGCAAAACCATATGCAGAGCCAGCAACTCCTATAGCGGCAAAGATGATTGATAGGAACATCTGTGGGAGGGAAAACAAAAAGTTTTTAATGTGTAGCATTTGAATTGTATTTTTACTACGGCGTTATCGTCTTTTAAGTTTTTTTTGTACATGCCATAATTTTCATTATACATGTAAAGAATCAGAGGTTTATTTCTCTGTTATGGATAATCAGTAGACATGTGCACATTGAAATATTTCATTTCAGAATTTCGTTTTCGTCCGAAAAATGAATTTATTTAGTTACTCCCGAAATTTATTTTTATTTATTTTGTTTTGTTAAAAATTGCATTAGTCCGAAAATCCGAATGAATTAAGGTCAAATCTGTCATTGAAGGCTTTTGGTGTGTGTCAAATGTTCTAAGAAGATTACACGGAGCAGCTAAACTGTACAACAGTACAGTGCTCCGCCCACAAGCTATAGTATAATTCTAATGTGGTATGACTAGTAATTATATGTATTCATTATTATTAGAAGTCAACCAACATTAGAATTCTTCAATAGCCTATGGGCGCAGCATTTGACCATAAATGTCAAATCTTTTTTCTCTATGTCAAATCTTCATGTCCCTATAACAGGCATGTCAAAAGTCCGGCCCGGGAGCCAAATGCGGGTCCCCTGTTGATTTAATATGGCCCCCCTGGGGATTTGGATATATATATATTGTTTGTGGCCCCCAGGGCCACAAAAGATATATACTTAATTTATTGGCGCCGCTTTGGAGGGGACAGAGAGGGGGCCGGACGAGCGCCGTCAGATTACATGAAGAGAATCTCCTGTTTACTCAGCAGCGTCTCTGTTGGAAGTCCCCGTCTCCTGGGATGCCATGGTTCTGTCTATCATAGGAGGCAGGACTTTGTATTAAAGAGGCCACAGAGTAAACAAGAGATTCTCCTGTTTGTAATCTGTCGGCACTTGTCCCGCCCCGCTCCCACTGCCCTCCGAGGCTGCAGATGGGCATCAATCAGGCTGCACTGATGGTAATGATAAGGCTGCATTTTTGGCACATGTGAGGCTGCATTTTTGGCACATATGAGGCTGCATTGGTTGCAATAGTAAGGCTTAATTGGTTGCAATGGTAAGGCTGCATTGATTGCAATGGTAAGGCTGCATTCATGGCACATGTAAGGCTGCACTCATGGCACACGTGAGGCTGCACTCATGGCACATGTGGGGCTGCATTTAAGACACACGTGAGGCTGCATTTATGACACATGTGAGCCTGCATTGGTTGCAATGATGAGGCTCCATTGGTTGCAATGGTAAGGCTGCATTGGTTGCAATGGTATTCATGGCAATGGTAAGGCTGCGTTCATGGCAATGGTGAGGCTGCATTCATGGCAATGGTAAGCCCATGCGTGGTATATCCAAATAACACGCCCAAGCTCATCTCTTCACCACATACAGCCACAAAGGCAGGAGAATTCTTGTTGGGCGGTGTATTAGAGCTCAGACGAACACACTTGGTGGTTCAAAGAACGTCAGGCAAAATAGTCGGCCCTCACATATGTTCACTTAATCAAATCTGGCCCTCTTTGAAAAAAGTTTGCCCACCTTTGCCCTATAATGTCGAAACTTCATGTCTCACTCTCTATAATGTTGAATCTTTTCTCTCTATGTCAAATCTTCATGTCTCTATAATGTTTCTCTCTATGTCAAATCTTCATGTCTCTATAATGTTTCTCTCTATGTCAAATATTTTCTCTCTATGTCGAATATTTTCTCTCTATGTAGAATAATCTTGGACTAATAAGAGTTAGGTTAGGCACATTTGACCACAGATTCGATAGACACAGATCGCTATTGTCACAGTCATGCTAATCATTATTGTGCGCTCCAGTGGACAACTAACTGTGCATATATACATTTCTAAAAGTATAATGACATCCCCCCAAATTAGTATGTTTAGGTGTTTCCATTGGAGGTACTGTTAATACTACCAGATAGGAAGACATTTTAAACAATTGTGTTGTTCCAACCATGTATTAACAGTTTGGTGAAGGCCTTTTTCTGTTCCACCATGACTGCGCCCCTGTGTACAGAGCCAGCTCCATAAAGACATGATTGGATGAATTTGGTCTGAACGAACTTCAGTGGCCTTCTCACAGCCCTAACCTTAACCCTACTGAACAACTTTAGAAATTGCAACATGGTTTATGAGCCAGGTCTTCTCAGTACCTGACCTCACTCATGTTCTTTTGGATTATTGGTCACAAATCTGCACAGGGACACTTCTGTGTAAAGACTTTCTAGAAGAGTGGAGGCTGTTACTGTCACAAAATGGAGGCAACTGATGTTTTTGGAATGGGACATCCAAACAAGTTTATGTAGGTATGATGGTGGTTGGGCATCCACAAAATGTTAGCCATATAGTTTATATCTATATAACATACAGTCAAGATCTTACCCCACATCGGTTATTGCAACATCCCTTTTCTCGTCCTGTTGCCTGTATGTGGATGGCTGGAATCAATACCTATGAGACAAAAGGTAAAGCATTTTAGGGTGGCTCTACGTAAAACTGATATTTCATTTATGGAGACAGTTAAATCACTTGGATCTGTCAGGAGATCCATTAGGGAGATCTTTACACCAAAATCCCCAGCCCTATCCACCTGTGGAAGACATTATCATGGGTCTCATCCTCTGACTTGTGGGCTACACAAGCAAGTTTGAGTAGCTCAGTTGCACTGCTAAAACCTCAAGAGATCAATCTCTTTCTTTGTACCACATTGTTTTTAATGTGAACTACGACATAGGAAATTGACAGTAGCATTAGTAAGCGATCAATCTTCCAAGATGGCAAAACACCACAATGGATCTCCCATGACTACACAATGCCGTGATGGATCTCCCACAGTTGCATGATACCTCCAGTTAATCGTGTAGCAGAAGCTATTATCAATTAGTCTCCTGTCTCCTTATACATAGACTTCAATGGGAGCAGGAGGTTAATTGCTCAAAAATAGGGAGGAAAATATATGGACAGCCGCACTCCAAAAAAAACGTTTCGGTTGCCTTTATTGGTAAAAGGATAAAAGCACTACAAGTCACAGCAAACAGTGGGATACACAGCTAGCGCGTTTCCACTAATGTCTAGTGCTTAGTCATAACTCAATTGCTCAACCATTGCTTGTTTAGGAAATTCTTGGGCAATTTTATCCTTAATGCTGCATACACACGATTGGAAATTCCGACAAGAAAACAGTGGATTTTTTTCTGATGCAATGTTGACTAAAACTTGTGTTGCATACACACGGTCACACCAAATTCCAACTGTCAAGAACCCGTTGACGTACAACACTACGACGAGCCAAGAAAAACAAAGTTCAATAATTCCGAGCATACATCGATTTGATTGTGAGCATACATAGGATTTTTCTCCGTCGGAATTGCATAGAGATGATCGGAATTTCCAACAAGAACTTTTCCCGTTGGAAAATTTGAGAACCAGCTCAGAAAAATTCCATTGGAGCCTACACACGGTCGGAATTTCCAAAAGCTCACATCAGAATTTTCTTGTCGGAATTACCGATCGTGTGTACGCGGCATTAGAGTATAAAATGTGAGTTTAATCTCAGGAGACCAATCTCCTATCAATTGACCGATGAACACTTGCTGTAGCAAAAATAATTTTTCAGTCTCTGAGACTAACCACTCAGTATGTTCTAATGTGCAATGACCCATGCCATGAAAACGTTTATGAAAGTTGCAGTGGAAAACCAGGAATGTAAATCTGTATGTATTGCTAGTTCTTAGACCCCAAATTGGTCAAAGAGTTACTAAGGTTATTAAATTAAAAGCCAGTTGGAAGCTCAACTTATCAAACGCTGCCGTTTGATAAGTGGATAATTTAAAGGGTCTAACCCTTTAAATATTTTTTAGTTATGAGCACTTCTAGTGTCGTCTGTTGCAATAGGTTGCTGATTGAGACATTCTCCCACCAACTAACCCCAATCCTTCTGGGTTAGTTAGCCCGTGTATAGAAACTTTGGAGTCATCTGTTCTGATGGATTGCTAATTAGGTAATTCTCCCATCCCTTCACCCAAACCCCTCTGGTGGTCTAACCCTTTAAATATCTGTTATTTATGAGCACAAATTATAAATTAGAATAATATTATCACCAGTTTTCCACTTCCAATTATCTCGCCCTTGTACAGTATAGAACTTCTGGTGTCATCTGTTCTGATGGGTTGCTAATGGGATCATTCTCCCATCCCAGAACCCCAACGCTTCTGGTGGTCTAAGCCTTTAAAAATTTGCTAGTTATCAGCATAGATTATACTATAGAATAATACTATTATCAGAATTCTAATGACACCGCCCAGGGAGAAGACTTCTGGTGTCATCTGTTGTGATGGGTTGTTGATTGGGTCATTCTCTCATCTCGTAACCCCAACCCCTCTGGTGGTCTAACCCAGGGGTCTCCAAACTTTTCAAACAAAGGGCCAGTTTATTGTTCTTCAGCCTTTAGGAGGGCCGGATTGTGGTCAGCGGGGGCAGAAAAAGCCCCGGGCTCAGCATTGGTGAGAATAAATATGGCCTCATAGTTTGCAACCAGTAGGATAAAGAGTAGTGCCCCTATTAGTAGAAGTAATTTTATCTCATCATTAGTATCAGTGGAAGAAAAAGTGCCTCCTTGTGGGGAAAATAGTGCCTCATATCAGTGGAAGGAAAAAAGCCCTGAGGGCCGGATAAAGGCTAGCAAAGGGCCACATCTGGCCCTCGGGCCGCAGTTTGGAGACCCCTGGTCTAACCCTTAAAATATTTGTTAGTTAACAGTGCAGATTATAATGTAAAATAATACTATTGCCAGTATTCCACTTCCAATGATTTCACCCATGTATAGAACTTCTGGTATCATCTGTTCTGATTGGTTGCTAATGGGATTATTCTCCCATCCCAGAACCCCAATTGTTCTGGTGGTCTAAGGCTTTGAAAATGTGCTAGTTATCAGCATGGATATAACTATAGAATAGTACTATTACCAGTATTCCACTTCTAATGACACCGCCCAGGTATAAGACTTCTGGTGTCATCTGTTCTGATGGGATAACTCTCCAATCCCCGAATCCCAACGCTTCTGGTAGTCTAAGCCTATAATGTTCTAGTTATCAGCATAGATTTTACTGTAGAAAAGATAGTACTATTACCAGTATTCCACTTCCCAGGGTATAGCACTTCTGGTGTCATCTCGGTTGCTGATTGAGTCACGCTCCCATCCCCTAACCCCAACCCCTCTGATGGTCTAAACCTTAAAATATTTTTTAGTTGTTAGCATAGATTATAATGTAGAATAATAATATTACCAGTATTCCACTTCCAATGATTCCGCCCATGAATAGAACTTCTGGTGTCATCTGATCCTTTGGGTTGGTAATGGGTTGAGTCTCCCATCCTGGGAAGAATTGGATTATGTTTGCAACGAGGGAGATGACAACTAAGGGGTATAGAGCGTACCCAATGAACTTGGCACATTTTCCGGTACACATGGTGAGCGATGGATGATGAGAGCAGATGGAGCAGGAAGAAGTAGTGCAGGAGCTTGCTGGTACTGTGAGGAGTAGACGGATCCTGGTCTTTTTTATATCCCCAGACCCAACCCATCAGATAACACTGACTCACACCACACTGGAATTTGGACTTGGTGAGAAAGACAGAGTGACGCATTGTGACAGTGCTATGCCGAGACTCTTACAGCGTCACACAATATAATGACATAATGCAAAATATTGACCTGTAAGATGACCAAACTCTGCCTGAACCCAAGGTCATCTTAGAGCAAATACTAAAAAATATAGGGAGGAGAGATTCCCATGTCATACTTTCTTCTTATGCCGCGTACACACGATCATTTTTCGGCATGTAAAAAAAGACGTTTTTTAGCATCTAGAAAAAACGTTGTTTTCTCCAACTTCATCAATAAAACAACGTTGCCCACACACAAGCTTTTTAAAAAAATGCTCTAGCAAAGCGCGGTGACGTACAACATGTACAACGGCACTATAGGGGAAGTTCCATGCGGATGGCGCCACCCTTGGGGCTGCTTTAGCTGATTGCTTGTTAGTAAAAGACGATTTGCGCTTTTCTGACTGTTACAGCGTGATGAATGTGCTTACTCCATTACGAACGGTAGTTTTACCAGAACGAGCGCTCCCATCTCATAACTTGCTTCTGAGCATGCGCAGGTTTTTCACGTAGTTTTAGCCCACACACGATCATTTTTTACAACCCGAAAAACGACATTGTTTAAAACGTCGTTAAAAAATGCAGCATGTTCGAATTCTTTTTTGTTGTTTTTCAGAACCCGAAAAATGATGTGAAGCCCACAAGCCGAAAAATGATCGTGTGTACGCGGCATTAGAGGTCTATTTATACATTTATTTACACAAGATCACTCAAAGATTAATACATCTTTCCAGTTATATCCAATTAGAAAAAGAATTCCACCATGGGTTGTGATAATCATGGACTAAAACATATATAAATAGACCCTTTGAAGTATATCTAAAGCAGGGGTCTCAAACTCCCGGCCCGCGGGCCAGTTGCGGCCCGCAGACCGAGATTTTGCGGCCCGCTGACAAGCCCGCCCCCCGGACAGTGTCATACTTTGCAGCGCAGCGTGGTACCCTTTCCCTGCAGCGCCCCCCCCCCCTGTACTCATCTTTGTTCCGGCAAAGCAGGGGTGTGCGTCATGTGACATCAGCAGCATAGGGCGGCGCTGCCGTCACGCGCCCGTCCGCACTGAAGCGAAGTTGCTCAGAAGCGCTGAGCGCCCTCGTCCTCGTCAGCAGCGTCCTTCAAAGTAAGCTGCTGCTACTGTAATGCCAGATGTGTAATGACAAAAGCTGATGCTAAAAAGGGGTGCTGGGGGGATGGTTAGCAGATGCTATCACAGGGTGGTAGGGGGAATAGGGGGTGCTCCTCCGGTTGGGGGGGGGGGCGGTTGTTGTTGGATGATTGGGAGGCTAGCACCCTCATGTTATTACCACAGGGGGGGGGGTGTTGCTGGTGAATGATTAGGGTGCTACTGTTCATCAACACCCCCCAACCCCCCAGCAGTAGTACCCCCATAATCTTTCAGCTGATGCTATTATCACAGGGTGGTAGGGGGAATGGGGGGTGTTGCTTGTGGATGATGGGGGTGCTACTGCTGGGGGGTTGGGGGGTGTTGATGAACAGTAGCACCCTAATCATTCACCAGCAACCCCCCCCCCCCTGTGGTAATAACATAAGGGTGCTACTGCCCTTGCAGTAGCATCCCAATCATCCAACACCCCCCCACCAGCAGTAGCACCCCCATCATCCGTCAGCTCATGCTATTACCACAGGGGGGTAGGGCGATTGGGGGTGTTGCTGGTGGATGGTGGCGATGCTACTGCCCTGGCAATAGCATCCCAATCATCCAACAACACCCCCCCACCCCAGCAGTAGTACCCCCATCATCCGTCAGCTCATTCTATTACCACAGGGGGGTAGGGTGGATGGGGGGGGGGTGTTGCTGGTGGATCTCAATCATCCAAACCCCCCTTCAGCAGTAGCACCCCCCAACATCTGTCAGCTCATGCTATTACCACAGGGGGGTAGGGGGAATGGGAGTGTTGCTGGTGGATGATGGCGGTGCTACTGCTGGTGGGGGGTGTTATTGGTGGATGGTGAGGGGCGCATGATGGGGCATTATATGTGAGGGGGAACATGATGGGGGCATTATATGTATGTGAAACCATATTCGCTCAGCCCTGATAGGAAATTTCTGTGGGTGGAACAAGAGCTCAGTCTATCAGGGCTGAGCGAATATTGGCTCACTGCCCTAATAGACTGAGCGCTAATCTATGTGATTGGCTGGCAGTGCCGACAGAAGAATGGAGAAGAGTGAGTGTTTAAAATTTTGGTCCAATACTTGATGCGGCCCAGCCTCACCCAGCTTATACCTCCAGTGGCCCCCAGATAATTTGAGTTTGAGACCCCTGATCTAAAGTAAAGTCTTGTTTAAAGGGGTTGTAAACCCTCAGGGTTTTTCACCTTAATACATTCTATGCATTAAAGGGGTTGTAAAGGATATATATATATTTTTTTAAATGACAAACATATTATACTTACCTCCACTGTGCAGCTCGTTTTGCACAGGGTGGCTCTAAACCCTGTCTTCTGGGGTCCCTCGGCGGCTGTCTCGGCTCCTCCCCGCAAGAGCTAACCTCCTTCATGGGAGCGCTCTCCCTTGGAGGTTAGTTCTTGCGGGCGCGCTCCCATGATACAGCCGACAGCCATAGCCACTCACTGTATCAATTGGCTCGCCCCCCCGTGTCCCGCATCATTGGAATTCCATTGGAATTCCTGCAGGCTTGAACTTTCAGTGGGATGTTTCCCACTGTTATGAATGAAACTACCTATCTCCCCACCTAGCCAGTGCTGTGCGTTTTTACTGGTCCTTTCTTTCTGTCTTGTATTGATTCACTACTCTGTACATCTCGTCTTCTTTCAGCCTATCTATATTGTACATTTTTTTCTTTTCTTTTCTCTTTTTGTGGTCTCTTAGTAGGAAACACATCAGGTCAGTTATTTTGCATTTTTACCTGCATCTTTTACCTGCTGTGCATCCATGCTTCTCACACACATGCTATCAGTGTTCAACCTTCTGCTACCCATACAAATATACATACGTTTATATATACACATATTATGTATTTGTGTGTAGGGCTTCTCGGCTTATATGTCCATATCCTCATTTCTAGACACAGTTTTATTTACTAATTAATTGTTACTATGTAACAGTTTTACATAAAAACTCTTGGCTGTCTAAAAAGTTTTGTTCTGCTAACCTTTCTTCTTTTTGTACACTAAGATACTTTTACACCAATGAATGAACAACAGTTTTTCTTTCTGTTCACTATATATTCTTCTTCACATACGGTTGCACATTGCACCCAGCTATCCGGGTTATTCTAAGGGGGGTTTCTTCTATACACCTACAATAACGGCATACCTATGATTTTAGGACATGAGGATGGTCAGATCCAACTTCACCATTTTGAATAATTTAATATTTTACTTTTTCTTTGATCGGATAACCTCATGTCCATCAGTTTTATATATTTATATACTCGTATGCCTTTTTATGTCTCAGTGTATACCTCATTACATTTCATCCCCCCCGCCCTTGTCGCATTTACATTCATGTGTGCACATGTGCATGTACGTCCATGTGCATTTATGTCCACATGTTCTTTATATTATGCGCATTAACCTCCTAAGGACCGCCTACTGCACATTTAGGTCGGCAGAATGGCACGGCTGGGCACATCAACGTGTATATACATTGGTTCTAGTACCCAGCCGTGGGTCACGGGTGCGCGCCCGCGGCGCGCTCCCGTGACCCGGTCCGAAGCTGCGGGACTCGCGGACCCGATCGCCGCTGGAGTGCGGCGATCGGTCCCCGGAGCTGAAGAACGGGGAGAGCCGTGTGTAAACACGGCTTCCATGTGCTTCACTGTGGCCGCAGCATCGATCACGTCATCTCTGTTATAGGGGGATGTGATCGATGACGTCACACCTACAGCCACACCCCCCTACAGTTGTAAACACACGCAGGGAACACACAAATCCTACAGCGCCCCCTTGTGGTTAACTCCCAAACTGCAACTGTCATTTTCACAGTAAACAATGCAATTTAAATGCATTTTTTGCTGTGAAAATGACAATTGTCCCAAAAATGTGTCAAAATTGTCCGAAGTATCCGCCATAATGTCGCAGTCACTAAAAAAATCGCTGATCGCCGCTATTAGTAGTAAAACATTTTTTTTTTATAAAAATGCAATAAAACAATCCCTTATTTTGTAAACGCTATAAATTTTGCGAAAACCAACCGATAAACGCTTTTTGCGATTTTTTTTACCAAAAATAGGTAGAAGAATACGTATCGGCCTAAATTGAGGAAAAAAAAATTATATATATTTTGGGGGATATTTATTATAGCAAAAAGTAAAAAATATTGAATTTTTTTCAAAAGTGTCGCTCTATTTTTGTTTATAGCGCAAAAAATAAAAACCGCAGAGGTGATCAAATACCACCAAAAGAAAGCTCTATTTGTGGGGAAAAAAGGACGCCAATTTTGTTTGGGAGCCACGCCGCACGACCGCGCAATTCTCAGTTAAAACGACGCAGTGCCGAATCGCAAAAAGGGGCAAGGTCCTTTTGCAGCATTTTGGTCCGGGTCTTAAGTGGTTAATCAACCCTCATGGCTGTGTACACAGACGTACTTCTCTTTTTTAGATTCTATTTCATTTTTTCCTATTTTGTGTAGCCGTATTAATAAACATATAATAAAATAATAGTTTTTGCTTATACACTAGCCTGCATGAATCATTTATCATTAGGAACAGGCCTCCCCCCTGCACACGTTTACCAGCTCATGCTCGCATGACTATTGGGAGATTATACACCTTTGCTGTTCCATACACATGATACGATCCATCGGGCTTCCGATCGCAATGGATCCTCAGTGCACTAACACATTAGTACACAGGTTTATTAACCTTCCACTTTTCTTTCATATTCAAACATTCACATATTATATTTTGGCTTTTATGAGAGCGTTCTTTTGTATAGCCTTTTTATAGAAATGTCACAATTTTTGCAGTAATCCCAGCAGTGCATATGTTAGGTCACGGCTTCCATTCCTTATAGCGTCTGCTGTACATTAGACAAGCCTATGTATCCATGTGCCACACTTATTAATTACACTCTTCTTCTCGTATTCACCTTTTTATCGCTTCTACAGCACAATTTTACTTTTAGCATGCTCCTTTATCCAGCAGTATGCAATATGTTTCCCTTGCAATACCTTTGGGGTGCTTTCACACTGCTTTCACACTGTGACTACTATGTTTATTATATCAGATTGTCATATTATATATGTCTTCTATATGTGAATTCATACATGCACTAATGTTAATGTATCATTTTCTTTTGACCTAAATATCATATTTCTGATATGTAATTTACTTGCACATTCACACAAGTGCACTCTGATTTTTGCCCCAGCTGTAGGACTGCCTTCACTCATAGGCTCTTCTCAACTAGTGGCTAATCCTGGTCACATGTCTCTTGCTAGCACTATTTATTTTGTGTATGTTTCAGTTGTACTTAGGCCATGAATAAGCACTGACCAAGTGTAAAACGCGTCGGCTGTATATGATTCTTGCTGTGTATTTGCGGTGTTTGCTTATGTTTCTTCAATCAAGAGTTCTTTGGTGTGCGGCCGTCCAATTATTATTTTTTTTGGACAGTGTAAAATTAAAAATTAAAAAGTTAAATAAATAATAATAAAAAAATTTAACACGCCCCATCACGCCGAGCTCACGCACAGAAGGGAACATATATGTAAGTCACGCTCTGCATATGTAAACAGTGTTCAAACCACACATGTGAGGTATCGCAGCGATCGGTAGAGCGAGAGCAATATTTCTAGCCAGGGCCGATCCTAGGGTCACAGGCGCCTGGGTGCAGAAATATTTATGGCGCCCCTACAAGGGCGTGGTCACCTTACTAACTCCTCCCCCTTTACAAATGTTTCTAAGGCAACGATTCAAACACAGAGATGCTCCCCTAAGGAGCCATCGTTACCCTGGGATCCTCACATGATCTCTTAACAATAAACAAAATACAGGAAGAGAAGCATAGTACTCTAATTGGACCTGGAGGGGGGTCTTTCTAATGGACACAGAGAGGGCCTCTGTTAGGGAGTCTGTTTAGAAAGAGCCCCCATACATAATACAGGAGATGGTCAGAGACTTCTAACATGATACAAGAGATGGTCAGAGACTGCACACATGGTGCAAAAGATCAATGCAGCCTCACCAGTGCCCATCAAATGCAGCCTTATCAGTGCCCATCAAATGCAGCCTTATCAGTGCCCATCAAATGCAGCCTTATCAGTGCCCACCAAATGCAGCCTACCATCGCTCACCAATTACAGCCTACCAGTGCCCACCAAATGCAGCCTTATTAGTGTCCACCAAATGCAGCCTATTAGTGCCCACCACAGAAAGAGAGAGAGAGAGAGAGAGAGGGAGAGAGAGAGAGGTGAGGCTGAAAGAGAGAGAGGTGAGGCTGAAAGAGAGAGAGGTGAGGCTGAAAGAGAGAGAGGTGAAACTGAAAGAGAGAGAGAGAGGTGAGACTGAAAGAGAGAGGGGGTAAGGGTGAGAGAGAGAGGGGCTCAGAGAGAGAGAGTCTCAGATAGAAAGAGGGGCTCAGAGAAAGAGGGGCTCAGAGATGGGGCTGAGAGAGAAGGGCTAAGAGAGAGGGTAGTGGACATAGGGAGGGGCTCAGAGAGAGGGGTGGGGCTGAGAGAGAGGTGGGGCTGAGACAGAGGAGTGGACAGGGAGAGGGGCTAAGAGAGAGAGAGAGAGAGAGAGGGCTCAGAGAGGGAGTAGTGGACAGAGAGGGGGCTGAGAGAGAGAGAGAGAGGGGCTCAAAGAGAGGGTAGTGGACAGAGAGGGGCTCAGAGAGGGGGCTGAGAGAGAGAGGCACTCAGAGAGAGGGTAGTTGACAGAGAGAGGGGCTGAGAGAGAGAGGGGCTCAGAGAGGGGGCTGAGAGAGAGAGAGAGAGGGGCTGAGAGAGAGAGGGGCTGAGTGAGAGAGGGGCTGAGAGAGAGGGGGGCTGAGAGAGAGAGAGAGGGGCTCAGCGAGAGGGTAGTTGACAGAGAGAGGGGCTCAGAGAGAGGGGCTGAGAGAGAGGGGCTGAGAGAGGTGGGGCTGAGAGAGAGAGGGGCTCAGAGAGGGGGCTGAGAGAGAGAGAGGGGCTCAGAGAGGGGGCTGAGAGAGAGAGGGGCTCAGAGAGAGCATAGTGGACAGAGAGGGGCTGAGAGGGAGGGGCTCAGAGAGGGGCTGAGAGAGAGAGAGAGGGTAGTGGACAGAGAGAGGGGATGAGAGAGAGGAGGGCTCCGAGCGGGGGCTGAGAGACAGATGGGGCTGAGAGAGAGGTGGGGCTGAGAGGGGCTCAGAGAGAGGGGGGCTGAGAGAGAGAGGGGCTGAGAGAGAGGGGGGCTGAGAGAGAGAGGGGCTGAGAGAGAGAGAGGGGCTCAGCGAGAGGGTAGTGGACAGAGAGATGGGCTGACAGAGAGGGGGGCTCAGAGAGGTGGGGCTGAGAGAGGGGGCTGAGAGAGAGGGTAGTGAACAGAGAGGGGCACTTGTCACCATGCCTTGTTGCCAGATGCAGCATGTCACTTGTCACCATGCCGGTTGCCAGATGCAGCCTGTCACTTGTCACCATATGCAGCCTGTCACTTGTCACCATGCCTGTCGCCAGATACAGCCTGTCACTTGTCACCAATGAGTGTCACCAGATGCAGCCTGTCACTTGTCACCAATGAGTGTCACCAGATGCAGAGTGTCACTTGTCACCAATGAGTGTCACCAGATGCAGCCTGTCACTTGTCACCAGATGCAGCCTGTCACTTGTCACCAATGAGTGTCACCAGATGCAGCCTGTCACTTGTCACCAATGAGTGTCACCAGATGCAACCTGTCACTTGTCACCATGCCTGTCGCCAGATACAGCCTGTCATTGTCACCAATGAGTATCACCAGATACAGCCTGTCACTTGTCACCAATGAGTGTCATTAGATGCAGCCTGTCACTTGTCACCAATGAATGTCACCAGATGCAGCCTGTCACTCATAGCCTGGCTCTCTCTCCCTCCCCTTCAGGCATGCTGGGGGCAGCAGTTCCCCCCTAGCCCCCCCCCCCCCCCCTAGAATTGCAAAGGGCCAGCCAGACAGCTATTGGGACTACATCTCCCAGAATCCTCTTCTCTTTTTTGATTTTTTGCTGGCCAATAGGAGGAAAAGGAGGAAGAAACATAATGGGCGGCTGTTCTGGGAACAGCAGCATGAGGAGGAAAGGGGGGGGACAGCCTGCAGCTTCTCTCTTTACACACACACATACACCGCTGCTCCGATGTTAGGCTGTTCTGCTGCTGCCTACAAAGTATGGAAACGATCTAACCTCTTCTGAATCTGAGGCACCTCGAGGGGAGAGGAGGCAGGCAGCACAGTTTCTGAATCTCGTTCCTCGGGCGCGGCGCTCATCACTCCTAACATTACAGGGAGGAAGTGGGTGGAGCTAGGGAGGAGTAGGAAGTTAAATCCTCCTCTGCAGTGCATTGTGGAGCCGCTCTCTCCTTCTCTCCTGACGTCACTGGTTGCTAGACACAAAGCGGCTCGTGGCTAGCAACCAGTTTGTGCAGGGAAGCAGGAGCCCCTAGTGAGATCCTTGAAGTGGGTCTTCCCACTGCAGCCAGGGACAGCGGCGCCGGTGATGCAGTGTAAGGATGACACTGCACACTAGATGGAGGGAACCAACGGTGCTCCTGCTCCTCACACTTTGGCGCTTCCCCCCCTCTTGCGCCTGGGTGCAGTGCACCGTTGCACCCCGCCTGGGATCGGCCCTGTTTCTAGCACTCTACACTCCTCTGTAACTCAAAACTGGTAACCTGTAGACATTTTTAAACATCGCCGATGTATATTTTTACGTGCTAAACTTTATCGCCATTCTGCGAGCTGGAGAAATTTTGAAGCATGACATGTTGCGTATCAATTTACTTGCCGTAATATTTCACTATATAGAAAAAATTTGGAAGTTTCAAGAGGCGGAGCCAAAACAGGAACCACTGCTTGCAGGCAGCAAAGTACCATGGGATATATCGTTTTAATAAATGTATAATAACAGCAGAGAAGAGGCTGCAAAGCATGCAGGGAATCCAGAGATTTGTGGAAAGAGATGGCCAGTAGAAAGGAAGAAGTCACGACATAAAAGGAGATTTTTCAAATAAGTGTAGCCAGGTTTGTTAGTGGTTACAAAAGTTTCTTTCCTGTTTGGAAACTTTGTTCCTTACCTGTGACACAAGGAGGATCAAATGAATTGCATGCAATCCTAAGGCTGCATTCACACCTAGGCATTTTGTCGCCCTATGCCCGACGCTGTAGCAGCCTGAGATACGCTGGAGGGGCGAATTAACATTGTCGGCTATGGAGATGGTTCACATCTCTACGCCCAACGCCGTACGCCTGAAGCTTGAAACAAGTCCCGGACTCCTTTTTTTCAGGCGTATTAGGCGTTCGGGCATAGCCAACAATGTTAAAATTACCCCTCCAGCGAAAAACAAGGAACGACTTGTCGTCGCAAATCGCGGGGACAAAACGCCGATTTCATGTCGCCGCAATACGCCGGCTCCTGCTTACGCTCAGGTGTGAATGCAGCCTAATGCCCCATACACACGACCGGTTTTCCCATCAGAAAAACTGCGATGAGAGCGTTTCGTCAGGGATCCCGACCGTGTGTATGCGCCATCTGAGTTTTTTCCACAGGAAAACTGCTGGAAAAAAAGAGAGCAGGATATCTTTTTTTCCCATCAGGAAAAAATCCTAGCGGGAAAACCGTTAGTCTGTATGCTTTTCCTACAGGAAAAAAAACATGCATGCTCAGAAACAATTTGACGCATGCTCGGAAGCATAGAACTTAATTTTATTGGCTCATCGTAGTCTTTTACGTCACCGCGTTCTTTGCAGTCAAAAGTTTACCGGACTTTTGTGTGACTGTGTGTATGCAGGGCAGGCTTGAGAGGAATTCCGCCGGAAAGCCATTGTTTTTTTTCCAAAGGGAAAACCGCTTGTGTGTACGTGGCATGAGTTGCAGTGACCATTTTGGAGAAGACCATAAACAATGCACTGCTATGGAGTGTTTTCAACCCTGGGGGTGGCAATTTTGTGAGAGCTAATTTGTTCTGTATGTCGGATGGATTGTAATGGGCTGGAGGACACATAGGAAGGGGATATGGACTGCTGTGCATCTTGGGAGCGACAAGCACCCTACTGGGAGGAACTGAGCCTTGCAAAGGATGTAGACCCCAGAAGGATTGGGCCTGTGTATCAGATTGCCTAAAGAACTACACATTCCAACCTGACCGGGGATCTGTGGAGAGGAAGGCCTGTTTCTGGGGTTGAGGCACATGTTTTGAGGACATTATGGGAGACATACTGTGCTGCAGGCTGTTAGTAGAATGTTTGCCACCATATTATCAAGGATGCAGAATAGTGGAGTAGTGGACATCTTGTACATGAGAACACCACTGTCACTGACTGATGTTGCCACCAGATCTTTGAGGAGAACGCTACTGTTGCTGACCAGTGCAGCCACCTGATTGTTGAGAAGAATGCCATTAACACCGACTGAGCCACCACAAAAGAACTAAGGGAGTCAACCCAATAGGTTGCTGGGAGGCCACTGGCCCACTGCACCCTACTATAGAGGAACAGTACTGTTTGCCTGGGACACAATGCCTATAACCTGGGTTTGGAGGAACATTATCTGAGCTCTCCAACGCTGGATTTGGAACCCAATGTACTGGCCAGTAGGGAAACGGTTAGCATCGCCCTTTAGGCAGGACTATCCCTGTATGATGGTTAGGGGGCATTCTCTGGATCAATTGCGTATTATCAATAGAATATTCTATTTGCTACTGTTCATATATGTGTTTATCATTTGTACATTCTAATTTGCAGTTGTGGCTGTTCCTATAGACTCTAAGGCCGTGTACACACGGCAGAGAACCTCGACGGGCAGAACACATCGTTCCGCCCGTCGAGGTTCTCTGCCGGCCGTCGAAATCGGCGACCCGCCCGTCGGGAATGGCAACCAGCCATTCATCCAGGCGGGCCGTCGAGCAAAAAGAGAGCGTGCTCTCTTTTCGCTCGACGGGATTCCCGACGGGCGGAGCGAGCCAAAAGCGTACACACGGCCGAGGTCCTCGCTGGAATGCAGCTTCCAGCGAGGTTCTCGCTGGTTTCCAGCGAGAACCTCGGTCGTGTGTACGCCGCCTCAAAGGCACGTTTGACATTCCTACTTAACACAGTGGGCCAGATCCACAAAGAAGTGCCGCACGCGTAGCTTATCTAAGTTACACTACGCCGCTGTAATTTACAGCGGCGTATCCATATCCACAAAGAATTTTCTGCTGTAAGTTACGCGTAGTGTAATTGTTGCGGCGTAAGGCCGCGCAATTCAAATCAGTAAGATGTGGGCGTGATTTAATGTAAATCATCATGACTCCACGTAAAGGAAGTTTTTTAACGACACATGCGCCGTCCGTGGAGATATCCCAGTGCGCATGCGCGAAATCACATCGCAAATAGTCAATGAAAACGACGTGAACGTAACTTACGCAAATCCCTATTCGCGAACGGTTTACACAAAGGACGTGAATGACGGAAAATTCTACGCTGGCCCGACGTCCATATTTAACATTACGTACGCCTACATACAGCAGGGGTAACTTTACGCCGGACATACGCTTACGCAAACGACGTAAAAACACTGTGCCGGGGGTTCGTGTATCGGCGTATCTAGCTCATTTGCATATTTTACGTGGAAAAGCTATGGAAGCGCCCCTAGCGTCCAGCGTAAATATGCAACTAAGATACAATGGCGTAAGAGACTTACGTCAGTCGTATCTTAGCGTAATTCCGGTGTATCTTGTTTTGTGGATGCAAAACAAAGATACGCCGGCGCAAATTTGAAATTATGGCGGCGTATCTGGAGATACGCCGCCGTAATTGTTTGTGGATCTGGCCCAGTGTTCCCAATTTAAATTTGCTACACCACAAAGAATTGCAGCCATGGTAAAGTGAACATACTTGTGCGGCTGACATGTAAACTTATAGTAAGGCAGTCAAGGGCAGTCAAAATTTAATTTGACCACCTTTTACTGCCTCTTGGCTATGGAGTAGAAGCAGGCTTTCAGCGGCTGCAAGAAGAAGATGGAGGTCATTGGTTCCTCTATATGCTACCCCTGCTGTCTTTCCTATTCAGTTGTACACCATGGAGCATGGGGCCGGGTCTCAATTGCAACCCCTGTAGTTATGCCCTGTTAGCAAGGACATAAAAACCTGATATAGGGTCTAACCCAGCCATTTTTATCCACTTAAGGACCCCTTCACGCCGATATACGTCGGCAGAAGGGAGCGGCTGGGCACAGGCACGTACCTGTACGTTGACTTTAAGAGCCCAGTCGTGAGCTCGTCACCCATGGCAAGCTCGTGACCTGGTCTGAAGCTCCGTGACCGTACCTGTGGGACCCGTGGACCCTATCGCCGCCGGTGTCCCGCCGGTCACCGGAGCTGAAGAACGGGGAGAGGTGGGTATAAACTGTGTGACAGTGACACTGATCGTCTGTTCCCTGATATAGGAAACGACGATCAGTGACGTCACGGCTACAGCCATGCCCCCCTATAGTAAGAATGACTCCTTCAGGGCACACTTAACCCTTTAGCGCCCCCTAGTGGTTAACCCCTTCACTGCCATTGTTCTTTTCACAGTAATCAGTGCATTTTTATAGCACTTTTCGCTGTGAAAATAACAATTATCCTAAAAATGTATCAAAAGTGTCCGATGTGTCCGCCATAATGTTGCAGTCACGAAAAAAAAATCGATGATCTCCGCCATTACTAAAATTATTAATAAAAATGGCATAAAACTATCCCCTATTTTGTAAACGCTATACATTTTCAGCAAAGCAATCGGAAAACACTTATTGCGATTTTTTTTTTAACCAAAAATAGGTAGAAGAATACGTATCGGCCTAAACTGAGGGAAAAAAAATTATATATTTTTTGGGGATATTTATTATAGCAAAAAGTAAAAAATATTGTTTTTTTTTTCAAAATTGTCGCTCTTTTTTTGTTTATAGCACAAAAAATAAAACACCAGAGGTGATCAAATACCACCAAAAGAAAGCTCTATTTGTGGGGAAAAAAGGACATCAATTTTGTTTGGGAGCCACGTCGCACGACAGCGCAATTGTCAGTTAAAGCGACACAGTACCGAATCGCAAAAAGGGGCAAAGTCCTTAACCTGCATATTGGTCCGGGTCTTAAGTGGTTAACCCGAGTTCTGTGGAATGCCAGGCTTCCTCCAGAGGTGGCTAGGGATTTCTTGAGTTGGGTTTGATTGACACATAGGTCCAGGGCCAACTCTGCAATCAGAGGCATGACACCAATGAATGTTAATGGTGGCATTCTTCTAACCACCATAATAAGGGGCATTTTTTTCAACTGTCCCCCAATGGATTGGTTTTGGTAGGGGTTCCCCAAAACCTAGAAATGTTGTTGAGTTGTAGAAGAAAGGGGGCTAGAAAACATTCAATCATTATGAACCAAAGTAAAGAAGGCCCATGTTTCTTTTACATTCTTTGCATTAAAAATGTGGAGAATTCGGTGAAAGTGTGACCCTCGCCATATTGTAACAACTGTGATAGAGGGAGGTGCTGGGAACACAAGTGCAGAAATTTTACCAGTGGGTTCTTGTAAAGAAATGAGGCGGGGGTTGATGAGGACCTCTAGTTCTTGTGAGAGGCTTGGCAGTGCTTATTGGGCCTAAATCTTAGGCCTCGTACACACGATCGGACATATCCGATGAAAACGGTCCGCGGACCATTTCCATCGGATATCTCCGATCGGGAGTTTGATCCGATGGCGTGTACACACCATCGGATCAAATTCCCCGCCGCCGGACGGCGCGGTGACGCGGCGGTGACGTTGACGCCGCCGCGTCATCGCCACGTCACCGCACCAGGAAGTAAAACACTTCCGCGCATGCGCCGAATCCATTCGGCGGCGGCGCGGCGGCGGTGCGGGACGACATGTCTGCTGGTAAGTGTACTAACCAGCAGACATGTCGGGCGGACAGATTCCACCGGATGGATTTCAAAGCATGCTTTGAAATCTGTCGGGTGGAGAAATCTGTCCGCTAGCCCATACACACGAGCGGAGATGTCTGCTGAAACGGTCCATCGGACCGTTTTCAGCAGACATATCCCCTCGTGTGTACGAGGCCTCAGACTTTTGTTGGCCTGTCTATATGATTACAATGTTAACTGTATTCAAGTTTGAGACCATCTCTGATTAATTTGTCACCTGATATATATCCTATCATGAATATCTAAATCATAATCTTATCATGGATGGTTATCAAGTAGGGTGACCACATGTCCCAGATTGCCCGGGGCAGTCCCGCATTTTGCAGGTCTGTCCTGGGTACCTTGATTCCAGGACAATACAGTGTCCCGGAATGAAACTGACACAGCCTCCCCCCGGGCCAATCTGATGCCCCCAAAAAAGACCGCCACATCACCGCTTTACTCACCGACAGTACTTGTCCTGGCCGGGAATGCCTGGAGGAGCACAATCCCCACCCCCTGCCTGTGATTAGAGAAATCATAAATCCCGCCTCTTGTGTCCAATCACTGTGCTTTGATTCGTTACAGCACAAGCTAATTTTTGGAAAGGGGGGTGTCCCTGAATAGTAGTTTGGGAATGTGGTCACCCTATTATTAAGGTTTTAGTTGTTGTATATAAATATGGCCACTTGAAGATCACTACATCCTCTGAGGTCCCTCATGTGGGAAGCTTGGTTGCCCTACGGACCGAGCACAATAAACAAAGTTACTGATTACCTCTTTTTCCTGAAGTAGCAGATTTAATATCTAGGAAATGTGTTGAGAAGGGGTTTTCTCCCCCTGCAAGTATAGATTGGAAAGCTAATGTTATCCTGGTATCTTGGCAATAATATATAGATAATTTGCATAAGAGGGCTTGGAGGTGTCCAAAACAATTGGAGGTTATTGTATTTTGAGATAAACATATATAAGGAAAAAAATATAGAACTATGTCATAGCACGCAATTATATGTATTTTGATTTCCTTATACTTTTTTATGTGAACCAAAATAATTATCTGTACAACTTGAATATGTTAAAAATTGTTTTTGTTGGTTTATATATAAAAAATTATATTTAAAGTCCTTTGGTATAATGGAATATCTACACCAGTGGTCTCCAAATGGGGAGATGTGACCCTTTGCTCAGTTTTATCCAACCTTTGGGGAAAATATTTCATTCTCTGACACCATTAATGGGGCAAAATTCCCCCCATAGACACCAACGAAGGGGCACAGTTCCATTCAATGACACCAACGTTGGGGCACAATTCCTCCTCCTGACACCAAACATGAGGCATTGTTTGCTCCCACTGCTATAGAGTTTGGACACCCCTGGTCTAGACCAACCTTTTTTAAACCATGGTTTGGTGGAACCCTAGGGTTCCTCAGAAGTTTGCTAGAGGTTCCTTGATTGATGAGCAATTTCTGCATCTTGGAAAAGTTCCCTCTGACGCCAATGATTTTTTTTTTTTCTAACTGTTAAGCCTCGTACACACGACTGGCTTTCCTGCCAGGAAAACTGCCAGGAGAGCTTTTGGCTGGGAAAACCTTCCGTGTGTATGCTTCCTCGCAGTTTTCCCGACAGGAAAACTGCCGGGAATCCCGGCGGGAAAATACAAAACCTGCTCTCTATTTTCCCACCAGGATTCCCGGCAGTTTTCCTATGAGGAGCATACACACAGCCGGGATTCTCAGCCAAAGCTCTCCCTGCAGTTTTCCAGAGGGGAAACCCGGCTGTATGTACACGGCAGTGTTGCCATACGGCGCCTGCACCCGCCGTGTAGAGCTGACTGCTATTTACGGAAATCTGGTGACCCGCCTTGTGCGACATGGGAACTGTTTTGCCAGACGTCAATCTTCTAACCCAGGGATAGGAACGCACAGTCCCACGGGAATCAGAACCCGGAAGCCGGGGAGAAAATCACAATATAGCGGTATGTACGGCCATAAAAAAAAAAAGACCTGCATACTGTAAATGTCGTTAGTATCCTGGATGTAATGTTAGATTTTTTTTTAGGGTGAACCCTGCTTTAATATCTACCTTAAATCACATTGCTATTTGCCAAGCGTACTTGTTTGTAGCCTAAATACTGAAATTTGCACCTAAAAATTTAATTTAGTAACTTTTGTGAAATACCAATACATTTCAATCTGGTAGGTTGGCAACTGTGGTACTGTGATGTCCTGTGTGTTGTGAGAGACACAAGACTCTGGTCTGGAGTGCCAGTACATGTGGAACCCTTCAGGTACACACGGAAACTTACCGAGCAGGTTCTCGGTTTTCCTGTCGGGATTCCCGGCGGACTTTATACCGCCAGGAATCCTGGTCGTGTGTACAGGGCTTAAGAGGGGGAATGTTTTCCAATGACCACAAATTTAAGTATCATTCTTTCTACTCACTCTCATGCTTATCTACAGTGAGCTGTATATAGGGTAAATATTAGCAGGGTTTCCCTGGGACCCTAAAGTTACTTCAAAGGATCCTCCATGTTAAAAAAGGCTTAAAAAAATGGTCTAGATCAGGGGTCTCCAAACTTTCTATACAAAGGGCCAGTTTACTGTCCGACAGATTTTATGGGAGCCAAACTGTGGCCATCGGGAGTAGAACATGTCTCAGCATTAGTTGCAAGTAAACAGTGCCTCATCTTTGGTGTCAGTGAGAGGAACTGTACCCTGTTGTTGATGTCATGGGGAGGAACTGTGCCCCATCATTGGTAGGAATTGTGCCTCATTGTGTGTGCCATTGGGAGAAATTGTGCCCCGGTGTTGGTGTCATTGGGAGGAATAGTCCCCCCATTATTGGTGTCATTGGGCCATATTTCTGATGTCATTGGGAGGAACTATGCCTTTTTGTTGGTGTCAGTAAATGAAAAACTGCCCTAAGGGTCGGATGAAAGCAAGCAAAGGGCCAGATCGGGCTTCTGGGCCCACAGTTTGGAGACCACTGGTCTAGATTATAATTAGGGATGTGATAGTCACATTAATGTGGCCTGAGGTGGAAAGCTCACATTGTCTGCTGGAAACTACTTACTTGTTCAATGAAAAAATTGGCTTTCCAACATGTCATAACTCTGTGGCCCATTTTCTTGAATTCAAGTACAGTGTAGAACGACGATAGGCTCCTGGGCTTTGGCACCCAGCTGTTCCTGAGATTGAGGAGGATAAAGGGAGTTTTGGTAGAGGTGGGACATGCTGTGATCTTCTAAGAGATGTGGTACTGTTACTATAAATTGGTCCCAATATGTAGCTGCAGCCAGGGATGTTTTTAACAGCATCAGGGGCCCCTGGGCAAAGTAATGCACTGGGGCCCCTACAAGCCTGTCCCAATTTTCACCCCTACTCTCAAGAATTTAAGTAAAAATAGTTAATAGAATTAAACATAATTACAAATATCTGAACAAAGCTTTAAGCTGGGTATACACAGACCGAAAATCGTCAGGTTCAGCAGGAGCTGTCCAAATTTTGCTCTGTTTGTACCTCTTTCTTTCTGTGGTATGATGGCCACTCCACTGAAATCCTCCCTACCTGGTACCAGATCTTCAAGGTGGGCAGACATTGTGAGATGTCAATGTGCAAGAATTGGGGCTGATATGAGGTATTAAGGTGCTGGAATTGGAGCTGATCTGTGGGGGTTAAGGTGTAGGAATTGGAGGTGATCTGAGGTGTGGATTGAAGGAAATGGGGTGATCTGAAGGGTAAAGGTGTAGAAATTTTGTCTGACCAGAGGTATGAAAGTGCAGGAATGGAGCTGTCAGGGACTCACCTCCCGATCCACTTTCCAGGGGTCTCAGCAGTCTCCCTCTGTGTTTGCACGCTGTCGCGCGTCCCGTGCACGCACGCCAACGGCGCGTGCACAACGGGTGCGCACAAGTGAGCGGGAGCGCACACGTGCGCGTTAATCCGGCATGGCGCCAAAATCCCCTTTAAAAACCCTCTGCTGTGTACAGCACCTTGCTGCCTGATCTGCAATTTTGGGACTGAATCTATATCTGAGACCTGTTATTCTGATCATCTGCCTGAAATACCTGATTGAACTCTGACCTGGCTTGTCTGACCATCTGTACCTCTCCAATCCCTGACCCGGCTTCTGTTTGACCACCCGCCTGATTTATCTTCCGCTGCCAGACCTACCTGCCTGCTTAACCGACTACGCTTCAGCCTTCTGCCTGCATTCACCTGCTTATCTGTTGTGACCCGGCTTGTCTGACCCTGCTGTTCCAGTTATCCACTATACCTACTTACCTTACCAGCTTGTGTTGCAGTAGTCGCAGCTTCTATACGGGTCGCTGACCCATCCTCCGTCTCAGCGTCTTCAGCATCTTCAACGTCTCCACACCAGAGGTATCAACCCACCTGCTTCTACTCTTCACCACTTCGGCACTCCTACCCCTCTGTGCTCCGAGTCCGCTGTTCCCACTTCAGCGGCTCGCGAACCAGAGCCATAAGAGAGGCTCTCCTGCACCAGACTCTAGTAACCAGGTACGTAACAGGAGCTGATCTGAGGGGTGAAGGTGCAGGAATTGGGACTAATCTGAGGTATGAAGGCACATGAATTGGAGGTGATCTGAGGTGTGGATTGCAGGAATTGGGGTGATCTGACAGGTGAAGGTGTATGAATTAGTGTTGATCTGAGGTTTGAAGGTGCAGGAATTGGAGGTGATTTAAGGTGTGAATTGCAGGAGTTGGGGGGATCTAAGGTGCAAAGGTCCAGCAATTGCTGCTGATACGATGTTTGAAGATGTAGGATTGGGAGTTGATCTGAGGTGTGAAGGTCCAGCAATTGGGGCTGATCTGAGATGTGAAGGCACAGGAATTGGAGGCGATATGAGGTGTGGATTGAAGGAATTGGGGTGATCTGACAGGTGAAGGTGTATGAATTAGGGTTGATCTGAGGTGTGAAGGTCCAGCAATTGGGGCTGATACGATGTGTGAAGATGTAGGAGTTGATCTGAGGTGTGAAGTCTAGCAATTGGGGCTGATACGATGTGTGAAGATGTAGGAGTGGGAGTTAATCTGAGGTGTGAAGGTCCAGCAATTAGGGCTGATACGATGTGTGAAGATCAGTGTTGTAAGTAACGGAGTTACAATAAACGCAGTTACCTAACGCAGCCCCTTTTGAGGGTAACGAGTAATCTACCTGATTACTCTTCCCCTCACAGTAACGCAGTTCCCATTACTTGGGCGGCTGTACCGCAATTACATCTACCGCCACTTGATGGCAGCAGAGTAATTGCTTCTGCCAGTGCTGTGAACATGAATATGGGTGGAACTCCGCTTTAGAATCATGTGACCGCTGTGATGGCCTGTCACAGCGGTCTGAAAACCCAATCGCAAGGAGAACTGGATACATTGAGCCCCATCCGCCTCACACTGATCACCGGGGAACAACTCGCATCGATCACACACACTGTGGGGTAGATTCATGTAGATCAGCGGATCTTTTGATCCGCGTGATCTATCTTTTTTACGATCCGCCTGCGCCAGTTTTTGAGGCAAGTGCTGTATTCATTAAGCACTTGCCTCGTAATTAGCCCTGGCGGATCGTAACTCCCCCGGCGGAATGCAAATTCCGCGGCTAGGGGGAGTTTACTATTTAAATCGCGCGCGTCCCCGCGCCGATCGTAATGCGCATGCGCCGCCGGCGAAATTTCCCAGCGTGCATTGCTTTAAATGACGTCGCAAGGACGTCATTGTGTTCGTCGTTAACGCTATTAACGTATGGCCGTATTCCCGAACGACTTACGTAAACGACGTAAAAAATTCAAAATTCGACGCGGGAACGACGGCCATACTTAACATAGGATCCGCCGCACTTACCCCGCATATAGCAGGGGTAACGATCCGCCGGAAAAAGCCGAACGCAAACGACGTAAAAAAAAAGCGACGGCCGGGCGTTCGGTTCTGAATCGGCGGTTCTCCTCATTTGCATACTCGTCGCGTAGAAAAAAAGAAGCGCCACCTAGCGGTCGGCGGGAGAATGCAGCCTAAGAGCCGACAGTGTAACTCACTTACACCAGTCGGTTCTAAGGGAGATCTATGCGGAACCTGATTCGAAGAATCAGCCGCATAGATCCGAGCGTCGGATCTCACAGATCCGACGGTGTATCAGTAGATACACCGTCGGATCTCTATGTGAATCTACCCCTGTGTGCGTAACCTGATCAATGATCCGGGGAATACATGGCCAGAAACAAAATGTTCCACAGAACAAACGTTCCCTATACAATACAGTGTACACAGCGACATCTAGTGGTCAACACGGTAAATGCAGGACACCTATACAGACCAATGATCAGCAGGTTATTTTTGGTCAGTGATTTAATCTCTTCATTAGACAACAAAGAAAAATATGACATCCCCATTCCAGATCCCTTGCATCTAATAAAGCTTATATAAGATAAATAAAATAAGAAAACAATAAACTATAGAAAATTCTAATAAAGCCTAATATAAGATTTTAAATTACAGACTCTGTAAACGTCAAGGGAATGTATATTAAAAACATACATTTTAATCCAGCTTATAATTTGGATGTAATATATAGCAGATGGATAAGGGTTTTAAGTCCTATTAGCTGCACATACATGGTGGGACGGATGCACCTAGGCTGGGATATACACGAGATCACCATTTGTTTCCCGTTTTCTTCTCTCAAAGATCTGGCATTCTTTTGTCTTGGAGTATTAACTCGCTGCTCCCTGGCAAGCGCCCATCATCTGCTTCTCGGCAAAGCATTGTAGAATATAAAAAAAAATTCAGTTACTTTGCTGAGTAACTAATTACTTTTTCAATGTAGTAACTGAGTCACTAACGCAATTACTTTTTCGGAGAAGTAATTTGTAACTGTAACTAATTACTTTTTTAAAGTAAGATGAGCAACACTGGTAAAGATGTAGGAGTTGATCTGAGGTGTGAAGTCTAGCAATTGGGGCTGATACGATGTGTGAAGATGTAGGAGTGGGAGTTGATCTGAGGTGTGAAGGTGCAGGAATTGGGGCTGATCTGAAGTGCGAATAAGGCCGACCATACACGGTTCGAATCTTGACCAGTTCAGCAGGAACCGCCCGAGATTATCGGTAGCGGCTGCTATAGTCGATAATGATAATCTAATCACCATCTTCTCCCGGTGACTGTGGCTTATCCTGCCTGCCCCCCCCCCCCCCCCCAAGCCTAACCCTCCCCCACTGGTAGAAGACAATTTCTGATTCCCCTATCAGCACGGTCTGTGTTGGGAATCGTGCAAATTTGCACCGTGTATGGCTGGCCTAAGGCCTTAATGTGAAAAATCTTTTTGACTCCTACTCTAACCTGTTATCCTGTGGGAAGTTTTTATTGCCTGTTATCTCGTGTACAGACGCACAATGTATATTGTGTAACGTTGAAGACGGAATCGATGGCATTATTGATAAATTCTGTCAGTGGTGTGTCATTTCTGCTAATGGGAGCTCCAATTACACTTCCCAGTCTTGGTAAATAGTGACTCAGGCTACCACAACCACATGACTAGAAAACGGAATCTCCCACTACTTTTTTAAAAACCCCAAGGAGTCCAGCAACAAAATCTCTGTTCTTAAGTTCCCAGCTCCACTAGGGTTGCCAATTTTTCTTCAAGCCAAACCCAAACACTTTAGTGGGGAATTTTTTGTTTGTTTTAGTGTACACTATAGGATTGTAACAGACCTGGAACACCTTTGGGCACTTCAAAGAGAATTGTAATGTGGCGCACCTAGTGCCCCCTCACCTGCCCGTCAAGCCCTATTGCGAGCCACATTAATGTTTGAACAATGTGTCCGGGTTTCGGGTAGACTGAAATAAGAAATACACAAATGATATTTCCATATGGCGCTCCTAAGAACACATACCATATATAAATATTGTAATAATAAAGTCCATAAACCACCACCAGATATCTCTAATCAAGTGACGTGAAATGTTCCTTGCACTGTGAAAAATAGTAGCCCATTATGTGACACTTACCTGCAGTAGAAGCCCGCAATGTCACCGTCTTCCACTCTGACTGGCATTCTATGCATTAAGGTGAAAAAAATTCTGACTATACCAGCCCCCCATTATACTTACCTGACCCCTCGAAAGTCCCGTGCTCGGCCACGGCATCCTTTTCGCCACTCAGTCTGGCCGTTGATTGGCTAGAATGGATGAATTGAAAGCAGCGCAGCCATTTAATCTAGGCTTACCTGTAGATCAGCCAACAAAATAATGGTTCATAAATCAAAGAGAGAACTCCCCATGGTGTAGCGTGAAACTATTTATTTTTCACAAAAACGTATACACTTATGTAGGGTGCCTCAGGGCTCGGCCTTGTCGCCCCTACTCTTTAACATCTATATGAAGCCACTGACTGATGTCATCCAGACCCATAAAGTCCAGTATCAAGTGTATGCAGACGACACCCAGATTTATCTGAGGTTGCCCAGGAACCAGACTCCCAGTCTCATACTAGCTTCCTGTCTGGAGGATGTCAACACATGGATGGCCTCCAATTCTTTAAAACTGAATGGAGACAAGACTGAGGGTATCATCTTCAGCGACTTGTCCTGTCCACCTAACCTCCCCCCATGGCCCGCCTCTTTTGGCGCCCCACCGGTGGTTGGTACCCAGGTGCGGGACTTGGGTTTCATCCTGGACTCCAGATTGACTCTGGAACCGCAGATAAGCAGGGTTGTCAGCTCATGCCACTGGCAGCTCAAGCTACTTCGGGTGCTTTTTAAGTACCTGGAGCCACCAGATAAAAAGACCGTGGTCTGCGCCACGATCGGTAGTCGCCTAGACTACTGTAATTCTCTTTACCTAGGATTACCAAGGAAATCCACCCGCAGGTTGCAGCTTGTTCAGAACGCAGCGGCAAGGTTACTCACGGGTGTCCCCTTGAGGGAACATATCACCCCTGCCCGGAAAGCCTTGCATTGGCTGCCCGTTGTTCAACGTTCTCTGTTCAAAGCCGGCTGCCTTATGTATAAGATCTTGAAAGGCATAGCCCCTGGCTACCTGCGGAGAAGGTTCCTCAAGAGAGCCCCGGGAAGAACTCTGCGATCTAGCAGGAAATGCCTCCTAAGCATACCGGTGCCTAAGAAGACTCGTCGGGGTGGCAGATCCTTCTCCCACCAGGGTGCCATGCTGTGGAACTCCCTCCCGGAGGACATCCAGGAGGCGGCATCACTGGCGGCCTTTCGCCGGAGTTTAAAAACCTGGCTATTCCATCAAGCCTACCCGGCTTAAGGCGTCAGTTGGCCTGAGTGTAACATCCGAGCGGGAACATCAGTCCAAGTCGTACCATCTTGTTGTCCACTTGTCCCTGGGTTTACCCAGGGACGTCGCCAGCGTGTCGGGATCCTCCGGGGTAATTGACCACGCTATAGAAAGTGCACCTCAACTCAACTCAAGCGTACACACAATTGGAGTTTCTGACAACAAATGTTCGATGGGAGCTTGTTGTCGGAAATTCCGACCATGTGTAGGCTCCATCGGACATTTTCTGTCGGATTTTTCTACAACAAATATTTAAGAGCAGGTTCTCAAATTTTCCAACAAAAAGTTTTTGTTGTCGGAAATTACGATTGTGTGTACACAATTCCGACGCACAAAATTCCACGCATGCTCAGAATCAAGCAGAAGAGCCGCACTGCCTATTGAACTTCATTTTTTCTCGGATTGTCGTACGTCTTGTACGTCACCGTGCTCTTGATGTTCGGAATTTATGACAACTTTTGTGTGACCGTGTGTATGAAAGACAAGTTTGAGCCAACATCCGTCCTAAAAAAATCCACAGTTTCATTGTTGGAATGTCTGGTCGCCTGTACGTGGCATTACGGTTGAGTAAACATCGAACAGCCCATAGACATGATCAGGCACGTGCGTTCCAAAAATGAAAGCGGAAGTGACGTGTCACGCATTAATGATTCGATGCGTTTCGTCAGCACCATCTGACGTCATCAGGGGTCATGTGTCACATGAAATCGTTCCACGCTACACCATGAGGACTTACCTATTCTCTTATTGATTTATGAACAATTATTTCATTGGCTGATCCACCGGTTGGGGTCGTTTCATTGGAGGATTCATCCTTGTGATATTCAGGCTTAATCTGACTACCTGTCACATACCTGGCGGTAGAGCCTGATCTGCAGAGGACGGCCTCTCTTACACTTCTGACTCAAGGCCCCTGGTAGAGCAGACAAGAGGCGCAAGAGTGCAGAGTCACACGAGTGCCTGGCAGGATCGCTGATAATGGTGCTGGACTTGAACCCCCGAAGAGACTGCGGAGGAACACCGGTACAGGAGAAAACCAGGAGCAGCTGTCAGCAGATAGCAGGAACTGGCTTGGTACAGGAACACCACAGACAGAACAGCAGATGTAGCTGCAGGTGGGGTGGATGCTCAGCAGGACTCTGAAGGGCTGGAGAGGTAGCAGGTGAAGGCAGGCTGGGTCATACACTGGCTAACAAGTCAGGAACAGAAGCGTAGGCTGTAGCGGAGTCAGAGTACAGGCCGGGTCGGTATTGGGCTGGCAGCAAGGTAGCAGAAGGAGTAGGCAGACGCAAAGTCAATATCTCCCCCCAGGCTGGTGACACAATGCACAGCCACCGGCCGCCATTAACAAAGCTGGAGCTCTGTTAAAACAGGTCAAGGCCGCTGCTCACCTCCCGCTGTACAGCCGTGCCTGTGTCAGCTCCAAGGTAGATGGCTGCAGAGCTGAGCTATGCCTCGTCTCACACATAGCTCAGCCTCAGTGCACACCAGCGCTGACCTCCCCTTCTCTCTCTGCACAGACACGAGGAGAGATAGAGCTCACCTGCTCCTCCTCCTTCTGAGTCTTCCCTGCCCACACTCCCCGGGCATGTGTGGGCACTGGACAGGAAGTTTGAACCCAAAAAAGCATCAGACAGCCTGCCTGCGCCTCAGCCTCCATCCTAGTAAGCTCACCCTCTCTACTCTCTCCTGCCTCCCAGTGTATAAAAAGGGGTGCTCTGTGGACTTTGTTAAAGGGGAGGGGGCAGGCTTTGGTGAGCAGAGACCCTTTTTACACAATAGTCCACAGCATGCACCCTTAAATCAAGTTTCCCAGAACAACCCTTACATCAGATCTGATGTATATGGGGTCTGTGCAGACTTTGATGTAAGGGGGGCCTCTGTTCAGACCCTGATGTAAGGGGGGCCTCTGTGTGGACCCTGATGTAAGGGGGCCTCTGTGCGGACCCTGATGTAAGGGGGGCCTCTGTGCGGACCCTGATGTAAGGGGAGGCTCTGTACGGACTCTGATGTAAGGGGGGCCTCTGTGCGGACCCTGATGTAAGGGGGGCCTCTGTGCGGACCCTGATGTAAGGGGGGCCTCTGTGCTGACCCTGATGTAAGGGGGGCCTCTGTGCGGACCCTGATGTAAGGGGGGCCTCTGTGAGGACTCTGATGTAAGGGGAGGCGCTGTACGGACAGCTGATGTAAGGGGAGGCGCTGTGCGGACTCTGATGTACGGGGAAGCTCTGTGCGGACTCTGATGTAAGAGGAGGCACTGTGCAGACTCTGATGTAAGGGGAGGCACTGTGCAGACTCTGATGTAAGGGGAGGCACTGTGCAGAATCTGATGCAAGGGGAGGCGCTGTGTGGACTCTTATGTAAGGGGAGGTGCTGTGTGGACTCTGATGTAAGGGGGCCTCTGTGCAGAATCTGATGTAAGGGGGGCTTCTGATGTAAGGGGGGCCTCTGTGCAGACTCTTGTGATCCTGAAAAATCTTAGACTGTTTTCCTCGATCCATCACTTTTGCCCTTCCCTGCAACTAGAACAACAGGATAGGCCCTGTGTATGCTCAGGTCATGAGCTCACACAGAGTTGAAAACTTTCCCCATGCTCTCATGATCAACCAATCGCCCAACACCAGTTCTGTCATATGGGAGGAAGGGGAGGGAGTCTCATACTTCTATCTTCAACAAAATGGTGTTGAGGAAGATGTTAGGAGAGGAAGCTATTTTGAATGTGTTTAGAAGAATATTTTACTGGTTAATTAACCATGGGATAGAAATGTTCTCTTATCTCACCTTTGCATACAGAACAGATAATACTAGTGTTTCATAAATGATGTCTGGGTTAGGGGAATTGTTACTTCTTCCTTGTTTGCTTTTTTTTTTCCTTCCTTTTTTCCTTTTTCTTTCATAATATATAATATCTTGTTTTCTTAGCAGAGACCGTAGGGAATAAAAATGGCGCTTGTTGCAATTTTTTATGTCACACGGTATTTGGGCAGAGGTTTCTGAAACACAATTGTTTTGGAAAAAATGTATTTGATTTTATAAAAAAATAAATAAAACACAATATATACTCAATTTTTTTTTTGTATATAATGAAAGATGTTACGTTGAGCAAATAGATACCCAACACATCATGCTTTAGGCCCCATGCACACGGGACGCTGGTGCAAACTCTGCTGAACACACGTTTTCAAAGGCAGAAACCGGCGTTTATAAACGCCCGTTTTGCCGCATTTAGTGGCGTTTTACCACGTTTGCATCTAGAAGCGTTTACCGTATATAAGATAATATCATAGACCCACCCTAAGCTCTGAAAGCATGTACTGTATTTTAAAATTGCACATGCTCATACTACAGTACCTAAAAAACTCCATAGGCAATGCTTTAAACGCTTTCACAGGACCTGTTTAGAGTTAGAGGAGGCCTAGCACTAGAATTATTGCTCTCACTCTGACATTTGCGGCGATACCTCATGTGTAGTGCGAACACGTTTCCATATGCGTGTGCAACTTACGTATGCACTCTCTTTTGTGTGCAAGCACAGAGTGATGGGGGTACTTTAAAAAAAAAATATCGTATTTATTTTATTTTTACACTGTCCCTTAATTTAAACATCCCTTGTAATAGAAATAAGAATGACAGGTCCTCTTTAACTTTAAAAGCAAAAGATCAAAAAAAAAAAAATCTTTTGCTTTAACCACTTCAGCCCCAGAAGGATTTATCCCTTCCTGACAGGCCATTTTTTGCGATACGGCACTGCGTTATTTTGACTGACAATTGAGTGGTCATGCGACGCTGTACCCAAATAAAATGTATGTCCTTTTTTCCCCACAAATAGAGATTTCTGGTATTTGATCACCTCTGCGGTTTTTATTTTGTTCGCTATAAGCAAAAAGACAGACAATTTTGAAAAATAAATAACAATATTTTTTTACTTTCTGCTATAAAACACACCCAATACATTTAAAAAAATCTAACTTCTACATCAATTTAGGCCAATATGTATTCTGCTACATATTTTTGGTAAAAAATAAATAAAAAAAATAATAAGCATATATTTTTACACTGTCCCTTAATTTAAACATCCCTTGTAATAGAAATAAGAATGACAGGTCCTCTAAACTTTAAAAGCAAAAGAACAAAAACATTTTTTTAATCTTTTGCTTTACCACTTAAAAAAAAAAAACTAACTTCTTTATCAATTTAGGCCAGAAAAATAAATAATAATAAGCGTATATTGCTTTGCTCAAATGTTATAGCGCCTACAAAATAGGGGAAAGATTTATGGCATTTTTATTATTATTTTATTTTTTTACTAGGAATGGCGGCGATTAGTGATTTTTAGTGGGACTGCGACATTACGACAGACAGATCGGACACCTAGTTGACATTTTTGACACTTTTTTGGGAACCAGTGACATTATTACAGTGATCAGAGCTAAAACTAAGGGGTTAACATCTGGGGTGCTCAAGGGGTTAAATGTGTTCCCTCAGTGTGTTTCTAACTGTGTGGGGAGATAGGCTGCCTGGGACAACACATAGATCTAGATCCATCCTTCTGCATAGGAGTAAGACAAGATCTATGTGTGATCCCCTGTCAGAACGGAGATCTGCCTTGTTTACTTTGGCAGATATCCGGTCTGTCTCTGGGGGGAACTATCATGGGCGGCCGGTGGACATTAGGCCGCCAGACCCGCTGATTGTCTCCCCTGCAGGCCAATCGGCGCAGCCTAGCCAATACGCCACAGTATAACTGCGGCTGCTGGTGGGTGAGAGGTTAAAAAAAAAAAAAACGTTTATTTACACACTGGACTGGAAGTGACGTCATGACGTCACCCCGGTCCTCCAAGGCCATAGAGGCGATCAAAGGTGTGTGGGTCTTTTATCATCTCTGTGGCCAGCTGGCGGCACTGTCGGATCATTCCTAGGGCAAAATCCAGCGGAAACGGTAAGTCCGAGAGACACCGGCTGGCTCATGAGCCGCTCGGAATGCTTTTAAGAGAAGGGCAAGAAATCAATACTGGCTGGTAACGTATATACTGTACAGGTGAAACTCGAAAAATTTGAATATCGTGCAAAAGTTCATTTATAGCACTAATGCAACTTAAGGCTTCATTTCCATTGACGTTTTTACAGCCACTTTTTTTTGCCTTTTTTACAGCTTAACCACTTGCTTACTGGGCACATATACCCCCCTCCTGCCCAGGTTAAATTTCAGCTTCCGGCACTGCGTTGCTTTAATTGACAATTGCGCGGTCGTGCGACGTGGCTCCCAAACAAAATTGACGTCCTTTTTTTCTCACAAGTAGAGCTTTCTTTTGGTGGTATTTGATCGATCGCCTGTGCGGTTTTTATTTTTTGTGCTATAAACAAAAAAGAGCGACAATTTTGAAAAAAAATACAATATTTTTTACTTGTTGCTATAATAAATATCCATTTTTTTTTAAAAAACACATTTTTTTTCTCAGTTTAGGGCGATACGTATTCTTCTACATATTTTTGTTAAAAAAAAAAAAATCGCAATAAGCGACTGGTTTGCGCAAAAGTTATAGCGCCTACAAAATAGGGGACAGAATTATTATTTTTTATTATTTTTTTTTTTACTAGAAATCTCAGCGACCTGCGATTTTTATTGGGACTGCGACGTTATATCGGACACTTTTGACACATTTTTGGCGCCATTCACATTCATACTGCGATCAGTGCTATAAATATGCACTAATTACTATATAAATGTGACTGGCATTGAAGGGGTTAACACTAAGGGGGTGAGGAAGGGGTTAAATGTATTCCCTACATAGTGTTCTAACTGTGGGGGGAGGGGGGGTGACTGGGGGAGGTGACCTATCTGTGTCCCTATGTATAAGGGACACAGATCGGTCTCCTCTCCAGAGACAGGACACTGTCTCTGTGTAAAACGGCAATGAGAGATGATCTCATATGTTTACATATGAGATCATCTCTCATTGGCCGCGCAGATCGCATCACAGATTGGCCGTTCGCCGCGATCTGTGATTGGCTGTGTCCAAGCTTCCCCGCTGCGCGCTCTGGAGCACGCGCGGGGAACGCCTTAAGGGGTGGCCGTCAAAAGACGGCGGCTTGGCTATTCAGGTCCGAATGACGGCTACAGCGCGGGCCGCAAGTGGTTAAAAACGCCTGTCCATGTTTTTTTTTTTTTAGCTGGAGCTCAAAAACGCGGCAGCAAGATCAAGGTGTATTGGGTGTCCCCCTCGGCAGCGAATCAGTGGGAGTGGTTGCTCGCTGTGCATGCTGGGGAGGGGTACTTAAGGGACAGACGCCATTAGTGCGAGGTCGTTTAGTCGTCCCACAAGCCTCGTGGCCCGTCTGGCCGGAGGCCGGAGGTCCTGAATCCTGGTTCTGGAACCACGTTGGCCCGGGCTGTGACTTCGTTGGTGGGCCCAGTAGCCTGGCTGTATTCTGGGATGTATGACATAATTTGCATAGGCATGGAAACAAGAAAAGAACCAAAGAAACATACAAGAAAAGTTTACAACAGCTAAATATAATATCGTTTCCTATCTATTTACTAATTCTAGCAGCATGAGGATTAAAATAATCAATGTTGATTGGGAGAGTGAAGTTCCACTTTAACTACTGGTTCTTTTACTTTGTTATTACTCTGTAATATATTTTGATATAAACTATTAAAAAATATATATATTGTTATTTGTTAAAAAAACTTTTGGTAATAGGTGAAAAAAAAACAAGCCAATGTATCAGTAGCAGAGTATCCTGAGCCTTGCGTTTTTGGGTCATCTCATTTAAGGCTGTAGTGTAGAAAATGTCCACTCGCCTGCTCGCACTTGGCGAATGGAAATGAGCTGAGAGCGGTGCGGCCTATTGTACAGGGCAATTGCCTCCCTGCCCCTCGGGCCAATATAATGCCCGGAAAAAAAAGCAGAACCGCTTCTGCCAGAAGCAATCAGCCAGGAAACTATTAGGAGGAGAGACGGCCAGATCATACAGAGAGGGGATCTCCCACTGTGAAACAGCTTGGATATGAAACACCGCCACTGTCAAACAAAGTCCTGCCTCCTGGACCAGCTCATATGATGGACAGCACACTGGTCCAATGCCGGTTCAGGAGGAGGGACTTTGTTTAAAAGCAGCTGGTGTTATATCTCCAATCTGTGTTAAAGTGGGAGATCCCTGCTCAGTGTGATCCGGCCAGCAATTCTCCTGATTCCTCCCTGTGATCCCTACTGTATTGATGGGCACTGATGAGGCTCCCCTCTTAGGAACTGAGAGGCTGCACTGATAGGTTGCATTAATGGGCACTGATGAGGCTCCACTTATGGGCACTGATGAGGCTGCACTGATGGGCATTGATAGGCTACATTGATAAGCACTGATGAGGCTGTACTGATAGGCTGCACCGATGGGCACTGATGAGGCTGCATTGATGTGCACTGATAAGGCTGCACTGCAAAATTGTGTGGAGAAAAACCAGGACGGCCCCACTCCAAAAAAATGTCCTTTTTAATAAAACGGATCACAACATCAACATGTCACAGCAAAAAACAGAAAAGACTGACGCGTTTCACACCAAAATACAGTGCTTATTCATAAGGCTGCACTGATGAGGTGGCACTGATGAGGTGGCACTGTTGGCCACTGATGAAGCAACACTGGTGGCACTGATATGCTGCACTAATGGGCACTGATGGGGCTGCACTGATGGTCACTGATGAGGTGGCACTGATGAAGCAACACTGGTGGCACTGATATGCTGCACTAATGGGCACTGATGGGGCTGCACTGATGGACACCGATGAGGCTGTACTGGTGGGTACTGATATGCTGCACTGATGGGCACTGAGTGAGTAACTTGTATAGCGCTACAAATGCGAACTAAATCGCACTGATAAGGCTGTTCAGCACTGATAAGGCTGAACTGATGGGCACTAATAAGGCTAAACTGATGGGCACTGATAAAGCTGAACTGATGGGCACTAATAAGGCTGAACTGATGGGCACTCATAAGGCTGCACTGATGGACACTGATATGCTCTATGTTAATATTGTTAATTTTTTTGTTGTTAATATTTATTTTTGTAACCTGCATAAAACATTTCACAGTGTCATTTCATGAGATAATTTTCGAGGGAGTGTGTTTAGGGTCAGAATTAGGGGTAGGGGTTGGGGGGTGGGGGAATGGTGGCGAGTAACTCTTAAGGCCTGGCTAGTAGCTCAGGTGTAGAGCAATCACCTTGCATTAGGGACCTTGTATCATCCAATGAGAAATTGCTATGTAGGGCGCTACACTGATATAAACCCCACTTATTGGCATAAAGCAACTCTACTAGTCAACTGGCTATGGAAATATGTCTGGTGATAGGTCCTCAAAACAAGCCAAAGTACCAGCAGCAGAGTATCCTTAACCTCACATCTTTGGGTCATCTGATTGAAGGCTGTAGTGTAGAGCAATAGCCTCGTATTAGGGACCTTGGATCATCCAATGATAAATTACTAATATAAGCCCGACTTGTGTAGGCATAAAGAACCTCTACTAATCAACAGGCCAATGAAATGTGTCCGGAAACAGGTGAAAGTCCTCAAAACAAGCCGAGGCACCAGCAGCAGAGTATCTTGAATACTGAAGTTCTGGGCTATCAATGGGCCATTGAAAGCCGGTGTGTAGAGCACAGGCCCTCTACTAAGCTGTATTGGTAAATTCATATACTGTAAATGAGTCACATGAATCTGGTACCTGTCACGGGCTGTCTACGGTCAACAAGCAGTTCCCTTCTTATCTCAATCCATAAACGGCAATAAACTTTGCAAATACCCAATAAATGCTGCCACTAACACACATATTGTTCTATTTTATAGCTCTAAACACACACACTGCTGTGTAAATCCAATACACAGTGCTTTACAGCTGCTCTAGAGAAAGCCTTCGTTCCCTATTTGACAAGAAGGACATAGATGTATGCAGGCCTTTCTTTCTCAGAAAATAGGTGCAGGAACTCCCAAACCTTCCCCCACACACACCCTCCAAACCACGTCAAATAATGGGTAGGCATGTGCAAAAGTGAAAAATTTGTTTCGTTTCAATTCGTCATTTAATACATTTCGTTAAGTTAGGTTCGTTACATGTGTTGAATTCGTTTTCGGAATTCGTTCGTTTTCGACCGAATTTTCGAAAAATCCGGTCGAAATGGAAAATATTTCGACCGTTTTTCGAATTCGTTCGTTTTCGACCGAATTTCGGAAAAAAAAAACGGTCGAAATCGAAAATATTTCAACCAGATTAGAAAACAAATAGTCTCTTTTCGAATAGAATTTTTTTCGAATTAAATCCGAAAATATATATATTTTTTTTTTTTTTTCGAATTCCGATCGAATTTAGTCCGCGGGTATTCGATTCGGAATTCGAAAAAAAAAATATTTTCGAATTTAATTCGAAAAAAAATTTATTCGAAAATGAGACTTTTCTAATCTGGTTGAAATATTTTCGATTTCGACCATTTTTTTTTTTCGAAATTCGGTCGAAAACGAACAAATTCCGAAAACGGTCGAAATATTTCGCTAATATAGCAATTCGGGAATTCGTATGCATCCGAATGTCCGAATAATGGAAAATTTGTCCGAATTTCGATTCGGAACGAAACGAAATGCACATGCCTAATAATGGGTATGGTGAACTCATACTAATAGTGGGAGGGTTTAAAGGGACATTAAAAAGCAGGAATGCATTATGTATAGAGTGTAGAGTTTGGTAGGATTACACACAGAGGGCCAGATTCTCAGGCGGCGTACACACGACCGAGGTTCTCGCTGGAAACCAGCGAGAACCTCGCTGGAAGCTGCATTCCAGCGAGAACCTCGGCCGTGTGTACGCTTCTGGCTCGCCCCGCCCGTCGGGAATCCCGTCGAGCGAATAGAGAGCAGGCTCTCTATTTGCTCGACGGCCCGCCTGGATGAATGGCTGGTTGCCATTCCCGACGGGCGGGTCGCCGATTTCGACGGCCGGCAGAGAACCTCGACGGGCGGAACGATGTGTTCTGCCCGTCGAGGTTCTCTGCCGTGTGTACGCGGCTTCAGAGGCGCTACGACGGAGTATCTCAGATACCCCGTCGTATCGCCGTTTTTTTTGGCTCGTATCTATGCGAGTGATTCTTAGCATCACTTTGGCATAGATACGCTTCAACATCCGACAAGTGTAATACCATTACACTTGCGGATCGTAGTTGTAATGACAACTCCGGCCACTAGGTGGCCTTTTACGTTGTTTTCTCATTTGCATATGCAAATGAGGCTACTACGCCGATTCCCGATCGCTTTTACGCCACACCGTCGTCGCGTACGTCGTTTTTGTTTGCGTAATGTTACCCCTGCTTCTATGAGAAGTAACCTTACGAAGTACTGTCGGATGCCATGTTAAGTATGGCGTCGGTCAGCGTCGGCTTTTTCCGTTGCTTACGTCGTTTTACTAACTCGTTCGCGAATAGGGCATTGCGTAGTGACGATCACGTCGTTTTGACGTCGGTTTCAACGACGCTTTCCGACGTGAGCTGGAGCATGCGCACTGGGCTTTTTCCCCGGCCGGCGCATGTGCAGTTCGTTCGACGCGGGGGCGCGCTTCATTTAAATAGAAGCCGCCCCCTTTGAATTATGCGGGCTTACGCTGGGCCATTTTCGCTACGCCAACGCAAACTATGGAGCAAATGCTTAGAGAATACGGCACTTGCTCTAGTACGATGCGGCGGCGTAGTGTAAATGCGTTACGCTACGCCGGCGAATTTGTATGAGAATCTGGCCCAGAGTGTAGAGTTCATTAGGGTTACACACAGAGTGCAGAGTTTAGGGTTGTGCTAAACAAATAGGGCCAGATTCAAGTAGCCCGCTGTAAGTTTTTGCGGGCGTAGCGTATCTTGTTTACGCTACGCTGCCGTAATTTAGCAAGGCAAATGCTGTATTAACCAAGCTAAGTTACGGCGGCGTAGCGTAAATGGTCCGGCGTAAGCCTAGGTAATTCAAATGTGAATGAGGTGGGCGTGTTTTATGGTAATGTGTTGTGACCCCACGTTTTTTTTTTTTAACTGCGCATGCGCCGACCTTGGACGTATCCCAGTGCGCATGCTTCAAATTATGACGCTACGACGCATTGTTTTCGACGTGAATGTAATTGACGTAAATCCCCATTCACGGACGAGTTACGCAAACAACGTGAAATCTGAAAAATTTGACGCGGTCCCGACGTCCATACTTAACATAGGATGCTCCATCTTTTTGGTGGTTTAACCTTATGCCGGAAAAAAACGCTTAAGGTAGCCGGCGTAAATTCACTGCGTCGGCCGGGCGTACGTTCGTGAATAGGCGTATCTCGCTGATTTACATATTCTAGGCGTAAATCAGCAGAAACGCTCCTAGGGCCAGATTCAGGTAGATGGGAGTTTCTTTACTCCGGAGTAACGCTTCTCATTTACGTTACTCCGCCGACACTTTCGGCGCAAGTACTGTTATTCACATAGCAGTTGCGCGTAAACTTGCGCCAGAGTAACGATAATGCGCTGGCGTAACCCGACGCAAGTGGAAGTGGGTGTGATCATATGTAAATGATGGGCGGAGCCCAGCGCAGAGGCTTACGTTCAGCGCATCATCCACGGAGCATGCGCAGTGAGTGAGGCTCCACTCGCCCCCTTGTGCGCATGCTCACAACTTCCGTCGGCACCACTTCACGGGAAACGTCAGCGCAATGTGTTCCGTTGTGCGTTTAAAAGCGCTAGCGGAAACGCCATTCCGGCGCAAAAGTATTTCTGTTTCCCCCCACCCCAGGGAAGATACTTTTGTGCTGTGATGGCTGCTCCCGCTACCCCCAGAGAGAGTAGGAACCTCAACTTTAATGCCCAGGAGGTCTCTGTGATCATTTCCGCTATGGAGACGTTTAATCATTTCCTCCATGGCAAAAAAAGTCGGAAGACCAGCCGGGAGAGGAAGCAGGCCATCCTGGACACCATTGCCAGCAGGGTGAATGTGCTAGGGTACTCCACCCAAACTGCTGGTGACATCCAAAAAAAGGTAAACGACCTGCGGCGCAAGGTCCGTGGCAAGGTGGTCACCATCAGGAGGCATGAGAGTGGCACAGGTGGTGGTCCCCCATGTCCGGTCAGCCTGACCACGGAGGAGGAGGTGGTCGCTCGCTGCCTGGACAGGGAGCAGGTGGAGGGGGATCCTGCTGTGGCAGAGCAGGACTTTTCCTTATTGTTGGAGGACTCCTCCCCTTCTCCAGGGCCGTCTGTCATCCCCTCCCCCATCCTTGGAAGCCCCTCAAGGGCGACTCCATCCCCCCGGGGACAACCATCTGCTGGCCCCAGGAAGGCGACCCAGAAGACCAGGGGGGGTGTCGGATCTTGTCCAGGGCCAGTTGGCGAGGGATCACGCCAGACAGACCCAACAAATGGAGGACATAGTTGGGCACTTGGACAGAGTGGCTGACAGCCTGTGCTCCGTTGCCCAGATAAGCAACGCAGTGCAGGATGTGAGTTGCAACTGCGCTGCAGTGGTGACAAGTTTGGGGGAGGTGCAGGGGGATATTAGGCACCTCACTGCAGCCGTACAGGCAAACACTGCTGCCATCCAGGGAAACAGTGCTGCCATCCGGGACCAGGGGAGGCTGAGTCGGCGGGCCCAGCATTATCAGGTCACCCGTCAGCTCAGGATGCAGGCCCATACCAACACATACCTCGGCCGGATAGCCAGGGCCTTGGAGGGCATGCAGGCCACACCTGCCAGGAGTGTCCCACCTGGGGATCAGCCACCTCCAGATGCCCCCCCACCCCCACCCACTCCATCCAGGCAGCTGAGGAGCCAGAGAGGTTCGGCAAGAAGGAGCCCCTGGCATCCCCGATGATTTGTTTTTTATTTTATTTGGATTTATACTCAGGTTATGAGTTTTTTATTTTTTGATACTGCACACGTTGCAGTGTGAATGGTGTGTGAATGTGAGGGGGTGGCACTCCTGCCAGTAAGGGGTGTCACCCTCGGCCGTGGTGGTGAAGTTAACCCCACGGCTGTATGAATGACGTGTGAAAGGTGTATGAATGGACAGTGACATCATTGGGGCCTTGACGCTGGCGTTGCTGCTCCCAAGTCCTACATGCTGGACTTGGGCTAATCCAATGCGATGTGCATGTGGTGTGTGTGATCTAGGGACATCAGTGGTGTACACGCGTGCACTGTCTGTGTGATTAATGTTTTGGTTTATTGTCCAAAGATGCCTACGGCGAGGAGCCTCCTGACTGCTCTTCCATCAGCAGACTGGGTCTCCTCTGCCAGGTGGGGACTGTGTGGGTCGGGGGTCAGGTCATCACGTATGTCAATCTGCAGGCCTTTTCTCATAGCAAAGTTGTGCAGAATGCTACATGCACCGATGATCTGACACACGAAGGTAGGGGAATACAATAGGGTCCCCCCGGACTTATCCAGGCAGCGGAAACGGGACTTCAGGAGCCCAAATGTTTGCTCCACCACTGCACGGGTTTTGATGTGTGCTTCATTGTATTTTCTCTCTCCTCTGGTTTGGGGGTTCCGGAAAGGAGTCATGAGATGGGGTCCCAGTGCATATGCAGAGTCACCTGTAAGGGAAAAGACAGGAGGATGTTAGTAGTGCATGTGCCACTTCTGATGTGCATCACGGGAGGGGATAGTCATGCCTGCCACCCATGTCACTCACCAACCAGCCAGCTGTCCCCATACATGTTCTGTTCGAATTCTGCTGGGATGGGACTCTGATTGTATATGAAGCTGTCATGGCTGGATCCGGGGTGTTTGGCACGGACGTGCCATATGAGGCGTTGGGCATCAGCTATCACCTGTACGTTGATGGAATGCCAATGCTTCCGATTGCGGTATATGTGCTCTGTGGCACTGGGGGGCTGTAGGGCCACATGTGTGCAATCAATGGCCCCCACAGTGCGTGGGAATCTGGCAATGCTGTAGAAATCTGTCATTGCCTTCAGCCGCAGCTCCTCAGTGGTGGGTCTGATGAACTGGTTGGACATGCGTCTGAGGATTGCAGGGACAACCTGGTACACACATCTGCTCACGGAGGATTGTGACATCCCAGCCACCACTCCACTTGTACGCTGGAATGATCCACTGGCAAGGAAATGGAGTGTTGCCAGGACCTTCACCAGTGGCTGCACTGCTTGTGAGCGGTGTGTTGGGCTGGTGATGTCATCCTGCAGGGTTGTGGTTAGTTCAAGTATTGCATCAGGGCTGAATCTGAAGAGGCGATACACCTCCTCATCCCCCATGCCAAAGAGGCTCATGCGCGTGCGGTATATCCTCTCACGTGCCCGCCTCCTTCGTTCCGGGGGACCCATCAGTAGTTCTAGGACCACGATTGCCCCTGGCATGTTGGCACACAGAGGTGTTGTCCTTGCAAGTGTGGTTGTTCAGCTTGCTAGTTTCGTCGGTAGCGCTGCTGCTGGAGCTGCTCTCCTGCTGACCTGAGGTCGTCTGGAGTAAAGATAAAGCAGCCATTTGTAGAAATAACTTTGCGACGGACGGACGACATATGCGCGGCGCATGTAGCCGGCGTATGGTGCTAATCCGTGCGAGAATTGGGAAATCTCCCTCATTTGCATATTTGCAGGGGAAATCAATAGGCGCGACTGATGCGCCAAGCGAAACTATGCGCTGACGATACTCTGGCGTCGGAACGTTAAGCCGGTCGGAAATGGCCCGTTTTCTGTCGCATCTAGTTTGGTTAGGAACGGCCACATAGAAACGACGGCGCATCTTCACAGTTACGCGGCGCATATCGAAATACTCCAGCGCAACTCTACCTGAATCTGGCCCCTAGTGGCCATCTTAAAAATGCAGTTAAGATATGACGGCGTAATACAATTACGCCGCTCGTATCTTAACTCAATTCCGGCGTACCTTGTTTTCTGAATACAGAGAGATAAGCCGCATAACTTCTTACTAAATCTGGCCCATAGTGCAGAGCCCTTTTTCCCTAGTACCTCTCCACACACTGTAGATGGCTCCACCTCTCTCATTTGCAGGGAGATCATCCAGTGGGGGTGTCAGCATCCACACTGCACCCCAGGCACCTACATCTCCCAGGTCCCCATCCTGCACTGAGTTGGAGCCGCTCAGGATATCCGACCTGTGGGAGCCATTGGAAGACAAGCTGTCACTTGTAAACACAGAAGCCAGACTTCTCCGTTTACAAGTGATAGTGGCGAGTAGGGAGCAAAGGGCCTGAGCCAGAGCCAGAGGTGGTGGAACTGAGTTCTACCAAGTTCCAGCTGAAAAAAAGCCCTGGATGTGTGTGTACAGTATATATATATATATATTATATATATATATATATATATATATATATATATATATATATATACTCTGTATGGTAAGGTGACCAGATTTTTTTAATGAAATCCGGGGAAATCTTTTATTTTTAGTTGTAATGGTGGCAATCGGCGACTCATAGCAGGACTACGATATTGTGTCGGACAAATCGGACACCAAGTGACCCTTTGGGCCAGATTCAGGTAGAGTTAGGCTGGAGTATCAGTGATTCGCCAGCATAACTCTCACTTTGAGCCGGCTTATCTGTTTTCTGTAAGCAGAAAACAAGATACGCCGGGTTTGAGTTCCTATACGAGCGGCGTAATTGTATTTTGCCGTCGTATCGGAACTGCAATTTTAAAAATGGCGCTCGGGGCGTTCCCGCTGATTAACGGCGAGAATATGTTAATCAGCGAGAAACGGAAATTGACGATCGTACGCGGGCCCGACGCAGTGACTTTCCGACATTTCCGTAAGCGATAAGCGGCGTAAAGAAAAACATGCCCCCTAGGTGGAGTATCCTATGTTAAGTATGGCCGTCGTCATCGCGTCGAATTTAAAAATGTTCGCATCGTTTGCGTAAAACGTCCGTGAATGGGGATTGACGTCATTGACGTTCACTGACAGAATTTGGAGCATGCGCACTGACAGTAGACGCATGCGCAGTACGTTCGCCGCGGGATGGCGCCTAGTTTAAATAATACACGCCCCCTACCCGCCCAATTTGAATTCCGCCGGCTCATTTTCGCTACGCCGCCGCAACTTTAGGAGCAAGTGCTATGTGAATAACAGTACTTGCTCCTAAAATTGCGGCGGAGTAACGTAAATGACAAACGTTACTCCAAAATAAAGATCCGCTCTCCTACCTGAATCTGGCCCTTTGTGGGAACTGGTCATACTAATACAGTGATCAGTGCTAAAAATATGCACCATCACTGTACTAATGACACTGGCTGGAAAGGGGATACCATATAGGGCAATCAAAGGGTTAAATGTGGGCCTAACAAGTGTTTTCTCACTGTGGGGAGGTGCTTTTAAGGTAAGGCAGAGATCCCTGTACCTGCTTTGCAGGAACACAGGATCAATGTCTTCCATACTGACAGAACGGCGATCTGCTTTGTTTACATAGGCAGACCACCGTTCTGCCTTTCAACATAAAGATCAGCGGGTACCGGTGGACATTGAGTCTGCCGGAGCCGCTGATTGGCTCCCATACCCAGAAATGCATCATCAATTATATACGTGATCATCAGAAAGGGGCACAGATAATGGAAAAAATACAACCCCCTAAGCTAGTAGGAGCGGCAGAGCGGGGCTGTGTAATTCTGAATTATTATGTTTTTTATTGTGCACTGATTGTCTCTGAAATTGCCCCAGCCCCTGTTCAAATCCAATCCGGGGACAAAACTGGGGACAGACTTGGTCCGAGGAGTGTCCTCAATCCGTGGACTGTCCCTGGAAACCGGGGATGTCTGGTCACCCTACTGTATGGGCCAGTCAACTGCAGAGGCCTAGGTAAGGGCCAGGTTACACTAGCAGTAGTCCATGGTGTACAGGCAGTGAGGAGACAATATGTTGCCTCCTCCCTGTCTGTTTTTATCCCTTAAATACTCCCCTATACTCCCCTGTGCTGCAAGCACAATGTATTGCAATCGGATGTGGCGCAAGACCCATTGACTTCAATGGACCTTACTGCTTTAATTCTTGCCATGGTAAAACGAAACACCCCTGTCCATTGCTGCATTTGCAAGTGTTCATTAACCACTTAAGGACCGCCTACTGCACATTTACGTCGGCAGAATGGCACGGCTGGGCACATCAACGTATATATACGTTGATTTTAGTACCCAGCCGTGGGTTGCGGACGCGCGCTCGCGGGCGCGCGCCCGCGACCCGGTCCGAAGCTCCAGGACCGGGACCGCGGGATTCGCGGACCCGATCGCAGCTGCAGTGCGGCGATCCGTCCCTGGAGCGGAAGAACGGGGAGAGCCGTGTGTACACACGGCTTCCCCGTGCTTCTCTGTGGCTGTAGCATCGATCGCGTCATCCCTGTGATAGGGGGACGCGATCGATGACGTCACACCTACAGCCACACCCCCCTACAGTAGTAAACAAAACACATAGGCACACATCCCCTACAGCGCCACCTGTGGTTAACTCCCAAACTGCAACTGTCATTTCCACAGTAAACAATGCAAATTTAAATGCATTTTTTTCTGTGAAAATGACAATTGTCCCAAAAATGTGTCAAAATTGTCCGAAGTGTCCGCCATAATGTCGCAGTCACGAAAAAAATCGCTGATCGCCGCTATTAGTAGTAAAAAAAAAAAAAATAATAAAAATGCAATAAAACTATTTCTTATTTTGTAAACGCTATAAATTTTGCGAAAACCAACCGATAAACGCTTATTGTGATTTTTTTTACCAAAAATAGGTAGAAGAATACGTATCGGCCTAAACTGGGGAAAATATTGCATTTTTTTTAAAATTGTCGCTCTATTTTTGTTTATAGCGCAAAAAATAAAAACCGCAGAGGTGATCAAATACCACCAAAAGAAAGCTCTATTTGTGGGGAAAAAAGGACGCCGATTTTGTTTGGGAGCCACGTCGCACGACCGCGCAATTGTCAGTTAAAGCGACGCAGTGCCGAATCGCAAAAAGGGGCAAGGTCCTTTGCCTGCATTTTGGTCCGGGTCTTAAGTGGTTAAGGGCCCATGTGACAGGGTAACAACCCAGGAGCACAGGCGACAGCTATACAAGGACCTTCGTAGCCTGTTTTTTTTGTTGCCTGTGCCCCCATTGGGGATATTTTTTCTTCACTTCCTTTCCTGGAGATATATCCCTTCAAAGTGAGAAGAAATACACTTTAAAACAGTTGTCACCGTAACCATCACTTTCTGCACCGGAGATAATAGTCACCAGGACAAATAGAGAGTGAAAATCGCCCTGATGGGGACACAGAATGGTCACTAGGGAAACTTTAATAAGAATATTTTGTGCTAAACTAAATTTTTTTTGTGTATTCCAATATATATTTTGTGATACTTTGAGCTCAAGTTATATTGAGGAGACAGCAAATTTACACTGTTATACAAGCTGTAAACTCAGGGCTGTCTGAGAGGGCACACCTGGGCACTCCCCAGGGGCCCTAACTTCATGGGGGCCCTGGCACTTTCCCCAAAGCAGCTGGTCCTTGAGTCCCTGAGGAAGTTACGTTACCAGTGACGCAATGCGTCGGGTGGAGCCTTGTGACATCAGTTCCGGTGGTGTTTTTAACAGAAGTACGGTGAGAAGGCCTGTGTGTCACTACTCCCATTGTTTTTTACTGCGTTTTTTATCCCTACTTGATGTAAGCAGTTTTATTTATTTACTAAATAAATCTACTTTTCATTTTGGCAATATTGCACTATGGCTGTTCTTTGTTTCCTTTGAGTGCCATTTATACAAGAAGTGCCATTCCTTGGAGCGAGCCGTTTCCTCTATATGTGGAATTACCCAAGATGTTTTGATGCCAAGTTTTGGACGTAGTTCTCCGTCTTCGCCTGGAACCTGGATGTCTTTACAGATCCATCAGCAGGATTCCTTATCTGACTATCTGATGAGCCTTGTTTGACCCTTGGGTCATTGTTGGAGGTGAGCGGCCTATTCATAAATTTATCAGTCGATGCTTGGATAGATGTTTTATCTGTTTTTTCTTCTATCAAGTTATCTCTTTGAGATGTTTGCCTTTATATGAACTGACTCCTACCATTGGGCTTTAGTTGGACTTTATTCACATTTATTTATGTATTTGTATGTTTGGTTTGGACACTCGGCATATTTTTTCTTTGAGTATATTATTTTATGGCACATTATTGAATAAGCGCACCATTCTCATATTTTTTTTTTATATTTATTATACAGTGTCTTTTGAGTACACTACTAAGTGGTTGCAGCAAATTCACGGTCACTATACATGTACTATATACCGTATTTGCCGGCGTATAAGACGACCCCCTAATTTTCCAGGAAAAATTTTGGTTTTGGGATATACTCGCCGTATAAGACGACCCCCTTCCTACTAGTCTTTCTGGAAGCCAGAACAACCACTGACAGGAACAACTGCTGACAGAAACAGGCTTTTTTCAAATCTCACTGTGCCATTACATGCCTCACTGTGCCATTACATTACATGCCCCCACTGTGCTATCACTTGCCCCCACTGTGCCATCACTTGCCCCCACTGTGCCATCACTTGCCCCCACTGTGCCGGCCAAGACGATCTCCCTGCCTTATGTTTTTGCAGGATCCATCTTCCAGGCTAAAGGCATCCATGATTCAAAAGCCGTGCCTTCTCCTCAGACTGTCCTGTGATAGGCGGAACACAAATTTTCCCAGCAGGGCCTCTGTTCAGTGTCCTGCCTATCACGGATGTCCTCTCGTCTGAGGATGAGAAGGCATCCGTGATAGGCGGAACACTAAACATTTGTGTTCTGCCTATCACAGGACAGTCTGAGGAGTAGGCGCGGCTTTTAAATCATGGATGCCCGCAGCCTGGAAGACGGATCCTGCAAAAACATAAGGTAGGGAGATCGGATGGAGACTGTCCTCGGCGTATAAGGCCTTGTACACACGATAAGACCAGTTTCATCGGACCAGTTCGATGGTGTGTACGGCCCATCAGACCTTTGTCCGTCGGACCAAAGTTTTAAAACATGCTTTAAAACCTGTCTGATGGACACCTGCCTGTCGGACAGATTCGATGGTTAGTACACAAAAGCATCGGACCAAAAACCCGCGCATGCTCAGAATCAAGTTGACGCATGCTTGGAAGCATTGAACTTCGTTTTTTCAGCACGTCGTCGTGTTCTACGTCACCGCGTTCTGACCCGATCGGATTTTGGTCCGATGGTGTGTACGCACATCAGACAAGTTCAGAGTTGTCTGATGAAAACGGTCCGTCGGACCAGTCTCATCAGACCCCCGACTTTGGATGCATTTTTTTGCATCCAAAAAGTCATCTTATACGCCGGAAAATACAGTATATATTTTTTTCTGCATTTATTTTCACTATATTCACTGGAAAGTTGATGGTTTATATTTACCTGGAAAATTAGATCATAGTAGCGCACATGTTTTCTCTTATAACACATATTTTTTACTAGCAACCTTTTGCTTTTACTGGCATTTGCTGGCAGGAGAAATTTGCCTGTTTTTTACTGGCTGCCAGTAAAAATACTGATGGTTGGCAACACTGCCTCAGGGACTCATAGGGTAAAAACCTAGCAAAGCATTGCATACCCATAGAGTAAAAACCTGAAAAAACATTGGGTACCCATAGGGTAAAAACCTTGAAAAGCACCAGGTACCCATAGTGTAAAAAGCTAGAAAACCATAATATGCCAATAAGGTAAAAATCTAGAAAAGCATCAGATGCCCATAGTCTAAAAACCTAACCAAGCATTAAGTACCCAAAGTGTAAAAACCTAGCAAACTCACAGGTACCCAAAAAGTAATAACCTAGCAATATACTGTGTACCCAAAGGGTAAAAACATGGTAGAGCATCGGGTACCCATAGGGTAAAAACATGGTAGAACATCATGCGCCCATAGGGTGAAAACCAAGGAAAACATCAGGTACCCATAGAGTAAACATCCTAGCAAAGAATCGGGTACCCATAGGGTAAAAACCAAGTAAACCATTATGTACTCATCAAGTAAAGACCTATCAAAGCATCAGATTCCCATAGTGTAAAAACCTAACTAAGCATCAGATACCCATAGGGTGCAAACCTAACTAAGCATCAAATACCCATAGGGTGCAAACCTAACTAAGCATCAAATACCCATAGGGTGCAAACCTAACTAAGCATCAGATACCCATAGGGTACAAACCTAACTAAGCATCAGATACCCATGGGATAAAAACCTAACTAAGCATCAGTGACCCATAGGGTACAAACCTAACTAAGCATCAGATACCCATAGGGTACAAACCTAACTAAGCATCAGATACCCATAGGGTAAAAACTTAACAGAGCCTTAGGTACCCTTACGTCGCGTACACACAATCGGTCCATCCGATGAGAATGGGCCGACGGACCGTTTTCATTGGGTCACCGATGAAGTGGCCTGATGGTCTAATGTGCGTACACACCATCAGTTCAAAAACCGATCGTGTTTGAACGTGGTGACGTAAAACACAACGACCTGCTAAAAAAACAAAGTTCAATGCTTCCAAGCATGCGTTGACTTGATTCTGAGCATGCGCGGGTTTTGAACCAATGCTTTTGTGTACTAACCATCGGTTTGGACCGATCGGTCAGCGGGCCATCGGGTCGATTTTAAAGCAAGTTTTAAAATTTTGGTCCGAAGGACAACAGACTGATGGGCCGTACACACGGTCGGTTTGGACTGATGAAACTGAACTTCAGCCCGATCGTGTGTACGCAGCCTTAAAGTTAAAACCTAGCAAAGTACCAGGTACCCATAGGGTAAAAACTTTATAGAGCATCAGGGTAAAATATTCTCGCAAAGAATCGGGAACCCATGGGGTAAAAACCTAGCAAACCATTATGTACCCATGAAGTAAAAACCTAGAAAAGAATCATGAGGGTCTCATGGGGGTAGTGTCTGTAGGGCAGATCGGGAAAGTTGATAAGGATGTCTCTGTGTTTTATGGAAATTGAATTACTGGCTTGTTGGGTGAGATGAGGCTTCTGTGACAGAAAGTGAAGAGTAATAAAGAGGGTGAGTGGTATTTATCTATTGGATATGCACTTATCATTTAACCTCTTTACACCGGGCGTAGCCTGGTAGCCAGCACATTAAATGGGCTCTGACGCCTGTTAATCAGCAGTGACAATAGCCATCCTCCCCACAACATCTTCCCCTCACACTGTAGTGCAAGCAGGGACACCTATATGAGAGTGGCAACTCCGCTCTGAATTTGGAAGCAGTGCAGCATGGTTACCAGCCCATCAAAGGAAGCTGCATTAGGTAGACTTCACTGGCAGGATCAACAAGTATTAGCAGAACTTTACAGGAAAAACAGAAAACTGTAAATGCAAATGCACTTACAATAAGGAGCCACAGCACATATTATTTGGTTACATGGTTCCACTTTAAATAATTGTACATTTAATGGCAAATCAATTGGGCCCTCCTGAAGAATATGAAAATCCAAGGTCGGACACCTGTCACGGGAACAGGAAGTATGAGTTATATTTAGCAGCACTGATAAGATGCTCTGATATCAAAAGGTAATTTATACCGTTAGTGCACCCTTTTTTCTCCGATAACACCCCCCTCCTCCTCTGAACTTTGCCTCCAGAAGATGATACCTGGCAGGGAACCCGGTCCAGATCGATGGTTATTGCATCACAAAATTCCTGCACACAAAGATAAGATTGACTTGTTTTTCTTTCCACTTTCCATGAAGAAAAAAAAATCCATGACTTTCCGTGATGACAGTAAAGTTGTTCCTCCAATCACAGGTCGTGGCCTGTTTCTAGAGATGAATAACAATTTTTATAATCATTTTTGAATACAAACACGAGTTAAAGTGGAGTTCATATGCAGCACTGAAGGGGTATGCTAGAAAAGGTAGAATCCAAGGGAGATGGTGGATAGAAGAGACAATATCCCTCGGTGCTAACGTCAGTGTACTGTATGTATTAATACACCACACCACACTGCATACTAGAGGGCAGATCAAACTGGCATGTAAGCATAAATGCTAAAGGTGTCTGAAGGCTCCAGCATAAATTCCCCTCCCACACTGCAAGCACCACAACCACTCTCCTTCTCCAGGGTTCAGTGACAAGTCTCTGAACGAGATCCAGGTATCATAGAATGCTCCACTCAATCATCCAATGAGGGAAATGCGCCCAAAAATTAACCACTTCCATACCGGGCCAATTCTGTTACTCCTCTCCTCCTACTAATCATCATTTTTTAGCAGACACCCTATGGGATGGAAAACATAAAACGCAAGCTCACCCGATCAAATGCCTTTTCAGCGTCCGTGCTCACGAAAACGCATGGTGTCTTTTTAACGTTGGCCGCATGTAGCAAATTAAGGACTTTGATGGTGTTGTCCCTGGCCTCCCTCGTCGGGACGAATCCCACTTGGTCTAAGTGAATTAGGCTGGGGAGGTGTTGCTGCAGTCTCGTGGCAATAATTTTTGTGAACAGTTTAAGGTCACTATTTAACCACTTAAGGACCGCCTACTGCACATTTACGTCGGCAGAATGGCACGGCTGGGCACATCAACGTATATATACGTTGATTTTAGTACCCAGCCGTGGGTCACGGGCGCGCGCCCGTGACCCGGTCCGAAGCTCCGGGACCGCGGGATTCGCGGACCCGATCGCTGCTGGAGTGCGGCGATCCGTCCCTGGAGCGGAAGAACGGGGAGAGCCGTGTGTACACACGGCTTCCCCGTGTTTCTCTGTGGCCGCAGCATCGATCGCGTCATCCCTGTAACAGGGGGACGCGATCGATGACGTCACACCTACAGCCACACCCCCCTACAGTTGTAAACAAACACATTAGGTCACACATCCCCTACAGCGCCACCTGTGGTTAACTCCCAAACTGCAGCTGTCATTTCCACAGTAAACAATGCAATTTAAAGGCATTTTTTGCCGTGAAAATGACAATTGTCCCAAAAATGTGTCAAAATTGTCCGAAATGTCCGCCATATTGTCGCAGTCACGAAAAAAATCGCTGATCGCCGCTATTAGTAGTAAAAAAAAAAAAATAATAAAAATGCAATAAAACTATCCCTTATTTTGTAAACGCTATAAATTTTGCGAAAACCGACTGATAAACGCTTATTTCGATATTTTTTTTACCAAAAATACGTAGAAGAATACGTATCGGCCTAAACTGAGGAAAAAAAATGTTTTTTTATATATTTTTGGGGGATATTTATTATAGCAAAAAGTAAAAAATATTGCATTTTTTTTAAAATTGTCGCTCTATTTTTGTTAATAGCGCAAAAAATAAAAACCGCAGAGGTGATCAAATACCACCAGAAGAAAGCTCTATTTGTGGGAAAAAAAGGACGCCAATTTTGTTTGGGAGCCACGTCACACGACCGTGCAATTGTCAGTTAAAACGAAGCAGTGCCGAATCGCAAAAAGGGGCAAGGTCCTTTACCTGCATTTTGGTCCGGGTCTTAAGTGGTTAATAAAGAAATCGGGCGGTAGCTCGCGCACTGGCCCGGGTCTTTCCATTCTTTTGGAATTACTGATATTTGTGCCGCAAGTGTGGAGTCGTGGAATGTGCTACCCGTGCTTAGAGTATTAAATAGGGCCACCATTCGCTCGCCTAGAGCAGGGAAGAGGGCCTTATAATAGGGCGCAGTAAGGCCGTCAGGGCCTGGGGCTTTTCCCGCTTTGGCGGATTTCAGAGCCGTCTGGAGTTCCGTCAGAGTAATCGGCTCCTCCAACAGAGTCCTCGTCTCTCTCGTCAATGACGGCATGAGAGAGGAGGCCAGGTAGTCTGCCGTCCGGTCCGGGTCAACGTGTCAGGGAGTCAGATTGTACAGAGTCTGGTAGAAGGATTTAAACTTCTGCAAAATCTGGTGGGGTAGTGTTTTCCTGTGTCCCCCCATGGAGGTGATGTGCGGTATATACGATGCCAGGTTTTGTTCATGAAGGGCTTGGGCCAGCAACCTCCCACATTTATTCCCCGACTCATAGACCCTCCGTCTGCAAATCTGCAGGGCCGCTTTAGCTTTATAGTGCAACAGGTCAGTGACCTGTTTGCGCACTACATCTAGTTCCGCGTCCAGTCCCCCCGAGGGGGCCCGTTTGTGTCTCATCTCCAGTCCCTGTAGCTTTTGGAGTAGGGTCGTCAGTTGTTCCGTCCTCTGTCGTTTCAGTCTAGCCCCATGTTTGATCAGTATCCCGCGGACTACGGCCTTGTGTGCCTCCCAAACTATGGCAAGATTGCTATCCCCCGTGCCGTTTGCATCAAAGTAGTGCCCGACCTCCCTAACCACGTCCGCTAAAACTTCTGCGTCGTGGAGCAGGCTCTCGTTTAGTCTCCAGGGGCGGCTCTGAGAGCCATGTGCCTCCGAGAGTGCGTATGTCAGTGAGATCGAGGCATGGTCGGACCACGTCATTGACCCAATAGCAGTGTCCTTAACTGCATGTAGGTGTCTGTGGGGGATCAGAAAGTAGTCGATCTGTGAGTAAGATCGGTGGGGTTTGAAGAAGAACGTGTAGTCTCTCTCCCCAGGGTGAAAAGAGCCGCCACACGTCTACCAGCTGTGAAGAGTGCAACGACGTGGAGATGCGCCGAAGATTCTTGGAGCATCACAATGTCTGCATTCAGACGTTTCATGTCATAAAGCAGCATCCTCAGCTTCTTGGGAGTATTCAGTCCCTTCGTATTTAACGAGACTATAGTGAGCTTGTCCATGTTCGCGGGCGTCAGAGGAGGAGGGGGGGGGGGGTAGTAGAGAGGCAGAGAACTTAGGTAAGCAAACGCAGAAAAGGTAGGGATAAATTAGGAGGCCTGCACAAGAGCGTGTGGCAGAGAAAGAGATCTAGTTAAGCTAACCTTAGCAGTAACGCTCACCATGCGGGTGATGGGATGTACAGAGCCGGGAAGTAGGTTAAGATACGGCATTATAATACATAGTTCCAATCTTTAGGGAAAAAGGACATAAGCAGTCAAATTATCATGTAGCCAAACATTCAAACAGAGCAAACGGTGTCGGCAGTGCCAGCTAGCGTTCCATGAGCATTTTGAGCACTACCACTTTCATTAACCATCTGTATATGGAGGGAGAGCAGTGCATATAATAATCAGTTAAACATACACTTCTCACTGCATCATCCCCTCTCTCCACATCAACATATTAAGGCATGCAGGTAATGGCAGTATAAGAAGCCCAGTTCCCCATATCCGCCCCCCAACAACAGAAGAAGAAAAAAGAACATGTCATTGACCCGGCTTTGATCCCTGCGATCCCCCTTCAGAAAAGTCAGCGGGAATGGCGGTATCCAGTTAAAAAGTGGTCGCAGGCCACCGAAGGATGTGAACTTTCCATCACCCACAAGAGCCCTCCCCCCCGTAAGGTACCGCAGCCACCCCACACCCCCCATCGGATGAGAAACCCAGAAGGGTCCATCCTCCCGGGAAAATAGGCCCGATCCCCTCAAGATACCCAAGTGGGGGGGAACGAGGGGGGAACGGCGGGGTCACCTCTAGGGTCTCCAGAAGCAATGATGTCTCACATAAGGATCACAGCCCGCTACCTCTCCCTGTTGCAAAGGGCAGCGTTACTCACCAGGGGGGGAGGGCAGTCTCAGGCTGGTGGGAGAGTCTCCAGGAAAACAAAGCCCAACATTCACCCCTAGCGATCACCGCCAGGAAAGAACCACAGGACCACCTCCCAGCGGCAAGGCTGCTGAAGTCAGTGAACGATAAATGGATATCACCGGTCCATCAGGCAGCACCCCGGGGGACTGGGGAAGGGGTAGGGGGCAGCAAAAACCACTCCGGGAACTCCCGCAATACCATCTCCCAGATGATGGTGACCTCTCCCTTGTCTCAGCGGGGGCAATACAGTCTCCGGCCGAGCAACAGCAAACATGGGGCAACAGGGTAGCGCTCATGTTGGTGCGGCCCAAGGCCTACTTACGGTGGTCTCCTCCCGACGGGGCTCTGAGCCATCTCCTGCCTCTCTGTTGGCACGGCTGGGCTGGGATGCGGTAGTTGGAGGGACCGGACCTTCCGTTGGCCATGGGAGTAGCTGCAACCAGTCCGGAACCAGAAAATGTTCTTCCTCCAAAAAGTGGAAAAGCTCCGGAAGGTCTGCTCTGGTCTGCAGCGTTAATGCCTTGCCATTCTTCCGGAAAGTAACCGCCAGCGGGTATCGCCAACGGTACGTGTAGCCTTTCCGTCCCGCCAGCTCCAGTATAGGCCGCAGCATCGCCCGTTTCTTTATTGTCGCTCCAGATAGATCGGGTAGGATTTTAATCAGAGCATCTTCCAGGGGCACCTCACCCTGATCCCAGGTCCTGCAGAGGATGTCCTCCTTCTGCGTATGTCCCGGGGCCTTTCTGGATCCATCGACCTGGGACCCAATGTCCTTTGTGCCCTGTCCACTTCCACTTCTCCCGACGGATCCTCCAGCACCGTCTTAAATAAGTCCTGCATGGCTTGGTCCAGGTTCTCTGCACCCACTGATTCTGGGACTCCTCGGAGCCGCGGATTATTCCGGCGGCTCCGGTCCTTGACCTCCTCGAGATGCAGCTGGAGGGTAATAGCCGTGTCTCGATGGTGGTCACCGGCCCTCTCCAGCTCCGACACCCTGACTTCTAGGGCTGTAAAGGAGGACTCCCCCGTGGACACTCTTTCAGTCAGGGCAGAGACATCTGCTCACACTTCCTGGATGTCCCGACGGTGCGTCTCATCCAGGCGGATGATGAGGGCCTCAATGTCCGACCTCGTGGGGAGAGCTTTTAGTAGGGCCCGGATGTCGGGGTCCATCTGAGCTCCCTCGAGCCGCTGCGTGGGTGAAGCCATCTCCAGGGAGGATACTCCAGTCGGGTCAGGCGTGTGGATCGGGTATGCCGGGGTGTTTGGAGCCGAGACCCAGTCACTGTAGTCCGGGGCCTCCTCGTGATCTCCACACGGTGAACCACGCGGTGCAGTCGCCTTGGCACCTGGGGAAGGGTGAGTACTCAGCTTAAAGTATCGCTGGATTTCTCCCGCTGCTACACTAGATCGGGTCACTCTGGTGATCGGGTCTTCCTGCGTTTTTTGGCAGAGTGCATGCCAATTTTCATGTAGAAAGAGCCGGTAAGGGATGGTCTGGGCCGGAAGCTCCAAGCAGCTGCGACTTCACATGGCCATGTCCAGACCACGCCCCCCAATGTTTATGTATAATGTGAAAGATGTTATGCCAAGTAAATAGATACCTAACTTGTCATGCTTTAAAATTGCGAATACTCAACGGAATGGCGCCAAACTTCGGTACTTAACCCGCCTGCCATCTAGCATATATGCCTAATGGATGCCAATCAGTGCCCACAATGGACATCACTGATTGGCAGGCATTATTGTTTGGCACTGATTGGCATCAATTAGTACAACACATTACAGTACATCAGTGCCCATCCATGCCACCTATTAGTGCCCATCTGTGCCACCTCTCAGTGCCCATCCATGCCGCCTATCAGTGCCCATCCATGCTGCCTATCAGCGCCCATCCGTGTCGCCTATCCGTGCCATCCATGCTGCCTATCTGTGCCCATCCATGTCACCTATTCGTGCCGCCTATCCATGCCCATCCGTGCCGCCTATCCGTACCCATCAGTGCTGCATATTAGTGCCCATCATCAGTGCCACCTCATTGGTGCCACCTTGGTGTCCATCAGTGCCGCCTTATCGGTGCCTGTCAGTGCAGCACCATCAGTGTCCATCTGTGAAGGAGAAAACTTACTTATTTACAATGTTTTGTAACTGAAACAAAAAAAGTTTCAAAATTTTCGGTCATTTTTTATTTATTTTTTAGCAGAAAATAAAAATCCCAGAGGTGATCAAATACCATCAAAATAAAGCTCTATTTGTGGGAACTAAATGATAAAAAATTTAGTTTGGGTACAATGTAGCATGACCGCGCAATTGTCATTCAAATGCAACAGCGCTGAAAGCTGAAAATTGGTCTGGGCGGGAGGGTGTATAAGTGCCCTGCATGGAAGTGGTTAATAATCTCCATAGGCAACACTTTTAATTTTTTTTACAGGTTACCGGTTTAGAGTTACAGAGGAGGTCTAGTGCTAGAATTGTTGCACACACGGTAACGTATGCGGTGATACCTAACATGTGTGGTTTGAACTGCGTTTACATATCCGGGCGGGACTTGCGTGTGTGTTCGCTTCTGAGCACGAGCTCCAGGACAGGGGCGTTACACTTTTATTTTTACTTTCATATTTTTGAACACTTGTAATAGGAATAAAAGGAATGCAAACATCCCTTGTAATAGGAATAGTGTGTGACAGGTCCTCTTTATGGAGAGATGCGGGGTTATTAAGACCCCATATCTCTCCTCCAGGCTGGAAAGCATGAGATCAGGAAAAAAAAATCACAGATCTCATGCTGACAGCCGCGATAGCGGCTTTGTTTACTTCCTGGGCCTCCGATGGTTACCGGAAATCTCTATCCTCGTCGTCCATATAGAATGGTGTTTTTAGCTGCAGATTTTACCGCAGCTAGAAGCACACAATGCTTTCCTATGACACCCTACACACACTGCAGTTACCCGCGGTTTTGTGCGAATAGAAAAAATTGAATTTAATGCGTCCAGGTGCGATCTGGCGCAGCTATCGGCACCTAACCGCAGGTAATCACAGTGCACTGTGTCAGCTGCGTTTGGTATGAATCTTGAGGAGGAACTCCATGCCAAATTTCAAATAAAAAACCGGCATGGGTTCCCCCTCCAAGAGCATACCAGGCCCTTGAGTCTGCTATGGATTTTAAGGGGAACTCCCGTATGCCAAAAAAACAGCGTGGGGTCCCCCCCAAAATCCATACCAGACCCTTATCTGAGCACGCAGCTGGCCGGTCAGGAAAGGGGGTGGGGATGAGCGAGCAGCCCCCCCCTTAACCGTACCAGACTGCATGCCCTCAACATGGGGGGGTAGGTGCTTTGGGGCAGGGGGGCACCCTGCGGCCCCCGTCCCAAAGCACCCTGTCCCCATGTTGATGAGGACAGGGCCTCTTCCCGACAACCCTAGCCGTCGGTTGTCGGGGTCTGTGGGTCGGGAGCTTATCGGAATCCGGGAGCCCCCTTTAATAAGTGGGCCCCCAGATCCCAGCCCCCCCACCCTAGGTGAATGAGTATGTGGTACATCGTTCCCCTACCCATTCACCTGGAGGGAAAAAAAATTCAAAAAAAACACACTACACAGGTTTTTAACCACTTCCCGCCCGGCCAATAACAGATTTACGGCCGGGAAGTGGTTATGAAATCGTGACTAGCCGTTCTCAAACGGCTAGCACGATTTCAATGCCGCGCGCGCCCGTGCGGGCGCGCAGTGCGGCGATCGGTGATGGGGGGTGTCAGTCTGACACCCTACACCTCCGATCTCGGTAACGAGTCTCCAGCGGAGCCTCGTTACCACGTGATCAGCCGTGTCCAATCACGGCTGATCACGATGTAAACAGGAAGAGCCGCTGACGATCAGCGGCTCTCCTGACAGGGGGGGTTCGCGCTGATTGTTTATCAGCGCAGCCCCCCCTCGGATCGCCACACGGACCACCAGGGAGTGCCCACACTAGACCACCAGGGTACTAAAAAAAAAAAAAAAAAAAAAAAGAACAAAAAAAAAAAGGAAAAAAAAAAAAAAGGGGGCAGTAAAAAAAAAAATGATGCCAATCAGTGCCCACACATGGGCACTGATTGGCAACATTGATCCATCAGTGCCACCCCTCAGTGATCATCAGTGCCACCCCAGTGTCTGTCAGTGCCAATCCATGCCCAGTGCCCACCTATCAGTGCCCACCTGTGCCACCTATCAGTGCCCACCTGTGCCGCCTATGAGTGCCCACCTGTGCCGCCTATGAGTGCCCATCTGTGCCGCCTATGAGTGCCCAGTGCCGCCCATGAGTGCCCATCAGTGCCGCCCATGAGTGCCCATCAGTGCCGCCCATGAGTGCCCATCAGTGCCCCATACCAGTGCCGCCTATCAGTGCCCATCAGTGCTACCCAATTGGCGCCCATCAGAACTACCTCATCGGTGCCCATCAGTGCCACCTCATCGGTGCCTATCAGTGCCACCATATCAGTGCCCGTAATTGAAAGAGAAAACATACTCATTTACAAAAAAAATAAAAACTTTATTTTTTTTTTCAAAATCTTCGCTCTATTTTTAGTTGTTGCGCAAAAAAAAAATCGCAGAGGTGATCAAATACCACCAAAAGAAAGCTCTATTTGTGGGGAAAAAAGGACGCCATTTTTGTTTGGGTGCAGTGTAGCATGACCGCGCAATTGTCATTCAAATTGCGACAGTGCTGAAAGCTGAAAATTGGCTTGGGCGGGAAGGTGCGTAAGTGCCTGGTATGGAAGTGGTTAAAGTAATTTATTAGTCAGCTCCGGGGAAGAAGAAGAGAAGAAGGCGACGCAGAAGACCGGGCTGCCTCTGGTAAAAGAGCTGCAGGAATACAGCGGAGAAGCCCAGCAGAAGGAAAAAGGAGAAGAGGGGAGAAGACGACAGAAGACCGTGACCCCCCCCCCCTGGCAGAAGAGAACAGAGAAGACGGCGAAGAAGTTCGGGGCCCCCGCTTGTAAAAGAGCTTAAAAGGAGAAAGCGGGGGCCCCGGCAGAACAGAACAAGACGACGAATAAATTACTTTAAAAACCTGTGTAGTGTGTTTTTTTGTATTTCTTTTTCCTCCAGGTGAATGGGTAGGGGTACCCCTTACTCATTCACCTAGGGTGGGGGGCTGGAATCTGGGGCCCCTTATTAAAGAGGGCTCCCGGATTCCGATAAGCTCCCCGCCCGCATACGCCGACAACCAGCGGCCAGGGTAGACGGGAAGAGGCCCTGTCCTCATCAACATGGGGACAGGGTGCTTTGGGGTGGGGGTACCGCAGGACGCCCCCTTGCCCCAAAGCACCTACCCCCCATGTTGAGGGCATGCAGCCTGGTACGGTTAGGGAGGGGGGGGGCGCTCGCTCGTCCCCACCCCCTTTCCTGACCGGCCGGGCTGCGTTCTCGGATAAGGGTCTGGTAAGGATTTCCAGTGTTTTTTCAGCGTACAGGGGTTCCCCTTAAAATCCATAGGAGACCCGAGGGCCTGGTATGCTCTTGGAGGGGGAACCCATGCCAGTTTTTTATTTGAAATTTGGCGTTGAGGTCCCCCTCATGATTCATACCATGCTTGGTATTGGCAGGGATCCAAGTCGGATCCCCGTTCAATATCGTGCCGCGGCTAAAAGCAACCGCAGCTATTCGCACTGTACAAATGCAGCTGATCGCTGTGCCTGGAGTCTTGAATTTCAGGAGAACATAAACATACTTTTAACTGCGGCAGAACAGGGGCCTAAGAACGATCAATCGGCAGAACTGCCGCTATGATCATTCTTATGGTGTGCAGAATCGCCAGCTAAAAAAAAGAATATCTGAATGATGCCTGTAGCTGCACCCATCATTCAGATATCCTACCCGAAAGTCCAGGACGTCATATGATGGCGTGCGGTAGGCAAGTGGTTAATATAAGGAAGCGCATAGTGAAGCATTCTCAATGAATGCCCCTGTTGATGGCTTTGAGCCGAAACGCGTCGGGTAACATCCATAATACCCCATACTGCTTTTAGATATATTTTTCACATGATTTTATTCATTTATTTTAAATAAAGCCTTCATTGGTTTTTTGATCTGCACCATTGGGAGCATTTCTTTTTTCTTTTTCCCATGCCACACATGTTGTGTTGATACATGAGCCTGGCCATCCCTCCATTGGCCTTTTGTTATCCGGGTTCCTGTCCCTGAAGTGAGGTATCCGACCAAGATTGAATCCATCATCTCAGCCGGAGTGACCATCGCTGCGAAACCTTTCACGCACAGAGCCCAGGGTCCGTTGTGACCACCATGCCTGATCTGACTTGCTGTTAGTACTAACATGTGAGTCCACCACAGCTGGTAAGAGTACCCATTTCCATTGATTTTGATAGTCTGAAGGTTGCTACAGACAAGCCATCATTGTTGTCTTAATTTCCTTGAACTGGCATCATATGTGAAGATTTCATTCATCCATTTGGGACACACCTATGAACTGTTCATTTTTGTTTATTTTGTTTGGTTGGTTTCTTCACTCATCAGTTTGCCAACATATGTATGGACTTTATCAGTATTCCACACATGTTGAGTACAATTGTCTTTTACTATGCTTTTACATACAATTTTTGTTTGATTTCACATTATTATGTCATGTGAATTTGGCAGCATTTTCACAAAACTAATTAGTATAGCGCTGCACTTTCTTTCTCCACATTCTCAATGAACTACCACGGCGTTGTGAGCACAATGGTAGTGCAATGATTCTTCATGTCTGCATGTATCAAGAAAGCAGATACGGGTCTGCAGGAGTCCTCAGTGATTTGCTGATCACTGGTGCAATGCTTTACAGGCTCCTACAACAGAAAAGAATAAATGCACATTTTTTTTACCTGCAAAACATTTAATCACTTCAGCCCCCGGATGAATTGGCTGCTCAATGACCAGAGAATTTTTTCCTAAACTGCAATTGTCATTTTCACAGTAATCAGTGCATTTTTATAGCACTTTTTGCTGTGAAAATGACAATGGTCCCAAAAATGTGTCAAAAGTGTCTGATGTATCCACCATAATGTCGCAGTCACAATTTTTTTTTTTTTTTAAATCGCTGATTGCCACCATTAGTAGTAAAAAAATAAAAATATTAAACAAAAATGCAATAAAACTATCCCCTATTTTGTAAATGCTATAAATTTAGTGCAAACTAATCGATAAACGCTTTTTGCGATTCTTTTACCAAAAATAGGTAGAAGAATACGTATCGGCCTAAACTGAGGAAAAAAACATTTTTTTTATATATTTTTGGGGGATATTTATTATAGCAAAAAGTTAAAAACATAGAATTTTTTGTTGCGCCCTATTGTAGCAAGGTCCTGTGGCCCAAGATGCCTAATGATGATCTCAAGGGTTAGGGAGAGCGGACATCTTTCCTTGTAGAGTGGGTTACCTGGCATGGTGGGTTTAATGCAAGATGAAATGATGGGCGCCAGTCACTTTTTTTAATGCAAACAAGAGATTTACTGTCTCTTAACAAGAACTGTGGGAGAGCGGGTTAGGGCCAGGACACCCCGAAACGCTATAGGTAGACAGCTATACCATGGAAGGCCACCAGCCTGAAAACACTTCTGTATAGGTAGGACCGCTGTCTCCTATAGCAACTAATCTTGCAACAGTCAATAAAGGTAGTTGCACATAACTACAAGGTGGATGGTCCCTTAGTGGCGACAGCTTCCCCTCTACCTCCGACCACAACTGGTTCCCCGTCCCTGTCTGGCTGAACCTTTGCAACTCGGTTGGACTCCAATCCTGCAGTCCCAACCCTACGCTGGTTCTCCTGCTCCTGGGTAGGCATCAGGCAGCCTAGCAGCCAGGTGTCCCCGAGATAGGCCTCTGGCTTCTGGCCTAGCAACCCGTCCAGCTGGCACAGAACCCCCATCACCTGACCTCACCCAAATAAAATAGGTTCTCCCAGCAGGCCAAGAGACTAGTAAAATAAACCCCCACCAGTTGACTGAGACACCCCATCCATTCATGATCTGACCTTGCTAAACCCGTGTCAATCTAATGTCACCAGCCACAGTGCCACCTAGTGACAGAAGAGAAAAGATGCAGCAATTCCAGAATTTAGGGAGAAATCCGTGGATCAATCAACCAGGACAATTACTACCTGGCAAACAAAATGTTGTTAGCAATCCTTTCTAAACACCAGGGTGCTACACTATCTTCTGGCCCCTGCGCTCTGTGTTAGGCACATCTACACCTTGCACTCTTTGAATTATTTTCTCCGGAAACCCTGTAAACTGTACATACTCCTGACCCCTGCACTTTGTGTGTTACTTTCTATTGACCCTTGCACTCTGTGGGTTACGCACTCCTGACCCCTGTACTCTGTGTCTTACTCACTCCTGACCCCTGTGCTCCGTGTCTTACTCACTCCTGACCCCTGTACTCTGTGTATTACTCACTCCTGACCCCTGTACTCTGTGTATTACTCACTCCTGACCCCTGTACTATGTGTCTTACTCACTCCTGATCCCTGTACTCTGTGTCTTACTCACTCCTGACCCCTGTACTCTGTGTCTTACTCACTCCTGACCCCTGTCCTCTGTGTCTTACTCACTCCTGACCCCTGTACTCTGTGCCTTACTCACTCCTGACCCCTGTACTCTGTGCCTTACTCACTCCTGACCCCTGTACTCTGTGCCTTACTCACTCCTGACCCCTGTACTCTGTGTCTTACTCACTCCTGACCCCTGTACTCTGTGTCTTACTCATTTCTGATCCCTGTACACTGTGTCTTACTCACTCCTGACCCCTGTGCTCTGTGTCTTACTCACTCCTGACCCCTGTGCTCTGTGTCTTACTCACTCCTGACCCCTGTTCTCTGTGTCTTACTCACTCCTGATCCCTGTACTCTGTGTCTTACTCACTCCTGATCCCTGTACTCTGTGCCTTACTCACTCCTGATCCCTGTACTCTGTGTCTTACTCACTCCTGATCCCTGTACTCTGTGTCTTACTCACTCCTGATCCCTATACTCTGTGTCTTACTCACTCCTGATCCCTATACTCTGTGTCTTACTCACTCCTGACCCCAGTACTCTGTGTCTTACTCACTCTTGACCCCTACTTTATGTGTGTTACACACTCCTTATCTCTCTGTACGCTACGCATTCACGACTAAGTATTACTCACTCTTGACCTCTGCTTTTTGTGCACTACGCACTCCTGATATATGCATCATGTGCCTTATGCACTCTTTACCCCAGCTCTCTATGCAATATGCACTTAGGTTTTAAGCCCCTCCCACTGTTAGCACAATTTTCAAAGATGTCATCCAATGCCTGAGAATTGTCGCACAACTGAGGTTTGATATCATGACACCCCTGGATTGCTAACACAACTGACTTCAATGCCGGCAACAACAGAAGAAGTTATCAGCAAGCTGAAATTAATCGTTAAATTGTGTACTTGTCGCCTTCTGAGCAGCAGTGTTGTGCATATCTCAGTGTGTTTGCCTTTTGCCCCATTTTATGGGTGGGGATCAAGTCCATCTGTTATGCGAGATGATAAAAGCTGTTTCATCTGCCATCTCTATTCCATTAATGAATGATCTATTAATGTTACGGGGGAAGCTGAGAGTCGTATTATCGACAACCAGGCATTGCGTATATTAACGTCTTTATTGCTATAATTATTGCATTACAGCCTAGATAATAAGAACCACCCAAAGTGGACCTATGCGCAAATGTTACAGTGTAGATCACGCCAATTTTTTTTATATACACAGTATCCCTCAAAAGTAAGTACACCCCTCACATTTTTGTAAATTTTTTATTCTAACTTTTCATGTGACAACACTGAAGAAATGACACTTTGCTACAATGTTGTGTAGTGAGTGTACAGCTTGTAAAACAGTGTACATTTGCTGTCCCCTCAAAATAACTCAACACACAGCCTTTAATGTCTAAACTGCTGGCAACAGAAGAGAATACACCCCTACGTGAAAATGTCCAAATTGGACCCAGAGTGTCAATATTTTGTGTGGCCACCATTATTTTCCAGCACTGCCTTAACCCTCTTGGGCATGGAGATCACCAGAGCTTCACAGGTTGCTACTGGAGTCCTATTCCCCTCCTCCATGGTGACATCACAGAGCTGGTGGATGTTAGATACCTTGTGCTCCTCCACCTTTCATTTGAGGATGCCCCACAGATACTCAATAGGAAAAAGCAGGCAATTGGACTATAGCGGTACATGTACATAGGTAAGATATGGTATAGGACACAAATATAAAAAAATAATTCAGTTTTATTTGTAAAAATCAATAAGAAAAAAAACAATGACATTCATACATAAATAAAAACATTTAATGGCGGACCACATGGATCACCATAAGAAGAGTCCCCACATGGGGGAGATATCCCAATGGGACATGGGACGCGGAGGGCATCTCAACTAGTTTTGCGGTATGGACCGCTTCGTCAGGAGAATATCTGCAATCAGTTAATACATTGATCAGGGAACTGGCAGTTAAAAAATACAATCTAGTATATACAAACATGGAACAAACAATATATTTTCCTTTTCTCTTCCTCCCCCTCTTTCTCCCTCCCCCCCCCTCCCCCTGTTTTCTCCTCTTCCCCTTCTCCTGAGGTCCAACATTTCCCTCCTCACTCCTCTTTCCCTATCCTTCCCCTCCCCCCCTTCCATCTACACTTCCACACTACCTTACCACACCAAGTGGTCATCATCACCACATTTCCTCAACCCCCCCCCCCTTCTCCTTTCACTTATTGTTCCATACATGGATTACTCAGCATGTCTTAACATTTGGCACCCTTCACTTGGGTCACCCCCTTGGTTCACTCTTTATATCCCTTGACTACCAGCACATTCCTGCACCATCACCCCTCCCCATTCACCTGCCCCCATCCCTGGCTACTTATACCAATTGCTCTTACTACTATTGATATTTTTGGGGGGGTGTAGTGCTGCGCTGTAAGGAAGAAAGTGGGGATGGGATAAAATGAAGAGGAAGTGTGGCAAAAAACTAGATATGTGGAAAAAAGAAAAAAGGAATAACCTAACTATTATACATAGTAATGTCAGAAAATGACAGTGGTGTATATAAGAAATATATATTAAACATGCTACATGCAGCCTAAGCCGGCTGCCAAACCAATGACAGTGCAAAATAACATATAAAGTGTAACTTCCTTATAACAATCTGGTGCACAAAGTGCCAGAAATAGCACACAACAGTGTTATTCAGGGTGAATGTCCATACAACAGGTAACAATGGGTCAATGCAATATATAAATGCAATATGGATATAAAGTTCAAAAAGATTGCTGATGTAAAAGCCAAAATGCCGTGATGACCAGTTGCAGATGCTGTCTCCAAAATAAGTAAAGATGTCCCCTTACCTTACTGCTGTAAGGTAACAGCAGAAAACAAATCCCAGGAGCACTTTTCAGGTTGAGTCCACTTGTGGTGTCATCCAAATAGGTAAATGTGGTGAGAATGGATCCTTCCTGGTAATCACCTCCAAACGATAATAGTCGCTCACATCCAGGAAAACAAAAAAATGCCAATAGTGTAGTACCATTAAAACAGGGGTTTTTTATTAAAACAATAAATGGGTACTCACAAAGTTGAAATAAAAAACAGGCATAAAAACACAGGGCGTCCGCCAACGTCACCTCTGGTACCTCATACGCGCATTCGTAACCTGAAAAGTGCTCCTGGGCTTTGTTTTCTGCTGTTACCTTACAGCAGTAAGGTAAGGGGACATCTTTACTTATTTTGGAGACAGCATCTGCAACTGGTCATCATGGCATTTTGGCTTTTACATCAGCAATCTTTTTGAACTTTATTTCCATATTGCATTTATACATTGCATTGACCCATTGTTACCTGTTGTATGGACATTCACCCTGAATAACACTGTTGTGTGCTATTTCTGGCACTTTGTGCACCAGATTGTTATAAGGAAGTTACACTGTATGGGCCAGATTCAGGTAGATGAGAGTATCTTTCCTCTGGAGTAACGCTTCTCATTTACGTTACTCTGAAGACCCTTTCAGCACAAGTCCTGTAATTCACATAGCAGTTGCGCGTAAACTTGCGCCAGAGTAACGATAATGCGCTGGCGTAACCCGACGCAAGTGGAAGTGGGTGTGATCATATGTAAATGATGGGCGGAGCCCAGCGCAGAGGCTTACGTTCAGCGCATCAACCACGGAGCATGCGCAGTGAGTGAGGCTCCACTCGCCCCCTTTGTGCGCATGCTCACAACTTCCGTCGGCACCACTGCACGGGAAACGTCAGCGCAATGCCTTCCGTTGGGCGTTTAAATGCGCCCGTAGAAGCGCCATTCCGGCACTAAAGTATATCCTGCTCCCCCTCCCCGCAGTGATGTTACTTTTGTTCTGAGATGGCTGCTCCCGTTCCCCGCAAACACACAGGAGAAAGCTGAACTTTAATGGCCAGGAGCTGTCAGCCGTCATCTCGGCTATGGAGACCTATGATGTCTTCCTCCATGGCTGTAAAATTTGACAGACAAGCATGGACAGAGGTGTTGTCCTGCAAGTGGGGGTGCTCAGCTAGCTCTTATCGTCGGTAACGCTGCTGTAGCTGCTCTCCTGCTGACCTGTGGCCATCTGGAGTAAAGATAAAGCAGCCTTTTGTAGAAATAACTTTGCGCCGGACGGACGAGATACGCGCGGCGCATGTAGCCAGCGTATGGTGCTAATCCGTTCGTGAATTGGGAAAAATCCCTCATTTGCATATTTGCAGGGGAAATCAATGGGCGCGACTGATGCGCCCAGTGAAAATAAGCGCTCACGATACTCTGGCGTCGGAACGTTCCGCCGGTCGCAAATGACCCGTTATTGGGCGCATCTAGTTTGGTGGGTACGGGCACATAGAAACGACGGCGCATCATCACAGTTACGCGGCGCATATCCAAATACTCCAGCGCAAGTGTTCGTGAATCTGGCCCTATATGTTATTTTGCACTGTCATTGGTTTGGCAGCCGGCTTAGGCTGCATGTAGCACGTTTAATATACAGGGAGTGCAGAATTATTAGGCAAATGAGTATTTTGACCACATCATCCTCTTTATGCATGTTGTCTTACTCCAAGCTGTATAGGCTCGAAAGCCTACTACCAATTAAGCATATTAGGTGATGTGCATCTCTGTAATGAGAAGGGGTGTGGTCTAATGACATCAACACCCTATATCAGGTGTGCATAATTATTAGGCAACTTCCTTTCCTTTGGCAAAATGGGTCAAAAGAAGGACTTGACAGGCTCAGAAAAGTCAAAAATAGTGAGATATCTTGCAGAGGGATGCAGCACTCTTAAAATTGCAAAGCTTCTGAAGCGTGATCATCGAACAATCAAGCGTTTCATTCAAAATAGTCAACAGGGTCGCAAGAAGCGTGTGGAAAAACCAAGGCGCAAAATAACTGCCCATGAACTGAGAAAAGTCAAGCGTGCAGCTGCCAAGATGCCACTTGCCACCAGTTTGGCCATATTTCAGAGCTGCAACATCACTGGAGTGCCCAAAAGCACAAGGTGTGCAATACTCAGAGACATGGCCAAGGTAAGAAAGGCTGAAAGACGACCACCATTGAACAAGACACACAAGCTGAAACGTCAAGACTGGGCCAAGAAATATCTCAAGACTAATTTTTCTAAGGATTTATGGACTGATGAAATGAGAGCGAGTCTTGATGGGCCAGATGGATGGGCCCGTGGCTGGATTGGTAAAGGGCAGAGAGCTCCAGTCCGACTCAGACACCAGCAAGGTGGAGGTGGAGTACTGGTTTGGGCTGGTATCATCAAAGATGAGCTTGTGGGGCCTTTTCGGGTTGAGGATGGAGTCAAGCTCAACTCCCAGTCCTACTGCCAGTTTCTGGAAGACCCCTTCTTCAAGCAGTGGTACAGGAAGAAGTCTGCATCCTTCAAGAAAAACATGATTTTCATGCAGGACAATGCTCCATCACACGCGTCCAAGTACTCCACAGCGTGGCTGGCAAGAAAGGGTATAAAAGAAGAAAAACTAATGACATGGCCTCCTTGTTCACCTGATGTGAACCCCATTGAGAAGAACCTGTGGTCCATCATCAAATGTGAGATTTACAAGGAGGGAAAAGAGTACACCTCTCTGAACAGTGTCTGGGAGGCTGTGGTTGCTGCTGCACGCAATGTTGATGGTGAACAGATCAAAACACTGACAGAATCCATGGATGGCAGGCTGCATGAGTGTCCTTGCAAAGAAAGGTGGCTATATTGGTCACTGATTTGTTTTTGTTTTGTTTTTGAATGTCAGAAATGTATATTTGTGAATGTTGAGATGTTATATTGGTTTCACTGGTAAAAATAAATAATTGAAATGGGTATATATTTGTTTTTTGTTAGGTTGCCTAATAATTATGCACAGTAATAGTCACCTGCACACACAGATACCCCCCTAAAATAGCTAAAACTAAAAACAAACTAAAAACTACTTCCAAAAATATTCAGCTTTGATATTAATGAGTTTTTTGGGTTCATTGAGAACATGGTTGTTGTTCAATAATAAAATGAATCCTCAAAAATACAACTTGCCTAATAATTCTGCACTCCCTGTATATTTCTTATATACACCACTGTAATTTTCTGACATTACTATGTATAATAGTTAGGTTATTCCTTTTTTCTTTTTTCCACATATCTAGTTTTTTGCCACACTTCCTCTTCATTTTATCCCATCCCCACTTTCTTCCTTACAGCGCAGCACTACACCCCCCCCATTTTTATCTGCCTTGGTTGATACACCATTCAGTGCAGCAGCTGTACCCACCCACTCCCCTCTCCCCCCCTCCTCCCCCCGTTTATGGTAAGCGCGGTAATATTCACCCCAACAATACTATTGATATTTTATTTCGATCATTTGGACAGTTCAGCCCACCCATGGCACGCTCCCCCCACCATATCCGTTTGGTGGGACCCCCTCTCGTGGCACTTTGATGTCCCCGGTCTGGCAAGGGCCTTAGGTAGGCAGCTTTTAATTTAACCCCTTCCCCCTACAATATATTGTTTGTTCCTTGTTTGTATATACTAGATTGTATTTTTTAACTGCCAGTTCCCTGATCAATGTATTAACTGATTGCAGATATTCTCCTGACGAAGCGGTCCCATGTCCCATTGGGATATCTCCCCCATGTGGGGACTCTTCTTATGGTGATCCATGTGGTCCGCCATTAAATGTTTTTATTTATGTATGAATGTCATTGTTTTTTTATTGATTTTTTTTACGAATAAAACTGAATTATTTTTTTATATTTGTGTCCTATACCATATCTTACCTATGTACATGTACCGCTACAGTCCAATTGCCTGCCTTTTCCTTTTGGAGTTTTTGATTTTGGGACAAATTCTCCGATCCTTCTATACAAAAACTTCTGGATGATGGTACGACCGTTTGTATTATAAACTATTTATCTTATGTTTGAAGAGGATATCTTTTCATACTAATTAGGTGGTGTAATAGTGAGGGTCCCTGTCACCATGGAGACGCAGCAAAAATGGACACAGAGTCTGCATGTCAGCAGACTGCAGAACTACACAGCATAGTTTTTAAATGGAGAAAACTGCTCTGTCAGTTTTCTCCAGGTTTTGATAGCTTTGAATGGGGCTGTGTAGTTAGAGATCCTGCAGAGACTTGGGCGGGATGGGATCTCCAACCCTGTGTCCAGATCTAATGGCCCATACACATGGGGTAGAGTCTATTGTTGCTGGGGAGGTCAGTTGTTGCTAGTAGAGGATCTAGTGTTGCTGGAGGACTCTTATACTCCTGGGAGACATCAACTGTTGAGGGATGAGGGTTGATTGTTGCTGGCTACAGGGAATCTATTTTACTTCCAATCATATACAAATTACTTGGCACCACAAATTGATACTTGGTTCTGAATCCATTACTGAGAGGTGGGTGAAACCAAGGAATGGTGCCCAGAGGTGGGTAGGGAATGGAACCAAGGAATTGTGCTCGGAGGTGGGTAGGGAGTGGAACCAAGGAATGGTGCTCGGAGGTGGGTAGGGAGTGGAACCAAAGAATGGTGCTCGGAGTTGGGTAGGGAGTGGAACCAAGGAATGGTGCTCGGAGGTGGGTAGGGAGTGGAACCAATGAATGGTGCTCAGGAGGTAAGTAGAGGGTTGGAAGGAACCAATGAATGGTGCTCAGGGTTTCGTAGGTAGTGTAACCAAGGAATGGTGCTTATAGGTGGATAGGGAGTGGAACCAAAGAATGGTGCTCGGAGGTGGGTAAGGAGCGGAACCAAAGAATGGTGCTCGGAGGTGGGTAAGGAGTGGAACCAAGGAATGGTGTACGGAGGTGGTTAGGGAGTGGAACCAAGGAATGATGCTCGGAGGTGGGTAGGGAGTGGAACCAAGTAATAATGGTGCTCGGGGGTTGGTAGGGAGTGAAACCAAGGAATGGTGCTCAGAGGTGGGTAGGGAGTGGAACCAATGAATGGTGCTCAAAGATAAGTAGAGGGTTGGAACCAAGTAATGATGGTGCTCGGAGGTGGGTAGGGAGTGGAACCAAGGAATGGTGCTCGGAGGTGGGTAGGGAGTGGAACCAATGAATGGTGCTCAGGAGGTAAGTAGAGGGTTGGAAGGAACCAATGAATGGTGCTCAGGGGTTCGTAGGTAGTGGAACCAAGGAATGGTGCCCATAGGTGGATAGGGAGTGGAACCAAAGAATGGTGCTCGGAGGTGGGTAAGGAGTGGAACCAAAGAATGGTGCTCGGAGGTGGGTAAGGAGTGGAACCAAGGAATGGTGCTCAGAGGTGGTTAGGGAGTGGAACCAAGGAATGATGGTGCTCGGAGGTGGGTAGGGAGTGGAACCAAGGAATGGTGCTCGAGGGTTGGTAGGGAGTGAAACCAAGGAATGGTGCTTGGAGGTGGGTAGGGAGTGGAACCAATGAATGGTGCTCAAAGGTAAGTAGAGGGTTGGAACCAAGTAATGATGGTGCTCAGAGGTGGGTAGGGAGTGGAACCAAGGAATGGTGCTCGGGGGTTGGTAGGGAGTGGAACCAAGGAATGGTGCTCAGAGGTAAGTAGAGGGTTGCAACCAAGGAATGGTGCTCGGAGGTGGGTAGGGGGTGGACACAACAGGTGACACAGAAGTAGGGAGTTCCTGCACCTATTCTCTGAGAAAAAAAGCCCTGGTTAGTATTTATTAAAGGGACACTAAAGTCAGGGATTTTTTTAAAAAAAATAACAAACATGTGATACTTACCTCCACTGTGCAGTTCGTTTTGCACAGAGTGGCCCGGAAAGCTGTCTTCTGGGGTCCCTCGGCGGCTGTCTGGGCTCCTCCTCGCAAAAGCTTTCCCTCTTCATGCGCGCCGCGTCATCCGCTCTGATTGACAGCAGCGCTAGCCAATGGCTGCGCTGCTATCAATCCGCCCAGCCTAGCCAATCAACAGCCAGGCTGGGAACCGAAGAGGATGACGTGGACGCGCCCGGGAGATTCGAACGGTCAGGTAAGTACAACGGGGGCTCGGTGCTGCTAGATGTTTTTTACCTTCATGCATAGATAAAAAAACTTGTAGCTTTACAACCCCTTTAAGTTTGAGAATACTAGGAGAACTGTGCTATATACTTACAGCAATGATGTTTTTTTTTTTTATACAAATAAATAAAGAATGTGCAGTTTCTGTTTGGAATCCGGTAGGCCAGAGGGGAGTGGAGCTGATTGAGTCAGCAGCCGTGGCTAGAAAGCCGAAAGACCACCTGGAGTGGTAATGCATTTGTTATGGGGGTTCTCACCACTGGAGTCCCAAAGAGGGCACATTCCACCATGGCTAAAATATTTATTTTAGTTACCCCAACCACATGTTCAGGAGCACACCACTTCCTTGTATGCCAAAACAGAATGCTTTCTTTAGTATTTGCAACCGTGTTCATTACTGAAAGACAATTTCCGCCCTTCCAGCATAACAAGAGTGATAGGAACTCCATTATCCTTACATACGTGGGGCAGGGGTCAATGTTCCTTTATCAGGTGTTCACAGCTTTGCCTTTGAACATATACGGACATACTAGAGTACATCGGACATACTAGAGTACATCGGTTGGCTGTTTTTATCATCAGAGATAAAGAAAAATAATTATTATTTTGCCAATGGTTAAACGGCATTACTAAGCGCTGTTATGTCCTATATATAAGAATAGGTTCGCTGCTAGAATTAAGCCTGCCAAAGAAGATTTTAATCTTGGCCCGTGCAGCAGGGACCACCTGAGATTCATACCATCTATAGGCAAGCTGATTGTACCCAAGTTCGTTCATTGATCGAGTTCGGAACAGCCAGCATGTCAGATTTGTACATGCGATTATTGCCAGCAAGAATCACTGTGTTCTCCCGGAAGGGACAGCTCCCCGTGCCCCAAGGGCGGATCCAGAGTCTAGTCTCGGGGGGGGGGGGGGGCACTGCCAGAAAATAAGGTGTTGCTTACAGAACTCAATTAGATGTGTCCGCTGCAATGTTGCAGTACCGCTAAAAAATCAATGATTTCCGCCATTACTAGTAAAAAATATTTAAATATAAATGCCATAAATCTATCCCATAGTTTCTAGACGATTGTCAGGGACTGCAGACATGGTACAAGAGATGGTCAGAGAATGCAGACATGGTACAAGAGATGGTCAGAGAATGCAGACATGGTACAAGAGATGGTCAGAGACTGCAGACATGGTACAAGAGATGGTCAGAGACTGCAGACATGGTACAATAGATTGTTAGAGAATGCAGACATGGTGCAAAAGATGGTCAGAAACTGCAGACATGGTACAAGAGATGGTAAGAGACTGCAGACATGGTACAAGAGATGGTCAGAAACTGCAGACATGGTACAAGAGATGGTCAGAGACTGCAGACGTGGTACAACGGATGGTCAGAGACTGTAAACGTGGTACAGGAGATGGTCAGAGACTGCAGACGTGGTACAAGGGATAGTCAGAGACTGCAGGCATGATACAAGGGATGGTCAGAGACTGCAGGCATGGTACAAGGGATGGTCAGAGACTGAAGACATGGTACAAGAGATCAATGCAGCCTCATCAGTGCCCATCATTGCAGCCTCACTGTGCATATGAACGCAGCCCCACCTTTGTATAAAAATTCAGTCCCACTTTTGTATAATAATGCAGTCCCACTTTTGTTTATTAATGCACTACCACGTTTGTATATTAATGCAGCCCCACCTTTGTATATGAATGCAGCCCCACCTTTGTATATGAATGCAGCCCCACCTTTGTATATGAATGCAGCCCCACCTTTGTATATGAATGCAGTCCCACCTTTGTATATGAATGCAGTCCCACCTTTGTATATGAATGCAGTCCCACCTTTGTATATGAATGCAGTCCCACCTTTGTATATGAATGCAGTCCCACCTTTGTATATGAATGCAGTCCCACCTTTGTATATGAATGCAGTCCCACCTTTGTATATGAATGCAGTCCCACCTTTGTATATGAATGCAGTCCCACCTTTGTATATGAATGCAGTCCAACCTTTGTATATGAATGCAGTCCAACCTTTGTATATGAATGCAGTCCAACCTTTGTATATGAATGCAGTCCAACCTTTGTATATGAATGCAGTCCAACCTTTGTATATGAATGCAGTCCAACCTTTGTATATGAATCCAGTCCAACCTTTGTATATGAATCCAGTCCCACTTTTGTATATGAATCCACTCCTGATTTTGTCTATTAATGCAGCCCCACTTTTGTCTATTAATGCAGCCACACTGTGCATGGCACTCACCATGGCATTACCTCGATCACACACAGCAGGTATCTCCTCTCCTGATTTGTGTCATGGAACAAACAGGAGCTGTAGGTCTGTGTTCGGCAGGGCAGTGTGCTCTAGCAAGGTCCCCCCTAGACGAGCTTGTGTGATAGACAAAACACTGATTCAATCAGTGTTCCATCTACTATCACACGAGCAGGTCTAGCACAGGCAGCACAGCCGAACACAGATCCAGCTCTCACACACAGCCAGAGATGCCCAATGTCATACACGCAGGAGAGAGGGGAGCGCTGCAGTCAGCTACAGCTCAAAGCAACCTCAGGACAGGCAGCCTACCCGCCCTGGTGATGAGAGAGAGAGAGAGAGAGAGTGAGAGACTCGGCAGTGGCAGCTGCAGGTAGGCCCGGACTGGGACAAAAAATAGGGCTGGGCATTTTAGACTGAGCAGCCCGGGGGAGAAAGATATATAAAGATAAAAAGAAAGAAGGGAAGGGAGGAAGATGGATTGATAGATAGAAAGCAATAAGGGAAGATAGATAGATAAACAAGAAAGATAGATAAAGATAGAAAGCAATAAGGGAAGATAGATAGATATATAAACAAGAAATATAGATAAAGATAGAAAGCAAGAAGGGAAGGAAGATAGATAGATAGAAAGCAATAAGGGAAGATAGATAGATAGATAGATAGATAGATAGATAGATAGATAAAGATAGAAAGCAAGAAGGGAAGGAAGGAAGATAGATAAATAAAGATAAATAAAGAAATATAGATAAAGAAAGAAGGGAAGATAGATAGATAAAGAAGGGAAGGAAGATAGATAAAGAAAAATAGATAAAGATAGAAAGAAAGAAGGAAGATAGATAAAGATAAATAGATAGATAAATATAGATAGACAGTGGCGGTGTGTCTATAGAGGGCGCCGGAGCGTCGCCCCCTCTGGCTCAGCCGCGACGATGGGCACAGTGGCGACGATGGGCACAGTGGCGACAATTGAAGGGCACAGTGGCTGCGTTTGATGGCATGGCACAGTGGTGACACTTGATGGCACAGTGGCTGTGTTTGATGCCATGGCACAGTGGCTGTGTTTGATGGCATGATACAGTGGTGACAATTGATGGCACAGTTGCTGCGTTTGATGGCATGGCACAGTGGTGACAATTGATGGCACAGTGGCTGTGTTTTATGGCATGGCACAGAGGTGACAATTGATGGCACAGTGGTTGTGTTTGATGGCATGGCACAGTGGTTGTGTTTGATGGCATGGCACAGTGGCTGTGTTTGATGGCATGGCACAGTGGGGACAATTGATGGCACAGTTGCTGTGTTTGATGGCATGGCACAGAGGTGACAATTGATGGCACAGTGGCTGCGTTTGATGGGCACAGTGAGGCTGCAATTGCTTTTTTTTTTTTTTTTCATTTGCGCCCACCAAAAATTTTGAGCACCAGCCGCCACTGTAGATAGATAGCTAGATAGATTATTATCTATCTATCTACAGTGGCAGCTGGTGGGGGGGGGGGGGGTGCAAATGAAAAAAAAAAAAGAGAAAAAAGAGAGAGAGAGAAAGAAAAAAAAGGTGAAGAGAGAGCGAGAGAGAAGGGAATGAAGGGCACCCCATACATCAGTGTACAGTACTCTCAGTACTCACTCAGAGGCAGGAGGGACTGACTGGATGGATGGATATCAGACTCCATCTTTCCTTTCTGATTACTGGGCTTGAATCTTCCCACCCACATCCCTTAATCAGAAGAACAGTGTCCGTCGGGAGAGTGGGCGGGGCAGACACAGGAGGAGAAGAAGAGAGGAGGGGGAGGAGTAGAAGCAGCTCCTCTCCTCTAACTGGCCGTGGGGGCAGCAAGGGGAGGGGAGAAGTGTCAGAGCTGGCTATGATACCCCAGCTGATATCTCTCTATCTGGCACTGTGTTGGTGATGTACACCCCTGGGAGATGTGACATACGGCCCGCTGGCCGTCGAGGGCCGTTCACGGGCCGAAGCCGGCCCGCGGCCCACAGGCATTTGCTAGGTTTGCCCTATGGCCAGTCCGGGCCTGGCTGCAGGCACCGCAAAGCAGTTTAAAAAAAATGGTAAAAAAAAATAAAATCCTCACTTCCTGTTCTTCTGTCTGTAACTCCACACAGTAAAGCAAGGTTTTCTCCCTGGTGTGTAGTGTCGTGCTCGACCCCCTCCCTTGGACTACGGGAGAATCAGGACTCTCACTATCACACAGCTCCTTTCTCTATCTGCAACGTAGAGGGCGTCCTGACTCTCCGGTAGTCCAAGGGAGGGGGAGAGCACTACACTCCATACCAGAGAGAAAGCCTCGCATTAGGCTGCGTTCACACGATCGGTTAAACCAATGAGAATGGTCTGAGGGACCGTTTTCATCGGTCAAAACCGATGGTGTGTGGGCGCCATCGGTTATTTAACCATTGGTTAAAAAAAAAAAAAACTTGCTTTAAATGTAACCGATGGATTCCTAACCGATAGGTCAAAACCGATCGTTATAGCACGCACAACCATCGGTTAAAAATCCACGCATGCTCAGAATCAAGTCGACGCATGCTTTCAGCACTTCGTTGTGTTTTACGTCACCGCGTTCTGACACGATAATTTTTTTAACCAATGGTGTGTAGGCACATCAGACCATCAGTCAGCTTCATCGGTTAACCTATGGAAAAATCCATCAGACCGTTCTCATCGGATGGACCGATCGTGTGTACAGGGCTTTACTGTGTGGAGTTACAGACAGAAGAACAGGAAGTGAGGATTTCTCAGAGGAAATAAGGACATTTAAAAGCAAAATGGAAGGATGAGGTAAGTGAAAGAGGACTGCACTGAGGTAAAGGAAGCTATTTAGGAAAACATTTTTTTACCTTTAGAACCCCTTTAGGTTTCATACACACGATCGGATTTTCTGCAGACAAAGCGTAGGACTTTTGTCCGAAGAGCGTTGGCCAGGAACTTGTATTGCATACAAAACGGCAAAGAATTGCCTGCCAACAAGTACGAAACTATGTGGTTTTTCAGCGCCACCATTTGGGAAACTTCTGTTAATGTTGTGTTATGGTGAGCATGCATGTTTGTACTTTGGAGTTTTGGCCGACGGACTTGTGTACACACGATCGGATAATCCGACAACACACGTTTGTTGGCGGACAATTTTAAAGCATGCCATCTCACATTTGTTGCCAGAAAATCCGACAATTGTCCGATGGAGCATACAAAAGGTCGGATTTTCCGACAACAGCCTGTCATCACACAGTTCCTGTCAGATAATCCGATCGTGTATATGAGGCTTAATTTTCCAGGAAGATGCTATTGGAACAATTTTATGTCCTTTTCTTATTCTTGGAATGCCTTGTTGTGGAACAGTGAGCACCTTTGTGTTACACTAGGCTCCATGCACACTGAAGCTGATAAACTGCAGTTTATTGGCGTTTTGGCTTTTTTTTTAAAGCCCATAAACTGGGCGGAGCGTATCTTATTTACGCTATGCCGCCGCAACTTAGAGAGGCAAGTGCTGTATTCACAAAGCACTTGCTCCCTAAGTAGCGGCTTGCGTAAATGGGCCGGCGTAAGTCCGCGTAATTCAAAGTAGCTAGGCAGTGGGTGTGTTTTAGTATAATGATCCGTGACCCCATGCAAATGATGGGCCGAACGAACGGCACATGTGCCGTCCGTTGACGTATCCCAGTGCGCATTTTCAGAATCACATCGGACAGAATGCCTTAGTGACGTCGGCGCGCAATGTTTACGACGTGTGAACGTAACCTATGCCCAGCCCTATTCACTTACCACTTAAAATTTGACGGTGTCGTTCCCTGGCCCATACCTTAGCATTAGCTGCGCCTCATATAAGCAGGGGTAACTTTACGCCGGACATAAGCCTTACGCAAAGCGCATATATGAAGTGGCCGGGCACATCTACGTTCGTGAATCGGCGTATCTTGCTCATTTGCATATTTTACATGGGAACGCCGAATGCGTCCAGCGTAACTATGCGCCCACGATACGCCGGCGTAGGCAAGTTACGCCGGATGACTGAAGCCATGTTTTTCGACGTATCTCGCTTTGTGAATCGGCCCAAAGATGCAACGGCGCACATTTGAAATTACGGCGGCATATCTGGAGATACGCCGACGTAAGTCTTTGTGAATCCGGGCCTATGTGTCCATGCACACATAGATGTTTTTTAGCGTTAATGAGCAGTGCAGATTATGGGCTTTTTTCTGAACTCCCGAAAATCCCAGACAAAGTGCTGTTTTTCGATGGGGAAAAAACGCAAGAAAATGCAGAAAAACGCTAATAAATACAGCTTGACTGCATTTTTTATCCATTGAAAAAAAAAAAAAAAGGTAAAAAAATGCTACACTGAATGAAAACTTATATAGCGCGGCACATGCGAAGTAAATCGCCTCTGGGCGCTTGTTGTTCCTGTCTCCTTTGATATCAAAAGAGATGAGTCTTGATCTTTCTCCTGAATGCTAAGTGGTTCTCCTCCAACCGAATGCTGGTTGGTAAAGCGTTCCATAGTCTGGGACACTGAAAAAACACTAAAAAACGTTGAAAGCCTCCCTGCAAAGCTACTGGCGTTTTTTATAGCTTTTTTTTTAGCTTCCAGTGTGCATGGAACACACGATCATTTTTCAGGTAGTAAAAAACTAAATTTTTCAGCCACTAGAAAAAACGTTTTTTCATCTTCATCTTTAAAACAGCCTTGCCTACACACGATCGTGAAAAAAAAATGCTCTAGCAAAGCGCAGTAACCTACAACACGTACGACGGCACTATAAAGGGGAAGTTCCATGCGGATGGCGCCACCCTTTGGGCTGCTTTTGCTGATTTTGTGTTAGTAAAAGACGATTTGCGCTTTTATGTCTGTTACAGCGTGATGAATGTGCTATCCCCATTACGAACACTATTTTTACCAGAACGAGCGCTCCCATCTCATACCTTGCTTCTGAGCATGCACGTTTTTTAAAGCCCACACACGATCATTTTTTACAACCCGAAAAAAAAAAACGATTTTCGAATATTTTTTTTGTCGTTTTTCAGAACCCGAAAAATGCTGTGAAGCCCACACACGATCATTTTAAATTACATTTTTAAAAAACTTTGTTTTTTACAACCCGAAAAATTATCGTGTGTATGCGGCATAAGGGATCTGGGAGTCTAGGGGGCTGAGATAGCGGAATTGAAAGCGTTTGTAATTAATGTGTTGCTTGTGCTAATTTTTCAGCAAATTATTAAAAATATATGAAATATTTATGTTTGGGAAGGTTCTACACAGACTGTTCAGGGTTGGTGCTTAAAGGAGTTGTAAAAGGAAAAACATTTTTTGGCTGAAATGACTGCTTACAGGGTATAGAGACATAATAGTTAACGGATTCCTTTTAAAAACGATTAAAAATAGATAAAAATCAATCGTATAAATGTACTTGCAGTTTCAGTTTCGTTTTTGCATGTTGTTCCTGTCTCTCTGATGGACAGAGTCACAGAGCCAATACAGGACAGTGATGGTTTGTAAAACAGAAGTGATTGGTGCTGAGGGGTTTTAGACACACAGTAATCACACCTCCTTGATTAGTGACCACGGAGAGAAAGCTCCCAGCACTGTGGTGATCAGTAAACAGACAACCAGAAAGTGTGGAGATCAGAGAAGAATTACAGCAACTTGAGAGCAAAAACGAACAATCAGGACATGAAAACAGCACTGCATTAAGGTAAAGGAAGCTATTAACCACTTGCTTACTGGGCACATAAACCCCCTTCGTGCCCAGGCGAAATTTCAGCTTGCGGCACCGCGTCGCTTTAACTGACAATTGCGCGGTCTTCCAACGTGGCACCCAAACAAAATTGGCGTCCTTTTTTCCCCACAAATAGAGCTTTCTTTTGGTGGTATTTGATCGCACGTGCGGTTTTTATTTTTTGCGTTATAAACAAAAAAAGAGCGACAATTTAAAAATATATATATATATTTTTTACTTGTTGCTATACATATCCCAATTTTTTTTTTAATTATTTTTTTTTTTTTCTCAGTTAAGGCCGATACGTATTTTTGTAAAAAATAAAATAAAAAAAAATATCACAATAAATGACTGCTTTGCGCAAAAGTTATAGCACCTACAAAATAGGGGACAGAATTATGATTTTTTTTTTACTAGTAATGGCGGCGATCTGCGATTTTTATTTTGACTGCGATATTGCGGCGGACACATCGGACACTTTTTTGGCGCCATTCACATTTATACAGCGACCAGTGCTGGCATTGAAGGGGTTAACACTAGGGGGTGAGGAAGGGGTTAAATGTATTGTAACTGTGTGGGGGGAGGGGGGGGGGGGGTGACTGGGGGAGGTGATCGATGCTGTCTCCCTATGTACAAGAGAAACAGCATCTGTCACCTCTCCCGGACAGGACGTGGAGCTCTGTGTTTACACACAGAGCTCCACATCCCTGCTCTGTCACCGACGATCGCGTGTACCTGACGGACATCGCGGCCGCCGGGTACACGCATCGAATCATCGGTGATGCGTCAGGAATTACAAGTAAATCACATCCAAAGACGTGACCCCGGTGCCTCAGGTCCGCGCTGTTGACGTATTCTGTCAATAGCGCGGACCCAAAGTGGTTAAGATAAAAATAAAATAAAAAAATTCCTTTACAAACCCTTTAAAAGGTCTCCAGGTTGACAGACGATCAGGTCTTGGTAATGCCAGTCTACAGGGAATTCCCTCTAATTTTAATTTGTTAAGGCCCATACACACGATCGGATTTTAAGACGGGAATTGTGTGATGGCAGGATGTTGTCAGAAAATCTGACCGTTTGTACGCTCCATTAGACAATTGTTGTCGGATTTTCCGCCAATAAATGTTGGATAGCATGCTTTAAAATTTTCCGATAACATATGTGCGTTGTCGGATTATCTGATCGTGTGTACACAAGTCCAAAAAAATCCAAACACGCATGATCACCATAACACAACAAGTTGCCCAAAGGGTGGCGCTAAAGAGCTGAAAAAACACATAGTTTTGTGTTTGTTGGGCAACAATTCTTTGCCGTTTGTATGCAATACAAGTTCACGGCCAACGCCCTTCAGACAAATGTCCTACGCTTTGTCCGATGGAAATCCGATCGTCTGTATGAGGCTTAATTCTTCTCTTTCAAGGCGAAAAGAGATTGTTGATTTTTGTATCATCCGTTACACACAACACACATTTTCAGTTATTATTCTAACAAGTAGGTCATTTTGGATGCAACACATATTTCTACATACTCGCACTGACATAGTTCCAACACTGCACAAATGTGTAGGTCGCCCTCTAGTGGATTTACAGCAGGTGTGCATTCAGAACCTAGTACAACAACAGCATTTGCAACATATGTATATCACAGTCTATTCCAGCCTTTGTCAATCTTATCAAGGAACACTTGAAATACTTTTTAGGTCTTGGGGAACCCCTTCTAAGATTAGTCCATCTGGGGTCATTGGGAAAATACCACCCATATTGGTGATCAGTGGGAAGAATGCCCCTTACATTGGGGATCAGTGAGAAGAATGATCCTTACATTGGGGATCAGTGAGAAGAATGTCCCTTACATTGGGGATCAGTGGGAAGAATGTTCCTTACATTGGGGATCAGTGGGAAGAATGTTCCTTACATTGGGGATCAGTGGGAAGAATGTTCCTTACATTGGGGATCAGTGGGAAGAATGTTCCTTACATTGGGGATCAGTGGGAAGAATGTTCCTTACGTTGGTGATCAGTGGGAAGAATGTTCCTTACATTGGGGATCAGTGGGAAGAATGCCCCTTACATTGGAGATCGGTGGGAAGAATGTTCCTTACATTGGTGATCAGTGGGAAGAATGCTCCTTACATTGGTGATCAGTGGGAAGAATGCTCCTTACATTGGGGATCAGTGGGAAGAATGCTCCTTACATTGGTGATCAGTGGGAAGAATGCTCCTTACATTGGTGATCAGTGGGAAGAATGCTCCTTACATTGGTGATCAGTGGGAAGAATGTTCCTTACATTGGGGATCAGTGGGAAGAATGCTCCTTACATTGGTGATCAGTGAGAAGAATGCTCCTTACATTGGTGATCGGTGGGAAGAATGCTCCTTACATTGGTGATCAGTGGGAAGAATGTTCCTTACATTGGGGATCAGTGGGAAGAATGCTCCTTACATTGGTGATCAGTGGGAAGAATGCTCCTTACATTGGTGATCAGTGGGAAGAATGCTCCTTACATTGGTGATCAGTGGGAAGAATGTTCCTTACATTGGGGATCAGTGGGAAGAATGCTCCTTACATTGGTGATCAGTGGTCAGAATGCCCCCTTTATAGATGACGCCAGTGATCTTTTTAGTGATCTATAAAAGTGGCATTCTGACCACCACTGTATGGAAGGCAATCTTCCCACTAAGCACCAATGCGAGGAGTATTTTCCCAATGACCCATCAGATGGGAGGTCAATTAACCACAGCTTTTGAGGAACCCTTAAAATAATTCTTAGGTCTCGGGAACCCCCTTTAGGATTACTAAAATGACCCCTAAATGATTTTGGGGGTTCCCTCGAAAGGTTTCCTTAAAAGGTGTTGTAACGGGTCGGTTATTTTCTAAATAGGTTCCTTTAAGCTAGAGCATTGTTGCAGGGTTCGACAAAATCAGGGCGCCTGGTCGCAATTGCGACTGGAATTAACGACCTGGCTCCCGGGTAGGAAGCTTAGGCCTGCAGAAGGCCGCGGCCTCAATTACCGACCGTCACGCCCCAACATGATCACACGGCGGGGGAGCACGGAGACACCCATCCTGTGTCCCTGTGCACCCCTACCTCCCCCCGCCATGCAATCGCGTCGGGCCATGCCGGCCGGTAATTGAGGCCGCGGCTTTGCGGCCTTCTGCAGGCCTAAGCTTCCTTCTGTGATCTGGTGCCATCTTGTGGTGGCCATTGGCATGACAGACAAGTAAACCAGCAATTCTAATCTTCCCCAGTGTTTTCACTGCCATCTCCTTCCCTCTAATTAGAACCCCCAAACATTGTATATATTTTTTTATTCTACACCCTAGAGAATAAAATGGCGGTCATTGCAATACTTTGTCACACCGTATTTGCGCAGCAGTCTTACAAGCGCACTTTTTTTGAGAAAAATGCCTTATTTTTTTATTTAAAAAAAAAAAAGTGTAACAGTAAAGTTATCCCAATTTTTTTTTTTAATATTGTGAAAGATGATGTCACGCTGAGTAAATTGATAGCCAACACGCTTCAATATTGCGCCCGCTCGTGGCATGGTGACAAACTTTTACCCTTTAAAATCTCCATAGACGACATTTAAAAAATTATACAGATTGCATGTTTTGAGTTACAGAGGAGGTCTAGGGCTAGAATTATTGCTCTCGCTCTACCAATCGCGGCGATATCTCACATGTGTGGTTTGAACACCATTTACATATGCGGGCGCTACTCGTGTATGCGTTCGCTTTTGCGCGTGAGCTCAGCGGGACAGGGCGCGTTTTCTGGCTCCTCATTTTTTTAGCTGGCTCCTAGATTCCAAGCAAATTTGTCAAACCCTGTATTGTTGGTTCACTTACCTTTTTCTTCGATTTCCCTTCTAATTTTTTTTTTTTCTTTGTCTGAATTTCTCACTTCCTGTTGCTCCTCAGTAAGCTTGCCCCTATCATCCGAGCCATTTTGGCTGGGGGTTAGTCAGCGTGTTCGCCCCCTTTTTGGGACTACATTCCTGTGGAAAGACGCTGTCGTCTGCCCGCAGGAATGTCGTCCCAAGGGAGGGGGTGCTCTTGCTGGAAACTATATAAAAAATAGAGCAAGTCTTTTCTTTGCGTAGAGGAGAACTGCACCACGTGGGTCCAGCTGATAATGACACCCACATTGTGCCAATCTTTAAAACTAAACACTAACACCATTGTCCTTTATCTGAACATTAATATGAAAAATTGAAATTTTTAACCAACTCATACGGAGCTCTTAAGAGTTCCTCACCATAACTGTCCATCTATTGCTTGTATATCTAGCAGTCCAGGGTGCAGTACAAATGTCCATAATTTAGGCAATGGCAGATGGCACTTGTCTACTGCTGGCACAAACAGTTCCCGAGCTGTGTGCAGAGCAAAGCAATAATCCTTCCCGTCCACAATCTGTGGATAAATGTCCCCCTGCACAATGCCATGTGTTGAAGGAATGTTATTTTATGTTACCCCTTTGCCAGTTGGTTTCCGACACTGCACATGACGTACCTAACAATTACAGTATTAAAAAAACTGGACAATGCCATTTTCAGAGGAAAACGCTTATCTTGTGAATGAAACGTTCACCCTGCATGTGAACACCGTGCCATAGCCAACATAGTGATCACATGACCAGGAAGCTGAAACTGCGCAAGGCTGCTACCTGCCATGATGTGTCTAACAATTACAGTATTAAACAATAAATAAATGGATAATGCCATTTTCAGAAGATAAGGCTTAATTTGTGAATGAAGCCTTCAACCCACATGTGATCACTGTGTTATATCGGACATAGTGATCACACAATCAGGAAGCCGACACTGCATGAGGCTGCTACCTGCATTGATGTGTCTAACAATTACAGTATTAAAAAGAGGGGCAGTGACATTTTCAGAGGAAAGGGCTTAATTTGTGAATGAAGCCTTCACCTTGCATATGATCAATGTGTCATAGTTGACAATGATCACACGATCAGGCACCTGACACTGCACAAAACTAGGGTTGTCTCTATACCGATACCAGTATTGGTATCGATACTAAGCAAGTGTCTATACGCGGCGCGGAACACTCCAGCTATTTAAATGAAAGCTGTAATGTTCCACGCGCGTATTAACTATGCGGCGGCGGCATCTAGGTATGGGGGACATGGCTGCATCTGTGGGGGGACATGGCTGCATCTGTGGGGGGACATTTAAAAAAAAAAGTATCAGTATTCGGTATTGGCGACTACGTGAAAAAAAGTATCGGTACTTGTACTCGGTCCTAAAAAAGTGGTATCGGGACAACCCCACACAAAACTGCTACCTGCATTGGAGGGGTCTAAAAATTGCAGAGGCATAATACCATTTGCAAGCACAGCGATTATTTAGTGAATGAAGCCCTCTGCCTGCATGTGATCACATGAGCTCTCAATGCACAGTGAGGAACATTTGTGAGTAGAAGTCAATTGGCTTTATTGAGGTTCCGGGTCCTGCCCAGCCCGAATGACCCTGAAAGGAGGTCCGTGTCCAGGAACGATCACATCCGCCAAATTCAACAAAGTCCTCCGGCTCTTCTCTTGAACCTCTGTGTTTTCGCTAAGTTCCCTCCAAGAGTCCTCATCTCCCTCCCGCTCAAAGACATCTCCGGCCACAGCCACCAGGCCGAGACTGGTGCCAGGAACGAGGAGGGTTATATCGCTGCCTGTGTGCCCTGGCGTTGCCACCACCTTCAGCCCTTCCCCACCGGACAGCAAGTAGGGTTCCCCTCCACGGAAGTTGTGATAGACATAAGAGCCATCCCGCCACAGGTCGTACGACACCAGAATCTCAGCCTTCGGGAAGAGGTTGAGGTTGCCGGCATGATCTGAGTGTCCGTGGGTGCAGATTACGTGGGTGACGTCACTGGGAGTCACACCATGGCCCTGGAGAGCCTCAAGGATAATCTCACGGGACCACGGGCCACCAGTATCCACAAGGACAGTCAGTGGGCCACGGACAAGGGTGACTGAGCCATCAGCCTCGAAACGATCGGACCCAACATCTCTGCAGTACCCTTCCAGTAGGATATGGACCGAATGGGGGGAGCCGGGAATGTCATGGGTAGAAAGAGGGGACGTCACATACTGCAAGAGGAGGTAAAAAAAAAAAAATAGGTCAGGACAGCTTAAGAACCAGTTACAGTACGAATCGGCTTAGCCAAGAGTTTAAATCTCTAGCCCAACGTTATTATAACAGTTCAGCCTTAGGAAATATTGATAATTGCCTGCTTATGTGGATTGACTTACTGTGCCCAACTCTGGAGCCAAAATGTGGAGACGACTGGTCCATGGAGAACCTGACGTGTTGACTAGATGGCCTCATACTAGTCACATGTCGGCTCCCAGGCCCCGAGTGTGTAGCACAGCACACCTCTTACCTGTGGGCCCCCTCATGACTGGCCATTGTAGTTAAACAGCTGGTAACAGGACCTGTTCTTCTGAGTGGATGCTTTAGAAATATCTTTGTATGCACTGCATGTGTACTGTCATTAGATCCATGCAGATCACAGGCAAAATCTAAGGAGCCAGCCAGAGTGGATCTGTGCCATGGGATCTCATAACAACTAAGCAGCTTGGTAAAACATGGCCATCTGGTCTCATCTCCTAACCCTCTGTGCTTGGAAACATCCCCCTCTCCTACCCCCTTAAGGCTACATTCACAGGGGTGTTTAGTCAAGGTATGATGTCATGGTGGGTGGAACAGATCAGGGGTCTCCTGGCCTTTCAATCAAGTCATGGTGGGTGGAACAGATAGGGAGTCTCCCAGCCTGTTAAAGTATGATTTCATGGTGAGTAGGACAGATCAGGGGTCTCCTGGCCTTTCAGTCAAGGTATGATGTCAGAGGCGATTTATTTTGCATGTACTGCGCTATATAAGTCTTCATTCATTCATTCATGGTGGGTGGAACAGATCAGGGGTCTCTTGGCCTGTCAGTCAAGGTATGATGTCATGGTGGGTGGGACAGATCAAGGTTCTCTGGCCTTTCAGGCATGGTGTGATGTCATTGGGGGTAGGACCGATCAGGGGTCCTCTGGTCTGTCAGTCAAGGTATGATTTCATGGTGGACACATCAGGGGTCTCCTGGCCTTTCAGTAAGTTATGATTTCATGGTGGGCGGGACAGATCAGGGTTCTCCTGGCCTTTCAGTCAAGGTATCATGTCATGGTGGGCGGGACAGATCAGGGGTATGATGTCATGGTGGGTGGAACAGATAGGGAGTCTCCCAGCCTGTTAACCACTTAAGGACCGCCTCCTGCACATATACGTCGGCAGAATGGCACGGCTGGGCACATCAACGTATATATACGTTGGTTTTAGTACCCAGCCGTGGGTCACAGGCGCGCACCCGTGGCGCGCGCCCGAAGCTCCAGGACCGCGGGACTCGCGGACCCGATCGCCGCTGGAGTGCGGCGATCCGTCCCTGGAGCTGAAGAACGGGAAGAGCCGTGTGTAAACACGGCTTCCCCATGCTTCACTGTGGCCGCAGCATCGATCGCGTCATCCCTGTTATAGGGGGACGCGATCGATGACGTCACACCTACAGCCACACCCCCCTACAGTTGTAAACACACACAGGGAACACTCAAAGTCACAGCACCCCCTTGTGGTTAACTCCCAAACTGCAACTGTCATTTCCACAGTAAACAATGCAATGTAAATGCATTTTTTGTTGTGAAAATGACAATTGTCCAAAAATGTGTCAAAATTGTCCGAAGTGTCCACCATAATGTCGCAGTCACGGAAAAAAAAAAAAAAAAAAAAAAAAAAAAAAAAAAAAAAAAAAAAAAAAAAAAAAAAAAAATCGCTGATCGCCGCTATTAGTAGTAAAAAAAAATAACTAATAAAAATGCAATAAAACTATCCCTTATTTTGTAAACGCTATAAATTTTGCGAAAACCAACCTATAAACGCTTATTGCGATTTTTTTTATACCAAAAATAGATAGAATACGTATCGGCCTAAACTGAGGGAAAAAAATTTTTTTTTATATATTTTTGGGGATATTTATTATAGCAAAAAGTAAAAAATATTGCATTTTTTTTTAAATTGTCGCTCTATTTTTGTTTATAGCGCAAAAAATAAAAACCGCAGAGGTGATCAAATACCACCAAAAGAAAGCTCTATTTGTGGGAAAAAAGGACGCCAATTTTGTTTGGGAGCCACGTTGTGCGACCGCGCAATTGTCAGTTAAAACCCTGCAGTGCCGAATCGCAAAAAGGGGCAAGGTCCTTTACCTGCATTTTGGTCTGGGGCTTAAGTGGTTAAAGTATGCTACCACGGTGGGTGGGACAAATAAGGGCTCTACTGGCCTTTCAGTCAAGGTATGATGTCATGGTGGGCGGGACAGATTGGGGTTCTCTTGGCCTGTCAGGCATTGTGTGATGTCATTAAAGGGTAAGACAGATCAGGGGTCTCCTGTCCTTTCAGTCAAGGTATGATGTCATTGTGGTTGAGACAGATCAGGGTTCTTTGGCCTTTCAGGCATAGTGTGATGTCATTGGGGGGTAGGACCGATCAGAGATCCTCTGGTCTATCAGTCAAGGTATGATTTCATGGTGGACGGAACAGATCAGGGGTCTCCAGGCCTTTCAGTAAGGTATGATGTCATGGCAGGCGGGACAGATTGGGATTCTGAGATGCCTGGGTCCTCCCACCAGCGATGACATCATTAAGTACTATATAAATTATACAGAGGATATTGGATGACCGGTGGCCCCGATCTTGCAAACAGGAAATAAGGGGCACTGATCCCTTTATATGTCAGGCTGATGTCATAGTGGCTGGAGTATTTGAACACAAAATAAAATCATTAAAATGTAACAAAATGTCATTTCTGAAGCTGCTTTAAAATAAAACTAAATGCATTTGTCTGTGACCCCATTGCTAAGATTTTTGCTCTTCCTGTCTCTGTGACACCCATACAGGAAATAGGAAGGTCAGTTGTCACCAGGCCACAAACAGCAATGAAAACACAACCCTTCCCCCACTCCACCACCAATGTGATGGTAATGAGAAAATGATCATGTGACCAAATAATAAACCCACCCCAGTGAATGGAGGGTGTCATTGTAAACAAAGCCCAAAGATGACAGATCCCAGTCACATTGTATCCATTCATCATCTCACCTCCATCCTGCGGCTGGACACTCACTACTTCACCACGTGACCCAGCGTACGGCTAACCGCATTCTGATTGGCCAATAGACTATCCCGCCTTCTAAAGAATGAGTCTCTTGTCCAATCAGAAGGCGGGATGCGGGCAGCCTGACAAAGCCCGCCATTAACTGATACATCTGGCGTCCTCAAAACCCGAGCAAAGTGCCACCATCTATCCTCAACTGTCCATGAAAGAGCGAATGTATGAAAAACAAGTCAAATCTTTTTAAGAATAGCCAGTTTATCAGTGCGCATGCTCTGTTTTATTTTTTCCAGTCACGGTGTTGTCAGAATAGGCGCCTTTTACGCATGCGTGCCGCGGCTTCCTGCTCTGCGTTCCAAGCCAGGTCTTGGAAGATACATAATACACCCGCAAATGTTACACGCGAACGAGTGAACGAGAGAGAAAAAAAACGCAACATAAAAATATTTTAGAATTGTATGAGAAGTGTGCAGATTATATATTTTTTTATTTCGGTAAGCACGGCTGGAATACAAATTCGTTGCGATGGTACAGGACCTTGGAGGCACAACCGGAAGTTTACCTGGGAAGCGGAAGTGACCCAGGGGGTTGGTACAGGAGAGCTGCGGTGAGTAGTGTAAGGGGTAGTGAAGTGCTCTGTACTGATGTAATCATGTTTATATCCTAATACCTGTCTAATTCTGGATGTTATGGCGGTTTATGTCGGTGTAAGGCGGGCATGCAACCATAGGAATGTAGCAAGGAGGGCGGGGGAGGGGTTTGCATAGATAGGACACTGTGGCAATCAGGGACCAGGTCTGGGAAGAGCTGTGGAAGCTGTTCTGTTGGTTCCTGGTCCTGCTGGACGTCTTTCTCACTATCAGTGTCCCCAGAGGTGTCATATAATAGGAGGAAGGTCCAGGTGTCACCCTGTGACCCTCTAGGCACCCCACACCCAGAAACCTGCACCCTGTGTTGTCCCCCAAGACCGGGGTCACCGACAACGCTTTCACCAGACAGGAAGCGAGCGGAGAATTGGAAATCACATCTAAAGGGATGCAGACCCTGACACTTTCCTCATTAGAGCCTTGCAGTTGCAGCAGCTGATTGATGATTCTAAAAACCCCTCCCGTTAGCTGCACTCTACACATGGACACAGACAAGCGGCTTCTTCTTCAAAGTGACAAAAGGTAGGAATCTGCAAACATTGGCTGGACATACACTGACACTGCCCGAGTCCCTGCAACTTTTTACTGCTAAATCTCATCCAGTTCCGGATATTTGTTTTTCAGTGATGTCTCCGTTCCGTATGTTATACCATTCATCCTGTGTAGACTATACCAGTGTTTTTCAAGCAGGGTGTTACAAGCACAGGACCCAGCTTGCCCTGGATCAGTGTCATGGTGTGGGATGGATGGTAATTAGGGTTGTCCAGATACCGATACTAGTATCAGGACCGATACCGAGTATTTGCGGGAGTACTTGTACTCGCCCAAATGCTCCCGATGCTTCTGCCTAGGGTTGTCCCGATACCACTTTTTTAGGACCGAGTACAAGTTCGGATACTTTTTTTCAAGTAGTCGTCGATACCGAATACCGATACTTTTTTTAAATGTGTCCCCACATATTGCAGCCATGTCCCACACATATTGCAGCCATGTCATGTCCCCCACATATTGCAGTCATGTATGTCCCCCACATATTGCAGTCATGTATGTCCCCCACATATTGCAGTCATGTATGTCCTCCACATATTGCAGCCATGTCATGTCCCCCACATATTGCAGCCATGTCATGTCCCCCACATATTGCAGCCATGTCATGTCCCCCACATATTGCAGCCATGTATGTCCCCCCACATATTGCAGCCATGTCATGTCCCCCACATATTGCAGCCATGTCATGTCCCCCACATATTGCAATCATGTATGTCCCCCACATATTGCAGCCATGTCATGTCCCCCACATATTGCAATCATGTATGTCCCCCACATATTGCAGTCATGTATGTCCCCCACATATTGCAGCCATGTCATGTCCCCCACATATTGCAGCCATGTCATGTCCCCCACATATTGCAGCCATGTCATGTCCCCCACATATTGCAGCCATGTCATGTCCCCCACATATTGCAGCCATGTCATGTCCCCCACATATTGCAGCCATGTCATGTCCCCCACATATTGCAGCCATGTCATGTCCCCCCACATATTGCAGCCATGTATGTCCCCCCACATATTGCAGTCATGTATGTCCCCCCACATATTGCAGTCATGTATGTCCCCCCACATATTGCAGTCATGTATGTCCCCCCACATATTGCAGTCATGTATGTCCCCCCACATATTGCAGTCATGTATGTCCCCCCACATATTGCAGTCATGTATGTCCCCCCACATATTGCAGTCATGTATGTCCCCCCACATATTGCAGTCATGTATGTCCCCCCACATATTGCAGTCATGTATGTCCCCCCACATATTGCAGTCATGTATGTCCCCCCACATATTGCAGTCATGTATGTCCCCCCACATATTGCAGTCATGTATGTCCCCCCACATATTGCAGTCATGTATGCCCCCCCCACATATTGCAGTCATGTATGCTGCCCCCCCACATATTGCAGTCATGTATGCTGCCCCCCCACATATTGCAGTCATGTATGCCCCCCCCCACATAATGCAGCCATGTATGTCCCCCCCCCACATAATGCAGCCATGTATGTCCCCCCCCCACATAATGCAGCCATGTATGTCCCCCCCCCACATATGCAGCCATGTATGTCCCCCCCCACATATGCAGCCATGTATGTCCCCCCCCACATATGCAGTCATGTATGTCCCCCCCCACATATGCAGTCATGTATGTCCCCCCCCCACATATGCAGTCATGTATGTCCCCCCCCACATATGCAGTCATGTATGTCCCCCCCCCACATATGCAGTCATGTATGTCCCCCCCCCCCACATATGCAGTCATGTATGTCCCCCCCCCCCACATATGCAGTCATGTATGTCCCCCCCCACATATGCAGTCATGTATGTCCCCCCCCCACATATGCAGTCATGTATGTCCCCCCCCCACATATGCAGTCATGTATGTCCCCCCCACATATGCAGTCATGTATGTCCCCCCCACATATGCAGTCATGTATGTCCCCCCCACATATGCAGTCATGTATGTCCCCCCCACATATGCAGTCATGTTTGTCCCCCCCACCTTTTAGATATGCTGATGCCGCATACCGCCGTATCCCCTGCACAATCGCGTAGCGCATTACAAGCTTTCATTCTAAAAACTTGTAAATGGCCGCGCTCCGTGTATTAAAACTCCCCTTCTCCGGATGGAGGGATCCGTCCAATCCCACGCAAGGGGAGTGTCTATACGCGGATTCGTGCATAAACACTCCCCCTTGCTCGGGATTGGAGGGATCCCTCCAATCCGGAGAAGGGGAGTGTCAATACACGGCCATTTACAAGTATTCAGAATGAATGCTTGTAATGTGTGCTATGCGATTGTGCAGGGGGATACGGCGGTATGTGGCAGCGGCGTCAGCATATCTAAAAAGGTATGAGGGACGCATCGCTGCAATATGGGGGGGAAGTATTCTATTTCAGTATCGGGGGTATTTGCGGGAGTACACGTACTCCCGCAAATACTCGGCATCGGTCCCGATACCGATACTAGTATCGGTATCGGGACAACCCTACTTCTGCCGATACTTTTTTTTGTATTTATCAACATGTTCTGTGAAAATTGTTTGAGTTTTTTACTACTGCGTGACAAGCAAATAAAACATTTTTATTCATTTTTACTCATTTTTATTCTTTTATAATGTCTTGAGTTAGAGTTCTTCATAATTCTAAAGAAAATATCCTTAGTCTGTATTGTGGTTTGAAAACTGTCACATGACATTTAAAAAAAGTATCGGTATTCGGTATCGGCGAGTACATGAAAAAAAAGTATCGGTACTTGTACTCGGTCCTAAAAAAAGTGGTATCGGGACAACCCTAATGGTAACAACCAGTGACCCCTCAAGGGCTAGGATGCATGACATCGTTTGGTGAGGGCGTGACCTGGCACAGCCAAATGGCAGGCCTCCATCCCTGATATAGGTTACAAGAAAGGAGAGGAATTGGGACCTTAAAGCGCAGGCTCACCCCCAAAATGAAGTTTAGATCAATCATATCTTTAAGCACAATAAAGTATTCTAGCGTTGTAATTTTTTTTGCAAATCTGTACCCTTACCTGTATTCCGCTCGACTTCCGGGTCTTCTTCCCTGCGGGGAATGGGCGTGTCGCTCCTTTTCCCTGACGGCTCTATGCATTATGGGCGCTGTTAGCAAGGTCTCCAGGTAGTGATGTATAAGCCAAGAGAAGACCAACGGGGCGTGTATCATAAATGACGTCACCTGTTGGCATAGTGATGATGGTAATCAGGAAGTGTTGACGGTGAGCCTCGCGCTGCTCACCGTCAACACCGCGCATGCGCGAGATCCTGCGGTGCATGATGGGGGCATCGCATCACGGAATCCAGGAAGTATTTGCTTGTGGGATTCACACTGCCCACAAGCAAGATGGCAAAGCCCTTGATTCGTTTTTATAACTTACTATTTATAACGGAGAACGAATAGATGGACGTACAAGCGGCGGGCAGGTGAGTGGTAGATTGCAATCTACATTCCTAAGCATTTCAGATATTATGAAAAAATCAACAATCCGAGGAACCTCCGCTTTAAATAAGGCCATATCAAATGGAATGAAAATAAGTACGTGTGTGTGTGTGTGTGTATATATATATATATATATATATATATATATATATATATATATATATATATATATATATATATATATATATATGTATGTATGTATGTATGTATATATATATATATATATGGCTTTTTTTCAGGGGGAATTTGGGGGAACTCAGTTCCACCACCTCTGGCTCAGACCCTTTGGTGCCTGTTCACCACAATCACTTGTAAACACAGAAGTCTGGTTTCTGTGTTTCCAAGTGACAGCTCTGAACTCTGTGTGTAGCCCCCTGAACCCTGCACTTTGTATGTAATGCAATTCTGGTATTTAATGCCCCTTTAAGACCCTTTTACTGTTTGTGAAATCTGAACAGGTTGTGGTTGAGTTCCTGCACCTATTTTCTGAGGAAAAAAAGCTCTGTATATATATATATATATATATATATTATTATTATAGTCTAAAATTCATTCAAACTCTTAAAAGAATATTGTATCAAATAATTAGGTAGTCACGCAATTTACACTTAAAGGGGTTGTGAAGGTACAGTTTTTTTCCCCCTAAATAGCTTCCTTTACCTTAGTGCAGTCCTCCTTTACTTACCTCATCCTTCCATTTTTCTTTTAAATGTCCTTATTTCTTCTGAGAAATCCTCACTTCCTGTTGTTCTGTCTGTAACTACACACAGTAATGCAAGGCTTTCTCCCTGGTGTGGATCTGTGTGTTAGTGGGTTTATATTTACTTGTTTCCCCCCATTCAACCCACCCCATCTCGTGTGCTCGCCCCCTCCCTTGCACTACAGGAGAGTCAGGACGCTCTCTACATTGCAGATAGAAAAAGGATCTGTGTGTTAGTGGGCGTCCTGACTCTCCTGTAGTCCAAGGGAGGGGGCAAGCACACGAGATGGGGTGGGTTGAATAGGGGAAAACAAGCAAATAAAAACATAAATAAAAAAAGGTGGGTTTTTATATATTGTGGAGAGGGAGGGGAATACAATGGTTCATTCGTTCTTGTGTAAGACGATGATGTGTTTTGCTATAATAACTCTTCAATAAAACCTTCAATAAAACCTCTAAATGTTACCTTTGTTAAACCACCAGAGATTATGTCTTTTCTTGGTATCTTAGTGGGGTGATTTAGTTGATGAAGAAGCACATTGTCTATTATACCTCCATGTTCATGCTGATTGCTTCTCCTTGCACCCTCTAGGCTCTCCAGACACTCCCCCTTGCCATGGCGGAGGGGAAGAAGATCGGGAATGCGCTCCTCCCCAGTGAGTCCATGAAAGTGATTGCAGAGTCTATAGGGGTGTCACAGATGTCAGAGGAGACCTGCCAGATGCTCACACAAGAAGTCAGCTTCCGGATAAAGGAAGTCACTCAGGTCAGAGGTCCCCTCATTTGGAGAGAGATGGGGGGGGGGGGGATGTAAAGCCACTCTCATCCTTTCGAAAATCCTGCCATAGTGCTGATCTATAAGGATATAGATGCCTCCTGCATGTATCCTTACCTGTCACATGTCTCCCCTCTGCCTGTTATAAGAACTGAAAAACTGCAGATTATGTGGGTGGATCTGTTGTCTGGAGCCTGGTGGGTGGAGTCGTGATGTCAGTAGACTCCCCGCCCACCTCTACACTCCTCTTGTCAACATGCATTTTTTCCTGTGTATTCCTTACACTAAATTCTGCTATGATCACTAACATCCAGTCAAACTCCATAAAAGTAACCACATGACTTCAGAAAAGGAGTGGGGGTGGGAATTAAAAAATGCTGCCTGTATACAGGCTAGTGCATGAAATATGTAAATAACCTGTCACTCACAGCAAGGGGGCGGTACGGACTAAGGTTTTTCTTTGTAAGTCCGTTTTATTTCACTGAACAATAAAAGAGGATTACTCAGAGCTGGATTAACTCTTAATGGCAAGACTGGGCACAGATGATAGGAAATCTTATACTCCACATTGTAACAGCAAGAAAAAATTATAATAATTCGTGTTTACATCCACTTTAAGTGATTTGGTAACCGGTCGCGTGCTGCAATGAAATGTTTCAAAATTTCTAATTGTTTATTTTGAATGGCATAATGAAGATTTTCCTCCTACAGCCACTGAGTGCTAGTGGGAGAAATAGGAGGAGAAGCCGGCTTTCAGCGGTTGCAGGAAGATAATAGAGAGGATGTCACCCCCACTGCCCCCTCCTGTCCAAATGTGAAACAGAATGTGATGGGGAGGCCACACAGGTCTCCTGGAGCATCGGGTGGGATCACCATTGCAACCCCTGACGCTATACTAGTGTTTAGGGGGCAGACATGTCTCAACTATGGGGTTTTACTGCTCCCCAAATTGTAAATGTAAACAAGCCCTTAAAGCGGAAGTAAACCCATCGATTTAACAGTTTCAAAAAGCAGTTAAATTTCCGGCATGCCGGGATTGCCAACTGTCACATTGGTTGTGCTCTCAACCAAACTGTCAAACCATCCAATGGCTGGTGTCATAACTGATCACATGTGCAGCACCACGGCAGTTGAAGATTAAACAGAGGCCAAGATGGCAGCTTCCTTGGCTGAAAATGATCGAAGGGTTTACTTCCACTTTAAGCCGTGTACACACGATTGGTCCATTCGATGAGAACGGTCTAATTGACCGTTGTCATAGGTTAACCGATGAAGCTGACTGATGGTCTGATGTGCCTACACACCATCGGTTAAAAAAACGATCGGGTCAGAACGCGGTGACATAAAGCACAACGGCGTGCAAAAAAAAAATGAAGTTCAATGCTTCCGAGCATGCGTCGACTTGATTCTGAGCATGTGTGGATTTTTAACCGATGGTCGTGCCTACTAACGATCATTTTTTTTTATCGGTTAGGAATCCATCAGTTAAATTCAAAACAAGTTGGCTTTTTTTTAAGCGATGGATAAATAACTGATGGCGCCCACACATGATCGGTTTGGACCGATGAAAACAGACCATCAGACCATTCTCATCGGTTTAACCAATCGTGTGTACGCGGCCTTAGTGCTGTGAAGCCCCCTATAAGGCCCCTTTCACACAGGGCAGAATCTGCTTGCTCAGTGAGGGCTCTGTCTTCTGATTCCCTGCTTAGCAGAGCAGAATGGGCAGATGACAAGTTCATGTCTGCTCCGTATATGCAGAGCGGACATTGACATAGGCCGCTGTACTCAGTCTATATTAAAAAATACAAAAGTCCTAATTATTATAACAATGGATTGTATTATCTATTCCATCAAAATGCACATCTGTATTTGTTAGACTGGTGGCTGCTGTGCCCTCTGTTCTCCTGGATACCAGGCTGGAAACATCCCCACTGTGATTCTATAACAGCTTCAGGTGACATAATTCCACCAGCTCTGTATTCATTAATACTAATTTAGTCGTATTACTTTTAAATGCAAGTGCCTGAAAGTGACCTGATATCATCTTATTGCAGCCCCCTGTATGCAGCATAAGGAGCCAGTTAGTTGTGCTGTAGTGGTTATGTGCGATCAGGAGACATGCTCATAGGTGGGGAGAGCAGAGTGATAGAAAAATTAGCTCATCTGTCTTCTGCTTTTCTTTTCACAGACTGAAGGAGGGACAGGATCTATTTCATCTGTATATTTAGCCTAAGGTTCAGTCTTCATAATCTTCACTCATCAAAGTTCTGACTCGCTTTTCTTTGTTTCTCCCCCTGCAGGATGCTATGAAGTTCATGCACGTTGGTAAGAGGCAGAAACTTACCCCCAATGACATCGATGCTGCTCTAAAACTGAAGAATGTGGAGGTAACAGAATGACACAATAGGAAGAGACTGTATAGATGTACACAGTACAACCTCCTCAGATTAGCAGCACTGGGGTTAATTTACTAAAATGAGAGAGAGTGCACAATCTGGTGCAGCAAACCATGGTAGCCAATCGGCTTCTATCTTCAGCTTGTTTAAAAGGGGTTGTAAAGGTACAATTATTTTTCCTAAATAGCTTCCTTTACCTCAGTGCAGTCCTCCTTCACTTACCTCATTCTTCCATTTTGCTTTTAAATGTCCTTATTTCTTCTGAGAAATCCTCACTTCCTGTCCTTCTGTCTGTAACTCCACACAGTAATGCGAGGCTTTATTCCTGGTGTGGAGAAAGCCTTTTGAGGGGGGAGGGGGCGAGCAGGAGGGTCAGGACGCTCTTTACTTTGCAGATAGAGAAAGGAGCTGTGTGTTAGTGGGCGTCCTGACACTCCTGCTTGCCCCCTTAAGAGGCTTCCTCCACACCAGGGAGAAAGCCTTGCATTACTGTGTGGAGTTACAGACAGAAGAACAGGAAGTGAGGATTTCTCAGAAGAAATAAGGACCTTTAAAAGCAAAATGGAAGGCTGAGGTAAGTGAAGTAGGACTGCACTAATGTAAAGGAAGCTATTTAGGGATTTTTTTTTACCTTTACAACCAAAAGAAAGCTCTATTTGTGTGAAGAAAATAAGACTTTAATATGAGCACAATCTAGCATGACTGCGCAATTGTATTTCAAAGTGTTGAGAGCGCTGAAAATTGGCCTAGGCAGGAAGGGGGGTATAAGTGCATTGTAAGCAAGTGGTTAAATGGCTCCTGTCTAAATTGTCCCTAGTATGTGTATGCATGCGAGGTAGGGCCTTGGATTGTAAACTCCTTGAAGGCAGTACAGTATGTAAGGGGCTGTGTAAATTGTCAGCACTATATACTTACTGTACATGCATATTATAATGGCTGCTCTTTATTTGTAACAATGCTGGAAGTACTGCCTGCATGCACCCCATCGCATCACTGCATTCCCATGGAATGATGGGAAATGTAGCTCTTCTTCTAGAAAGCGCCCCCAGCTTCCGGAAAAAAAATTGTAAGAGAGAAAAGCATTTGGTATCCTTTAGGCCTGGTTCACAGCTGTGCTTCTTCTTTTTTTTTTTTTTTTTTTTTTAGTGCGTTTTCGGTTTTTGCAGAAACGCACTACAGTCCATTTATCATGGTTTCCTATGGGTCACGTTCACATCTGTACATCTTATGGAAAGGGCCAGGGATATATAACATGTAAAAGCCCGATATAGGTTTATTTTTCACTCCATCCAACTGTAATAAAAAAATGTTTGGCTTTCACTCTAGAACAGGGATATGCAATTAGCAGACTTCCAGCTGTTGCAAAACTACAAGTCCCATCATGCCTTTGCTTCTGGTTGTCATGCTTGTGGCTGTCAGTCTTGCTATGCCTCATGGGACTTGTAGTTCTGCAACAGCTGGAGGTCCACTAATTGCATATCCCTGCTCTAGAACAGGGGTCTCCAAACATTCTAAACAAAGGGCCGGTTTATTGTCCTTCAGGCTCCTTGGAGGGCTGGACTTTGGCCAGTGGGGGTGGAAATTTTCCTGGCATCAGTGAGACTAGACATATGGAATTAGTGGGAGGAATAGTGCCCCATCATTGGTATCATAGGGAGAAATAGTGGCCCATTAGTGGTGTCAGTGGGAGAAATAGTTCTCCACTGTCGATGTCAGAATAGTGTCTCATATCAGTGGAAGGGATACTGCCCCAAGGGCCGTATAAAGGCAAGCAAAGGCAGCTCTCGGGCCGCAGTTTGGAGACCACTGCTCTAGAAGATACTTTGATTGCTTTTGGCTATATACAGTATATTACTTCAGGGATGTTGTCCTCTCTTGCAGCCTATATACGGTTTCCATCCAAAGGAATTTCTGCCCTTCCGTTTCGCCAGTGGGGGAGGGCGAGAGCTCCACTTCTATGAAGAGAAAGAGGTTGATCTGTGTGATATAATCAGCACCCCGCTCCCTCGAGTGCCTCTTGATGTCTCCTTGAAAGGTAGGAAAGGATCTGTCTTTAATACTGTATTTTAAGAGAGAAGTAAATGTTTTTATTTTATTTTTAGGAATCATACACACCTCGGTCAATGCTGCATCTGTCCGCCGGCGCCTCCAACTCTGAGAACCAAGCGACCGAACTTCCCCGATCACTCGGTTTATCAGAGCTCCCTGAGAAGGGAGCTGCAGACTGTCAGTCACAGCTCTCTGCTCCCTCCTCGCTCATTGGATCGCTGGGCGGTGGGGGTGGCTGGCTCAGGCTCTCGGTGCGCATTGGGACGCTGAGCCAGGTGTCAGTCCAGGTACCTGGCGGATCCCAACTTCCATTGTCATGATGATGATGATGTGGACTGACAGCGGTGACGTCAGCAGAGAGCGGACTTCAACCCACTCTTTGCTGAAAACGGGTCACAGGAACGCAAAACGAAGTGCAATCCTGTGATCCATGCTGGATCCATATTAAGTGCTTTTGGGCAAGGTTTACAATCTTTCCTAAAGTTGAACCCCAGCTTTACTCTCCCTTTAGCTAGTTTGGGCCAAGATGGCTTTGGTAATTGTTTTTGGAAAAACGCTGAAGAAATTTGTATAGTGTGTATCCAGCTTTACACTGTTGCTTGTGGAGTGATGCTTCTGATCTCCTACCTCCTACACCGAAGCTGTATTCCGTAGACAACAGTGCAAGACTATAAGTTATTTTTTTTTTATAAATGATCATTACATTTACTGATTTAGCGCCCTGGTTTCTTCTCTATTTTACATACAGTATACAGCGCTGTTTTCTGACGGTGGTATGGGAACTCCCAAACCCAGAATAAAATTGAGCCAGGCTCAGCGCTGCTTAGCCATTTATAGGCAGCTTTGTCTTCTCTGATTGAACACAACTCCTCCTCTGATTGGCTGAGTTTGAGATCGTGACATTTCTATACAGTATAACATTGAATAACACCTATTTAATGCTCTTCACCCTGTCAAATTCACCCCAGATCCAAAGAAATACAATACTGCAATCTACTCCATTAAAGTGATTGTAAGGCTTTTTTTTTTTTTTTTTTTATGTAACGTATATATTTGAGTATAAGCCGAGGTACCTAATTTTAACACAAACGGGAATTTTTTTTTTTTACTTTATTACTGATGTTCTGTTTGTGTGCTTTTTTTTTTTTTTCTCCAGCTCACTGGTTAAGTATCGAAGGAGTTCAACCCGCCATACCAGAGAACCCCCCTCCAGGTGACTTTAGTCCTCCTTTATTTCTCTATTCAGTATTCTCCTTCTCTTCTGGGCTTCTCCTACTTGTTTTTTTTTTGTCCTTTTCTGCCTTTTGTCCGTTTCGTCTTTCTTCCTTTTTTACTTCCATTCTTCTTTCCTCCATCCTTTCCCTTTTTTTCATATTTCTTTCTTCCTTACTTTTTTCCATCCTTTTCCTTTGTCTTCCACCCCTCTTCTTTTTTTCATCCATCATTTTTTCCTCTTTCTTCCTCCCTTTTTCTTCTTCCTTTCTCCTTTGTCTTTCTGTTTCCCGGCTATTACTTTGTTCTTTCTTTTTAATAATGTAGTTCTTCCTCTTCCCTCCTCCCCCTCCTCGTCCCTCCTCTTTCTTCTTTTGGCACTTCCCTCCTCGTCCCTCCCTCTTTCTTCTTCTGGCACTTCCCTTCCCTCGTCCCTCCCTCTTTCTTCTTCTGGCACTTCCCTCCTCGTCCCTCCCTCTTTCTTCTTCTGGCACTTCCCACCTCGTCCCTCCCTCTTTCCTCTTCTGGCACTTCCCTTCCCTCGTCCCTCCCTCTTTCTTCTTCTGGCACTTCCCTTTCCTCGTCGCTCCCTCTTTCCTCTTCTGGCACTTCCCTTTCCTCGTCGCTCCCTCTTTCCTCTTCTGGCACTTCCCTTCCCTCGTCCCTCCCTCTTTCCTCTTCTGGCACTTCCCTTCGTCCCTCCCTCTTTCTTCTTCTGGCACTTTCCTTCCCTCGTCCCTCCCTCTTTCTTCTTCTGGCACTTCCCTTCCCTTCGTCCCTCCCTCTTTCCTCTTCTGGCTCTTCCCTTCGTCCCTCCCTCTTTCCTCTTCTGGCTCTTCCCTTCGTCCCTCCCTCTTTCCTCTTCTGGCACTTCCCTTCTTCCCTTCGTCCCTCCCTCTTTCCTCTTCTGGAAATTCTATTTTCTGTCGCAGGATGATTCACTCATGTCTTTTTTTTTTTTTTTTCTCCCTGCAGTCCCGAAGGAGCAGCAGAAGATGGAGGCCACTGAGCCCTTGAAGGCAGCCAAGCCAGGACAAGAGGAGGCTGGGCGGAAAGGACAGGGTGCAAATGCTGTTGAGGGTAAAGGTCATCTCTGTGTGTATTGGACCGTCGGTCTAACTATCAGCTGGTCACTTACCTGTCTTTTTCTATCACCCAGGTAAGGAGAAGAAGAACACCATTATAGAAGGTGCCCCTCTGAAGCTAAAGCCACGCAGCATACACGAGTTGTCCGTAGAACAGCAGTTGTATTACAAGGAGATTACAGAGGCGTGCGTTGGTTCTTGTGAAGCCAAGAGAGCGGTATGTAGACGCGTGATGATTTTTTAGATTGTAAAAAGGGAAGGGCCTGTAGTACTCCAAACTGAATTGTATGGCTCATAAAAACATATAGGTTGCAATAAACGATTGTGTGCACAAAACAAGTGTAATGCAAATAATTGAAAATGGTCCACAAATAATGTGATATTTCTGGTTACGCTTTACACCACAGGTGTCAAACACAAGGCCTGTGGGCCAAATACGGCCCTCCAGGCTATTTCCTCCAGCCCTCCTCCAGACCCCTACTTTCTGCTTTTCAAGCAATGCATCCAGCTTCTTCCCAGCAGCAGCATAAGGAAAGGGGGGTGCACTGTGATGTAAGGGAGAGTGGGGGATTCAACTTCTGATGTTGGGGTGGCTCTTGACATCTAATGTAAGTGGAGGGGATACACTGGACATCTAATCTTACAGATACAACCAGCCCTTTTGAGGGCAACCATAATGCTGATGCGGCCCACAATGAAATTAACACCCCTGCTCTACACCATCCACCACCATAGTGATCCTTAAAAGTCAGTGCCTTCACCAATCGGCAGGATTGCTCACTTACCAACTTCAATTGATCCCTCATTACAAGGGATCAAATGAGCTTGTGGCTTTAACCCAGCCCAGGCCTTTCTCCTGATCCAGATGGTCTCCTGCAGGGATAACTCCTTGGCACCAAACAAGTCTGCGGATCTCTCTTTTTATTTTTATTTTTTTTTAACCGCTTAACGACCACCGCATGTAGATATACGTCCACATGAATGGCACGTACAGGCAGATGGATGTGCCGGCACGTCCCTGCCTTCCCTTCGATCGGGACCCCCGCTACATGCGGTGGTCGGTAAGCCTCTGGGAGCGATCCGTGATGAGGGGGCGGCTGTTCGTTTCTGTCCACCCCCTCGCAATTGCTCCCAGCGAATCCGGTCCCCCCCTCTGCCTAGGAAGTGATGTCACCTCTCCTCTCGGCGGTATTTTCGTTCCGGCGAGAGGAGAGAAGACATCACAAGTGAGTCGCACAACACTACACTGACACCAGTACACATAGGCACATTTTTTTTTTTTTGAATATTCATTCTTTATTTCTTTTCATATCATACAAATTTTCAATTGTTCATTTAAAAAAGCAAGAGGAGACTGTTCATTATAACTATAAACACATAATTTAAACATTGATATACATTGTCATATCATAGCTCTTAACTTATCATATCAGGAGGTGAGTAATCTCTTAGTTAAGGGGGGAACACCCAATCTTCTCGTTCTTGTTGATATTATCGGTTTTACTACTTGGCCCCTCTCCATTTAGCCCTTTCCAGCCAACATTTCTATCTCCTCAGGTGATGTACCCTTTTTTCTCCAGCCATGGCTTCCACATGACCTCAAAGTCTCTAAGTTTTCCCCTTTTTATATAGACTTATATAGACTGCTCTTTCTTTACAGAGGGACTCATTGATTGCCTTAATCCATTCACTTACTGCTGGTGGTGAAGTTGCCTGCCACCTCATGGCTATTAGTTTTCTAGCTTGGAATAAGCATCCTAATATTACAACTGTAGTATTTCTTTTCTCTTTCCGTTCCTGCCTATAGCCCAGTACACACAGTGTGACCTCCATTTCCAGTGAGATTGTAAATATATCTCTCAGGGTGTCAAGCACACCCTTCCAGTACCGAACCAGCTTTGGGCAGCGCCACACCATGTGTACTAGGTCTCCCTGCCCCTGGCATCTAGGACATTTATCATCTGGTCTTTTGCCGAATTTAAAAAGTCTCTTTGGCGTATAGTAAGCTCTATTTATCAGCATCAGGTGGGAGATTTTCTGGGGGGGTGAAAGTGACACCTTTGATCCCATCTCTAGAATTCTCTTCCACTGTTCTTGTGATATTTCCCCTATATCTTCCTCCCACCTTTCTCTTACTTTGAGTAAATGTGCCCCTGTGTTCTTCTTGATTATCTGCATATATATTTCAGATATGAGACCCTTAGTTGGTCCCCCTTTAGCTAGCTTTTGAAACAGGGGCATTTTGGTCCACACTAGTTTTTGTGTCCTAAACTGGGCTTCAAGAGCGTGACCTACTTGTAAATAGGTAACGAATGAGTGTTGCGGGACATTAAATTCCACTCTCAGATCCTGAAATTTCCTATAGGTATCGCCCTCATACAGGTGTATCAGCCTTTTTATACCGCATCTTTCCCATTCCCCCACCTTTCCTAACCGTAGTATTTCTTGTAACTTAGAATTGTTCCACAGGGGAGTATACTCAGTAAATCCAGTGTAGCCCATTAGCCTCTTAACTTTTTCCCATATTTTAATTATCATTTTAATTGTTGGAGTCCTATATCTAAAGGAGTTTGCTTCTAGTAGTTCAATAACCGAGTCATGTGGGGCCCCACTCAGCATTACTCTCCCACTAGAGGTCTCCCCTCCCCGGGTGTTACATCCCATTAGTTGTTGCAATTGTGCTGATAGATAATAAGCCTCAGGATGGGGGACAGCCAGTCCCCCTTCCAATACTGGAAGCTGCAATGTACGTAATCGAATCCTGGGTTGTCCCCCTTTCCATATTAGTTCTCTAAAAAGCGTTTCAATTTTATTGAACCATTTTCTACCAATCCAGACCGGGCTATTATGCATTATATACAGCAGCTGTGGCTGCCAGATCATCTTGATTAAGCTACATCTGCCAGCCACTGATAACGGGAGCCATTTCCAGATACCAATTTTTTGTTTAAATTTAATCAGTAGTGGGGTTAGGTTTTTATCTATGTATTGTTTGGGGTCTTTCGTTACTCGTATCCCTAGATATTTCAATGTATCCACTACCTTCACTTGTGGTATTCCCACTATCCCAGCTTCTCCAATTGGATCTACCGGTAGTAGCTCTGATTTTCCCCAATTTATTTCCAGTCCCGTGAAGCTACCAAATTCCTCCACTATGCTCATTGCTCGTGCCAGGGAATGTTCCGTGTCGCCCACACATAGGCACACTTAACCCCTTCAGATCACCCTCCCAGCCCCCTATCACAGTGTCACTAATAGCAGTGATCATATATTTACTGATCACTGCATTTAGTGTGACATGCAGTTGGTGTTGGGTCCAGGGTAGCCCCCTACCCCCCCAATAAAGGTTTAACCCCTTGATCATCGCCCTAGTTAACCTTTTTACCCCCTATTGCCAGTGTCACTAAGCGATTGGTTTTCTGATCGCTGTATTAGTGTCACTGTTGCCACTAGGTAGCTAGTTTTTTATTTTGATATTGCGATTTTTTATTTTTTTTTCTTTACTAAAGACATGTGGCTGAATTCATTTTGGCCTAAATGTTTGACTAAAATTTAGTTTATTTGATTTTTCTTATAACAAATAGTAGAAAATATCATTTTTTTTTTCTCAATTTTCGGTCTTTTTCCGTTTTATATTGCAAAAAATTAAAATCGCTGAGGCAATCAAATACCATCAAAAGAAAGCTCTTATTTGTGGGAAGAAAAGGACGCAAATTTCGTTTCGGTACAACTTTTGCATGACCGCGCAATTACCAGTTAAAGCAGCGCAGTGCCAAATTGTAAAAACACCTTTGGGTAATTTAGCAGCATATTGGTCCGGGGCTTAAGTGGTTAAAGAAAAAAAGTGCTTCACATAGTGTAAAATCCTTAACGTTTATTAAAGGTAAACTAATGCACTTGCAACTATCACTGGTAAATTGCGTTTTTTTTTTACGTTTTAAGTGTAACGACCGCTACATAAAGAAAGCCGTCCCTCCTAGAGCACGTGTGGGATTGGTGATGTCATTGCATTGCTCCGCCCAACGCGTTTGGTCTTGGATGATGTTCATCTGTTCTGTATACCTTTATTTTGCAAAGTACTGTGCATGACAGACACCTGACTGCTTTCTAGATACATTATCCTTATTGCCAAAAATAAAGCTACAAATTATTGCACAGCACTACTCATTAGCAAGAGTATAAAAGTAAAGTCTTTAGACAAAAGCCTATGCAAAGATGTAAAAAAAAACATAGAAGAGGACTCTGCTGGTACAATAGGCAAAATAGATGAGATGACAATGGTTGTGGGATATATTGGGGTTGATTACATGGCGATAAAAGATTTGTAGGAGAGAGGAGGTGGCATTGGAAATTTTAAGTTGAGGGATTGCTTAAAAGCCAAGTTTACTTTTAGGTAATAGGAGGAATAGAAAATCCTTTCTGTGTAATTGATGATTAATTATATAGGTGAGAGTCTTGCCAGTGGAATAGAATTTTAGTGCTCAATGTGAGAATTGAAAAGAGCATAAAGACTTTGGTGGTTTCTTATGCCACGTACACACGTTCATTTTTCGGCATGAAAAAAACGTTGTTTTTCAAAAACTTCATTTAAAATGATGGTGTGTGGGCTTCACATCATTTTTTGGGCTCTGAAAAACGACAAAAAAAATATTTGAACATCCTGCTTTTTAAAACGACGTTGTAAACCCGCGCATGCTCAGAAGCAAGTTATGAGACGGGAGCGCTCGTTCTGGTAAAACTAGCGTTCGTAATGGAGTAAGCACATTCATCACGCTGTAACAGACAGAAAAGTGTGAATCGTCTTTTACTAAAAGGGAATCCGCTAAAGCAGCCCAAAGGGTGGTGTCATCTGCATGGAACTTTCCCTTTATAGTGCCGTCGTACGCGTTGTACATCACTGCGCTTTGCTAGAGCATTTTTTAAAAACGATGATGTGTGGGCAACGTCATTTTTAATGATGAAGTTGGAAAAACTTTGGGCCAAATTCTCGTACAGACGCGTATCTTTGTGCCGGCGTAGCGTATCTTGTTTACGCTACGCAGCCGCAACTTACAAAGGCAAGTGCCCTATTCACAAAGAATTTGCGCCCAAAGTTACGGCGGCATAGCGTAAATGGGCCGGCGTAAGCCCGGGTAATTCAAAGTAGGCTTGGAGTGGGCGTGTTGTATGGTAATCAACCATGACCCCTACGTAAATGACGTTTCCAAAGAACGGTGCATGCACAGTCCGTGGACGTATACCAGTGCGCATGCTCAAAATTACGCCGCAAATACTCATTGGTTTCGACGTGAACGTAACTTACGCAAAGCCCTATTCGCAAAGTTTTACGCAAACGACGGAAAATTCGACCCTTTCCCGACGTCCATACTTAACATTACGTACGCCTCATATAGCAGGGGTAACTTTACGCCGGACTTACACAGACGATGTAATTAAATGCGACCGGGCGCAAGTACGTTCGTGAATCGGCGCATCTAGCTCATTTGCATATTCAACGCGTAAATCGACGGAAGCGCCACCTAGCGGCCAGCGGAAATATGCAACTAAGATACGACGGCGTAAGATTGGATCTAAGCAAAATTCCGGCGTATCTTGCTTTCTGAATACAGAAAAAAGATACGCCGGCACATCCTAGAAGTTACACGGCGTATCTTGAGATACGCCGACGTATCTTCTTTAAAAATATGGCCCTTTGTTTTTTGGACATGCTGAAAAATGATCGTGTGTACGTGGCATCAGCATTGTATGAGCGTACGTGACTCTTGTATTCTCTCCATTTTATTTTCTGCAGGAAGCACTTCAGAGTATTGCCACTGACCCCGGCCTGTATCAGATGCTTCCTCGGTTCAGTACTTTCATATCAGAAGGGGTGAGTATTGTGCATCAAGGTATACTCCTTTTTTATTTTAGCAGTCCAGCTGCATCATATAAGAAAACCGTCATAAAGAGGAACCAACCACTTTGGATATTATTTTATATATATACTGTGATTCTGTATTTGCCAAATACGCTGCAAGAAATTTCCCTCCACTGAGTCTGGCTGCAGCCATTTTAACTGTGGGCAGCCTCAGCTGCTGCTTGTTCACTTCCTGGATTTACTCAGAGGCATGCCTCCAGCGCTGCAGCTCTCATTGGCTCTCTTATGACTCACCCCCCCCCCCCCCCCTTCCTGCCAAGCTCTCAGGAGAGAGCTGTGCATGATTTAATAAGCCTAGGCTAACCAGCCAAGAAACAAGAAGTGGGCTGTATAAGGTATTTACTGGCAGAAAAATAATGTTATACTGCCCAAAGGTAAAACAACAACAAAGGCAGAAGATTTAAAAGATGGAAAGTTTAAAAAATGTTCTTCAGTGCTGAGAGTTCAGGAAGATTTCCACTTCAGCCTGTATAAACGCTCACAAGTGTGATGTCAATATCATGTGACCTGGCTATCGCAGAGAAGTAACTGTTCTCTCCAGCATAAGACACAACTGAGCATGTGCAGGTCGGCTGGCCTTCCCCAGATAGACAGTGCAGGAGGGGGGGGGATCTGCTTTTTACACAATGCAGAGGGTTAAACCCCTTAAGTTCCACAGTGAGTATTGTAAGGGGGAAAAAAAAATAGCCGTAGTCTCATCCACAGCAATGGATACAGCGGAGGAATTGGGTAATGGGGAAGGTGAGTATAACAAGCATGCTATGCTGCATATACAGACCGATTTTACTGTTGTGGGTTTAGTAACACTTTAAAGAAAAAAAAATATATAGTATTGGTTATATTTTTAGAAATATTGTTTGTTTTTTGATTGGACAGCGCACCATTTTTCACAATTTTTTTGTTGTTATCTAGTATTTGAATATAGCGGCCGCAGCAGTCTGGATTTGTGACGGGCGCCAAGCGCAGTTTATTTTATTTTTTGCATGAATCGCAAGACAGGCTGAACTGAATGACAACTATAGTTCCCAATATACTTGTTTCAGCTGTTGGTCCAATGTTACACTTTTTAATGTCCAGCTTGAGCCTTTATAATAATGTATTATGCCCTCTCTTGTTACTGATTTTTCACTTCCAAAGCTCTGTGTCCATTTTTGATTTGTAATCGTGACCTTCCTTTTTTTATAGGTGCGTGTGAATGTTGTGCAGAATAACCTGGCGCTGCTTATTTATCTCATGCGAATGGTAAAAGCTCTGATGGACAACACCACTCTGTATCTAGAGAAATATGTAAGTGTGAGGACACTGGAAAGATAAACTAGCTTCACTTTGCTGCTTATTATGGATGAGAAAGTTCCACCCTGATCCTGCTGACACACAAGAATATAAACCTGAAGACTACACAACTTTGTGCGGGAAGAGTTATATGTCTGTGAACACGCTGGAGAGAATATCCCTCACTTTCTGTGTAGATGCCTGTATAGGAAACTTGGGGAGTGGTTGTCACCTAGGAATCAATTATCGGTGAGGCTGAATGCCGCGAGGGGGGGGTTCCGCCGCTAATTGAGAAGCGGGGGGTGCCTCTGGGGCCCCTTACAAAAGTAATGGAAAAAATAATTTATATATAAAAAAAACAAGGGGGGGGGGGTAGCCATCCGGCGCCCCGGGGACCTCTCTGCCCTTTAATAAAAAATAAATAAAGCAAAAATATAAAAAAACAAGGAGGGGTTGCCATTCAGGCCTCTGGGCTCTTTAATAAAAACAGCTCATTTGGGCTCTCCTGTCCCACCGGGAGGCCAGAGCAGCCAGCTGGCCAAAGACCCAAACAAACCCGATGCTTCGTTCCGGTCTCGGATTTAGTAACCCGGAAATGACATCACTTCCCAGATTACTGGCATCTTAAAGGATCACTTTAGGAAAAACATGTTTTGCTGAAATTACTGTTTACAGGGTATAGAGACATAATAGTTAACTGATTCCTTTTTAAAAATAGATAAAAATCAATCATAAAATGTACCTGCAGTTTAGTTTCATTTTTAAACTGGTTTCATGTTTCTGTGAAATACAGAGACACACAGAACAAAAACAAACAAATACAGGGCAGTGTTTGTTTTTAAAATGAATCTGACACACAGAAATGACAGCTTAGACCACAGTGAAAAGCTGCCATGAGATTTTTCATAAGGAGCCAGACAAGCAGGAAGTGTGGAGATCAGAGCAGAATTACAGCAACTTCAAAGCAAAAACGAACAATGAGGACATGAAACCAGGAATGCAGTAAGGTAAAGGAAGCTATTTAGCTAAAAAAAAAAATATTCCTTTAGTGATCCTTTAAAGGCGCCAGTTCTAAACAAAAAACATATATATATATATATATATAAAGTATTTAAAAATGCAGATCTTGACGTCTTGAATACTTTCAAGTGCAGTGGAGGGGTTTGGGGTCTTATAGATCCCAGATCCCTCCATAAAGAGTACATGTCACTGCCTATTACTGTCACAAGGGATGTTTATATTCCTTGTGACAGCAATAACAGTGCTAAAAAAAAAAAAAGTGTAACTTTTTTTTTTTATGTAAAGAATTTTGGCCTGAGAGGTGGCTGATATATCGGTATCGTATTGGCATCGAAAAAACAACATCGGTCGATTCCCTAGTTGTCACAGGAAGGTACAAGCTGCAGATTTACACCTGTCTTAAAGGGATTATAAAGGATTTTTTCCCCCTAAATAGCTTCCTTTACCTTAGTGCAGTCCTCCTTCACTTACCTCATCCTTCCATTTTGCTTTTAAATGTCCTTATTTCTTCTGAGAAATCCTCACTTCCTGTTCTTCTGTCTGTAACTCCACACAGTAATGCAAGGCTTTCTCCCTGGTGTGGAGTCTCGTGCTCGCCCCCTCCCTTGGACTACAGGAGAGTCAGGACACCCACTAACACACAGCTCCTTTATCTGCAAAGTAGAGAGTCCTGACACTCCTGCTCACACCCTCCCCCCTCAAGAGGCTTTCTCCACACCAGGGAGAAAGCCTCGCATTACTGTGTGGAGTTAGACATAAGAACAGGAAGTGAGGATTTCTCAGAAGAAATAAGGACATTTAAAAGCAAAATGGAAGGATGAGGTAAGTGAAGGAGGACTGCACTAAGGTAAAGGAAGCTGTTTAGGAAAAAAATGTTTTACCTTTACAACCCCTTTAAAGGTAAACAACTGTTTTTCTTTTTAATCAGCATCCAATTTTTCCAGTAAATATTCTGCTAAAAAAACAAATATATATATATATATATAAGTAAAAAAGCAAATGCATGCACAAACCACTAAAAATCTCATAACAGCTTTAGCATGTTAACCCCTTCCCGTCCACATTGGTGTCCTTATAAAAAGGTTCTGAACGTCCAGGAAATGAGGGATCCGCAATACTTTGACCATTGTGATTGGTTGTCAGAGTGGTCACACAACTGGGAGCTGGTCCTGCCAGCTATCAATCGTTAGTGGGGACCAAATGCTATCTTTCACAGCATATCGGTCCCCTGGTGACACAAAACAATTAAAATGATCTTTAACTGCATTTAACCATTTTGCCCCCTTGCACATTGCTCACTACAGCCCCATAGATTTCTCTGGGGCATTGCCCTGAGGATGGAGGAGATCAGACAGCCCCATGGAAGTCTATAGGGTTATACTGCGCAGTTACAGCCAAGACCCTACCCCAGTCGCACAGCAAATGCTACTGCCAATTTTAGGCCATATCTGAATAAATTCCCTTTTTACACCAAAGGCAGTGAAATGCATTTTGGACTACAACTGCATAGACAAGCCAAAATCCAGGTTATCCTATGGGCAAAGTTCACAGCAATGCAGCGCAGAGAATGCATGCATTTTTGCAAAAACCCTTCACAGTGCACAAAAAAATTCAAGATGGGAAAGAAGGAAGTGACCTCACAGGACAAATGCAGATAGGAAACTGCATGTAAAAACGCATGTCAAATCCATGCATTGGGTGCAAGGAACATTTGTGCAGTTACTCGCAGTTTCTGGTGGGATTAGGCCCTAAATGTTTGTCCATTGATTGTTGATTGTGGGCACCAAGTAACTACAGGAAACTCGCACAAACTCTATACTAATAAAGTCCCCGCTGGAAGTTGAACCCCAGGGTCAGCGCCGCACAGGGATAACCGCTTGGCCACTTATAACTTTGATCTCATCTGTTCCAGCTCCATGAACTCATTCCAGCTGTGATGACGTGTATCGTCAGCCGGCAGCTTTGTCTGCGCCCGGACGTGGACAATCACTGGGCATTGAGAGACTTTGCCGCTCGTCTCATTGCACAAATCTGCAAGAACTTCAGCACCACAACCAACAACATCCAATCCAGGATAACCAAGACATTTACCAAGGTACTAAGAAATATTACATTAGATCAGTGGAATCTGGTTGCTTCTCAGGGAACCCTTTGGGTTCTTTCTCACCTACATTTGAAGTGATTTTTTTTTTTTTTTGTCTCGTTATCGCAGAGTTTGGTTGACGAACGCACTCCCTGGACGACCCGATACGGCTCCATTGCCGGCCTTGCAGAACTGGGACCCGATGTAAGTAAAGCTGGCCGTACACCATAAAAAAAATTCCTTCTTTCATTTTCTTTAGATTTACCTTCAACTATATAGTGCAGGATTGGGGCAGAGGGGCCCTCAACTTGTTGGATGGGGTGCGACACCTCTGGTGGGAATGCGTAAAGATCCAACCCTATTGGGAGTAAATGTTGGCAGCAACCTACCAAATCACAGGAGAACAGATCCAGAAGAATCCATGGGATTGTTTATTTCATGATACAACTAAAGGATCACTAAAGTAAAAATGCTTTTTTTTTTTTTTATAAATAACAAACATGTTAGGCTCGATGCACACAGAAGTACTGTAGTTTATTGGCGTTTTGGCATTTTTTTTTTAAAGCCCATAAACTGCACTCTGTTAGCCTATGTGCCCATGGAAGTTTTTTAGTGTTTATGAGCAATGGAGTTTATGGTCTTTTTTCCGACCGACAGAAATTTGCATTCAAAGTGCCGTTTTTTGTCGGGGAAAAAAACGCTCAAACGCAGCTCGCCAGCATTTTTTTGCGTGCTTTTTATTCATTAAAAAAAAGCTAAACACTACACTGAACAATGCTAATAAATGGGATTGCAAACGTTGAAAGGCTCCCTGCAAAGCTACTGGCTTTTTTTTTTTTTTTTTAGCTTCAGTGTGCATGGAGCCTAATGCCGCGTACATACGGTCGTTTTTTGTGATGAAAAAAAAAGGACGTTTTAAAAAACTTCATTTAAAATGATCGTGTGTCGGCAAAACGTTGTTTAATGTCTTAAAAAAAAAACGACCAAAAAAAAATTCGAACATGCTTGAATTTTTTATGTCGTTTTTTGTGTCATAAAAACAACGTTTTTAAACCCGCGCAGAACAAGTTATGAGACGGGAGCTTCAATGGAACAGAGTGCATAATGTGTGGCCGGCCTAACACTAGGTTTTATGCAGTAGGAAGAGCTGGGCCACCTATCGTCTTACAATGTGGTTGATTTTCTTTATCCTTTCCATAAGGTGATCAAAACTCTGATTGTCCCTCGTTTGTTGCTGGAAGGAGAGCGACTACGCGCCATCCTGGAGGGTCAGGTTCTTTCCAACATCGACAAAATTGGAGCTGACCACGTCCAAAGCCTCATGCTGGTAATGGCGTGCATTGCAGTGTCTGCTGCGTGCGTGTGTATCTGCTGCGTGCGTGTGTGTCTCTGGCGTGCGTGTGTGTGTGTTTTGTGTGTTGTTGTTTTTTTTTTTTGGTGCATGTACATATTTTATTCCAACAAAAGCCTCTTCAGCCATTGGAGAACCATAGATCCCAGTAAGTCCATTCAGCTGTTTAGAACAGTATCACAACCACTGATTACAAAATGTACTGTAAAGCCTCGTACACACGACCGGATTTCCCGGCCGTGTGTATGCTCCCTAGCAGTCAGGGATCCTGACGGGGAAAATGGAGAACCCTGCTCTGTATTTTCTCGTCGGGATTCCCGGCAGAGTGTTTCCTGCCGAGAAAACCGGCCGTCTGTATGCTTACCTGTCCGAAGGTAAACCCGCGCATGCTCAATAAGCCTTTGACGCATGCGCGGTAGTTATGAGATTTTTAGGGGTTTGTGCTTTTTTGCTTTTTTACTTTTTTATATATATATATATATTTATATATTTTTTAGCTAAATGTTTACTGGAAAAATTGGATGCTGGTTGAAAAGACAAACGATTGTTTACCTTAATGGATATAATTTTACTTTTTAAAGAAGACTTGAAATTGGGTGACACTTTAATTTGTGTGTATAAGAAGCATTTAGAAATGTTTCCTCCTGAAAACGGCATTGTACTTCCTAGTATGTGAGAGTGCCTAGGCCAGTGTTGACAAATCTTGGCCACCCAGATGTTTTGCGACGACATTTCCCATGATGCTCATGCACTCTGCAGTGTAGCTGAGCATCATGGGAAAGGTAGATCCAAAACATTTGGAGTGCCAAGGGTTACCATCACTGACCTAGGCTCTCCTGTGTCTACAGTGTCATAGCTGTATATATGCAGCACGAGATCTGAAGCCCTGTACACATGGCCGGGAATCCCGTCAGGAAAAAAACGTTGGTTTTCCTGGCAAGCTTTCCTTGCAAAGCCGGGCATACAGACGGCCATTCAAAATAACCGCCGTTCATTTGAATGGCAAGAATGCGGTGACGTCCTCGACTACGACGAGTTTGCGCTCGTCACATTCAATGCCGTCGCCGCCATCTTGCTACACCCTACACTACCCTTGTATGCTACCGCGCATTTGTCAAAGTCTTTTTGAGCATGCGCAGGTTTACCTGGGGGTAGGAAACACTGCCGAGAGAAAATACAGCGCAGGTTCCCTATTTTTCTCGTCGGGATTCCCGGCAGTTTTCTCGCCAAGAAAGCATACACACGCACGGTTTTCATGGCAAAAAGCTCTCCCAGCAGCTTTCTTGTCGAGAAAACCGTGCATGTGTAGGAGGCTTGAGACGCTGCTGCTTGTGACGGATTAGTTTTAGGAGATTTGAGGTGAGATTTGGTGATGTCCTCATTGTACTACTGCTCAATGTTCTCCTTGTTGGAGGCTCTGACTTGAAGAAGCAAAGCCCTGCCTCCACCAAGATGGCTACCTCCACATACAGATACAGGCTTGGTAAGTCAGTAATGTGTAAAGGAATCAGCTGCAGGGAGACCACAGGCAATGCTGGTGACTAGAATTTTGACTTCCAGCTTCCAGAGATCAGTTCCTGAATGCATATGGTATACAGACACACAAACTGTGAAATCCCTGCAGTGCCATTGTTGCAACCTTTCTTTCTTTTTATGTTGTGTCTCAGAAACACACCGCTCCAGTCCTGGTGAAATTGCGCGCCCCTCCAGATGTCCCAGAAACATACCGTACAGAATATGGCTTCCTGGGTCCCACGCTGTGCTCTCATGTGATGAAGGCTAGGGCCCAGAGTGCTTTGCAGGGGCCCCAGGTCAACCGGACCACTCTGACGGTCACACAGGTAACCTTCTGCATGATATCCTAGCTTTAAATGATTTTGTAGAATTTATCAAATGTGTAATAATTTCCCTGGTAGTCACGTGACCCGGACTACTGTGTGGAAGCCATGATATAGTGTCTTGCCCCTAATGACTTATTTTTATGTCTCTCTCTTTCCTAATCCCACCTCTTTACCATCATCCTTTCTCCGTAACTTCTCTCTCTCAGCCTCGCCCTACAATCACCCTCTCTCAGCCGACCTCCGGCTCCATCACGCCATCCCCTCGCCCACCTGGGATAATTAAGGTGCCTGGGTCCTTGACTTTGCCCGTACAGACCTTAGTGAGTACTCGGCCGGCCACCCCTACTCAGCCTTCACCACCACCCACCAAGTTCATTGTGGTGTCTTCAGCAGGGAGCAGCGGGACCCAGGTAACTGCTCATTGTGTCCTGTGTGCCTGTTCTGTGCCATTTCTCTGTCTCATTACTAATGCCTCATCCTCTTATTCCAGATCTCTGCCTGTTTTGTGTTCTCCTTCTAACCGTGTTCTCTCATGCTGAGCCTTGTCTCGCTATTCTGCTAGCACTCTGCCTATGTTTTTATAACACCTCTTTTCAACCTTTATGTAATTTCTCCTCTCAGGATTAAATCAATTAATCAGCATTCCTTATCATGATTGGGCCATGTAGGTATTAATTAGAGGGAAATTATGAGCCCTTCTGAGCGCTGGAAGTGTTGCACTTATAGGTTCTTAGATGTTAGATCTCGCATTGTGCTTAATGTTCCTTCTCTTACGCTGAGCACTCCCTCTCTTCCCTTTGCCTCGTGTTCCCTCCCTTTGCCTCCCTTTCCCTCCCTTTGCCTCCCTTTCCCTCCCTTTCCCTCATGTTCACTCCCTTTCCCTCATGTTCACTCCCTTTCCCTCATGTTCACTCCCTTTCCCTCCCTTTCCCTCATGTTCACTCCCTTTCCCTTATGTTGCGTGCCGCGTCCACCCTCTCCTTTCCTCTACCTTCCCTGGCTCCCCCCGGCATGGTGTCCCCCCCTTTGCTTTGTGCGGTGTCCCTCCCCCTTTGCTTTGTGCGGTGTCCCTCCCCCTTTGCTTTGTGCGGTGTCCCTCCCCCTTTGCTTTGTGCGGTGTCCCTCCCCCTTTGCTTTGTGCGGTGTCCCTCCCCCTTTGCTTTGTGCGGTGTCCCTCCCCCTTTGCTTTGTGCGGTGTCCCTCCCCCTTTGCTTTGTGCGGTGTCCCTCCCCCTTTGCGCGGTGTCCCTCCCCCTTTGCTTTGTGCGGTGTCCCTCCCCCTTTGCTTTGTGCGGTGTGCCTCCCCCTTTGCTTTGTGCGGTGTCCCTCCCCCTTTGCTTTGTGCGGTGTCCCTCCCCCTTTGCTTTGTGCGGTGTCCCTCCCCCTTTGCTTTGTGCGGTGTCCCTCCCCTTGGCTTCGCTGGCGCTGTGTTCCCCCCCCCCCTCCCATCCGCTTTGTCGTCCCCCCCCCCCTCTCCTATCCGCTTTGTCCCTTCCCTCCCCCCCCCCCTCTCCTGTCCGCTTTGTCCCTTTTCTTTCTTTTTTTTTATTTTTTAAGCTGCCCCTTCTTCTCCCATTTTTCCCACTGCACCAGCTCTCCCTTTCCTTGTGTTGTCCTCCCTCTCTTCAGTAGAACCGGTAATTCGCTCCTCAGTCTGTCATGCCAGGTAGTCCTATATTTAACAATTTACACTTTTTCAAGTCCTATAACATCTACCGCTTCCTTTATTTTACATTTCCCAATATTCCCCCCAATCCTATGCTATTGCTTTTTCACTGTTGATTCCTCGCTCCCAGCTTCCCTTGTTTTTGCGTTTTTATTTATTCCATACCTTTTTGTGTCTGTACATTTCTGCTACATCCTCTACACTAGTCTTCTTATATCTGAGCAACTCTGATCTCACTGTACCCCCTCCTTACAGGTTCTCACCTCGTCAAGCGGCCCTTCCCCATCCACACAGTGCCCCCCTGGGGTCCAACCCATTGTGAAACTTCTGTCTGGTGGGCAAAGCAGCGGTGTAGGGGGCTCAGCGACTGGTGGCAGCAGCGGAATGCAGAAATATATAGTGGTGTCTCTTCCAACCGCCGGAGAAAGCAAAACCCCTCAACCGTCCCCTCCCCCCACAACAGAGACTCCCGGCTTGTGACAATAGACCCCTGTGATGTGTGTGAGCATTTGGGTGAATGTATGGTCAGTTGTGTGGCTGCATGCGTGGATGTTTCTGGTGTTTTCTGTGTGTTACAGTTTATTTTGTGTACAAGGAATATTAACCTTTTCTTAATAAAAAAGCTTAAAACTCTGGGCTTTTGTTTCGCTTTTTACAACTCCAGGCTAGGATACCAAGTAAAAATACACATGACCCAAAGTTGAGGTCCGGCCTAGAACTAAAGTGATACTAAGTTTTTTTTTTTTTTTTTTAAACCACTTAAGCCCCGGACCATTATGCAGGTAAAGGACCTTGCCCCTTTTTGCGATTCAGCACTGCTTCGCTTTAACTGACAATTGCGCGGTCGTGCGACATGGCTCCCAAATAAAATTGACGTCTTATTTTTCCCCACAAATAGAGCTTTCTTTTGGTGGTATTTAATCACCTCTGCGTTTTTTATTTTTTAAATAAATAGAAGCGACAATTAAAAATATGAAATATTTTTTGCTATAATAAAAATCCCCCAAAAATATACGTATACGTATTATTCTTCTACATATTTTTGATTAAAAAAAAAAATCGCAATAAGCGTTTGTTGATTAGTTTGCGCAAAAGTTATAGCGTTTATAAAATAGGGGATAGTTTAATGGCATTTTTATAAAAAAAAAAATTTTTTTTTACTACCAATGGCGGCGATCAGTTTTTTTTTTTTTTCGTGACTGCGACATTATTTTTGGGACCATTAGCGAAAAGTGCTATAAAAATGCACTGATTACTGTGAAAATGGCAGTGAATGGGGTTAACCACTAGGGGGCCCTAAATGGGTTAAGTGTGTCCTATTATGTGTTTCTTACTGTAGATGGGTGAGGCTGGACGTGTGACATCACTGATCGTCGTTCCCTATGACAGGGAACAGACGATCAGTGACAAGCCACAGAGAAGAACGGGGAAGGTTTGTTTTACATTTTTGGGGGATATTTTTTATAGCAAAAAGTTAAAAAAATATTGCACTTTTTTCAAAATTGTCGCTCTATTTCTGTTTATAGCGCAAAAAATGAAAACCGCAGGGATGATCAAATACCACCAAAAGAAAGCTCTATTTGTGGGAAAAAAAGGACGCCAATTTTGTTTGGGAGCCACGTCGCACGACCGCGCAATTGTCAGTTAAAGCTAAGCAGTGCCGAATCACAAAAAGTGCTCTGGTCATTGGACAGCAATGTGGTCCGGGGCTAAAGTGGTTAACAAACATGTGATACTTACCTCCACTGTGCAGTTCGTTTTGCACAGAGTGGCCCGGAAAGCTGTCTTCTGGGGTCCCTCGGCGGCTGTCTGGGCTCCTCCTCGCAAAAGCTTTCCCTCTTCATGCAAGGGCGCTCGCACGGAGGAAAGCTTTTGAGAGCGCGCTCCCGTGATACAGCGGCGACCAAAGCCGCCGACTGTATCACTCGGCTCCGCCCCCCGGCGCGCCGCGTCATCCGCTCTGATTGACAGCAGCGCTAGCCAATGGCTGCGCTGCTATCAATCCGCCCAGCCTAGCCAATCAACGGCCAGGCTGGGAACCGAAGAGGACGACGTGGACGCGCCCGGGAGATTCGAACGGTCGGGTAAGTACAACGGGGCCTCGGGGGGGGGGGGGGGGCGGGCGGCGCTGTAAGATGGTCCTGAAGGGGGGCAAATCCTTCCGGTCTTTAAGTGGTTATAGAGGTTTAGACATATTGACAATATAATGCATTTTGATCAAAATGCACTTAAAAAGAATTAATAGCATAAATTATAACATAGCTAATGATCCAAGAATTCATAGTATATTAGAGCTATGACTAAGCACTGAAGCTACAGTGAGAAACGTTAGCTTTTTGTTCCAGTTTTGCTGTGGCATGTCTATTTTTGTGATTCATTTTAATTAAAGAAACGTTTTTTTTTTTGGAGTGCGGCTTCTTTATGTATTTTTGCATTTCCATTGCATTGCCGGCACCCAAGGTTTGGATCCGGTGAAGGAGTTTTCTGATGTTATTGAGCTGTATTTTCTCTCTCCATAGTATTAGAGATCTTGATGCGTTTCACAAGCCAACACTTAAATGTAATTTAATTACTCATATCTAAAAATAGAAACCAAGTCATTAGAAAATGAGGAAAAAAAACCCACCAACATGAGCCTGTTTCGAAGGAAAAATTCCTGAAAAAATGTGTGTGGGGGGGGGGGGGGGTGTATACTTGCACATTACCCCAAAAATTTCCATACTAAGTACACATCTTATCAATAGAAGTCGTTGCATCTCCCCAGCAGGCATGAAATGGGTGAAGGGAAAAAGAAAACAGTGCCAGTTGGTCGATACACTGACAGTGTGCAGGAGACTGCCAATCGCTGGTGTAATTTTTTCCAGACTTCGTCTACAAAAAAAAATGCATTTTTTTTTTTTTTTACCCTCCAAAAATTTGCAATTGTTATTTTATCTCATTTATATTATTTTGTAGACATGTGCAAAAGGAAAAAAATTGTTTCGTTTTTATTCGTTATTTAATTTCGTTAAGTTAAATTCGTTAAATTTGTTATATTCGTTTTCGGAATTCTATCCTTTTCGATAAAAATTCGAAAAAACCCGGTCGAATTAGATCGTTTTCAACCGAATTCGAAAAACGGTCGAATTCGAAAAGATTTCTACTGGATTTGAATTCGATCATATTTTGATATTTGATATTTCAACAGAACTCAACATTATTTCATCCGTTATCATTAATATTTCAACCAAATTCGATATTTCAACCGGATTGGAAATTATTTCAACCGGATTGGAAATTATTTCAACCGGATTGGAAATTATTTCAACCGGATTGGAAATTATTTCAACCGGATTTGATTGGATGTATTTGTATTATTGTATTTGATTACATTCTATTAAATTCTATTCTGTTCTTTACTATTCTTTGATTTTCATTCTATTGTTTTATTATTTTATATTTTATTGTATTCTTTTTTAGAAATCGATTTATATTTTTTAGATTTTGATTCAAACTTGCTTTAAATTTTCATTCAAATTTGTTTTCGATTCGAATTGGTTTCGAATTCGATTCAAACAGAATATTTTTTTTCCGAACTCAATTCAAATTCGCATGTTTTTCGCATTCGATTCGAATGTTTTTCTAATTCTTTTCGAATTAGATTCAAATTTCGTTCGCGTTTTTTCGAATTTGTTTAAATTCGTTAATTTTGTAATTCGGAAATTCGGATGCATCCGAATTTCCGAATAATGAAAAATTCGTCCAAATTCGAATTCATAACGAAACGAAATGCACATTATTATTTTGTGCTATCGCGGCTCCTGCATTCCGGACACCCAAAATCCCATACCCTCCACATCCCCTTTTCATGACTAACCCACTGGGGATCCCTTTACTTTATCAATGGCAGATCCCAGGTGCAAAGGTGCTGAAATGCAAGTGCTGAGTAACGCGCATCCTGTAGATGGCCTACAGGAGTTTTAGAACACCGCTTTGGGCGATATCTGTTACCTTTTGTTCCCTTGTCCTTTTATGTCACTGCCCCACTTTGACTATTAAGCTGGCTATAGATGACTGCTAGGGATGAGCTTCGAGTTCGACTCGAACATTGCCTGTTTGCTGTTCACCGAACAATTTGGGGTGTTTAAAAAGTTTATGGTAGAAATCTAAAGTGCTAATTTTAAAGGCTTATATGCAAGTAATTGTCATAAAAAGTGTTTGGGGACCCGGGTCCTGCCCCAGGGGTATCAATGCAAAAAAAAAAGTTTTAAAAAACTGACATTTTTTTCGTTAGCAGTGATTTTAATAATGCTTAAAGTAAACAAAAAAAAATGAAATATTTAAAAATTCATACCTGGGGGGGTGTATAGAATGCCTGTAAAGCAGCGCTTGTTTTCCGTGCTTAGAACTGTCCCTGCACAAAGTGACATTTTTGAAGGAAAAAAAGTAATTTTTAGAATCACTCGCGGCTACAATGAGAAACGTCATTCATAAAAAGACCAGAGACCGAGAGTGGATTACCATTTTATTTTATTTTTTTAATAAAGGACTTTCCCAACGGTGTTGAATTTGGGGAGACCCCCACGCATTTTTTTTTTTATAATTAATTTTTCTCTTTATTGCAGGGAGCTGACAATTCATTATAGCCGTGATTTTAAATTACTTTTTTTCCTTCAGAAATTACATTTTGTTCAGAGACAGTTCTAAGCATGGGAAACAAGCGCTGCTTCACAGGCATACTATACACCCCCCACCCAGGTACGAAATTTAAAGGAATATTTTACTTTTATTGTTTCACTTTAAGCATTATTAAAATCACTGCTCCCGAAAAAACCGCAGTTTTTAAAACTTTTTTTTTTGCATTGATACATGTCCCCTGGGACAGGACCCGGTCCCCGACACACTTTTTAGGACAATAATTTGCATATTAGGCTTTAAAATTAGCACTTTCAATTTAAAACGTTCAAGTCCCTATAGACTTTAATGGGGTTCTAAAGTTCACACAAACTTTGGGTCTGTTTGCAGGTTCTGGTGCGAACTGAATGGGGGGGGGGGGGGGGGGGGGGTTCATGCCTAATGACCACCAGAACAAAAAAAAAAAAAAAGATTCTTCCATCCACACAAGCGAGGTTCATAATGGAATCAGGGCCGGTGCAAGAATTTTTGCCAACTCGGGCGAAGGTGCATTTTGCCACCTCCCCTGCACAGGGCACAACACATCAGCATACAGTGCACATGAGGACACAGTGAACATCAGGGCATAGCACATCAGGGTAAAGGGCACAGCACATCAGGGCACACAACATTAAGGCACAGCAGACTGGGACACATGGCACATCAGGGCATGGGGCACTTGGTGTACATCAAGGCATATTGGCACACATCGGGGCACAGCGTTTACCTGGCAGCCAGTAAGCAGAAAGCATCTGTGATAAGTTCTCTCTCATGTCACGCTGCCCCGGCGGCCTCTCCTCTCTTCTTGTCTATCCCAGATGATGTCACAAGCAAATGGGGATGGACGAAAAGAGAGGAGGGGCCGCCGGGGCAGCGTGACATGAGAGCAGAGCTCCCCTCCCTCCTCCTCAACACTTCACCGCCGCCACCGCGTAGCCAAGGAGGACGAGACAGACAGTGAGACTGTCTGTCACACACACTGACCTAGTGCCGGCCCTGGTCTTACCGCCCACAGCGGCAGCCCTGAGCCCACAGACACACACTCTACGATCGGGCGGGCGACTGTCCCGGTGATCCGCTCAGTTTTCCAGGGCCAATCCTAGGGTCACAGACGCCTGGGTGCAGAAATTTCTGGTCATCTTACAAACTCCTCCCCTTTACATGTTTTTTATGGCAACGACCCAAACACATGCTCTCCTAAGAAGTCTTCGTTACCCTGGGATCCTCACATGATCTTTTAACAATGAAGACAATACAGGAAGAGCGTACATTAATGAGACCCGGAGGGGGGTTTCACTAATTCACACAGAGAGGGCTTCTGTTAGAGAGTCTGTTACAAAGAGCCCCCAGACATACTAAAGACATGATACAAGAGATGGTCAGAGACTGCAGACATAGCACAGGAGATGGTCAGAGTCTGCAGACATACTACAGGAGATAATGGTCGATTGGCCCTCTCACCTGACCCAGCGATACAACAACGGTTCCTCTGATCAGGAGTCGGCTCACTCTGAATTGCCCATGGATACTCCGCTGGGTAAAGTCCAGATCTGTATTCTGGCAATGACTCCATTCCTTTCTCCGCCAGGGATGGCACCAGGCTGTGTGGCTTTCCTTCTGTTGGCGCAGGGCAGCAGGGTTATCTTTGATGGTGTTCTCTCAGCACTGTCCTCTCCCTCTGGAGTCCTGGGTGCACTTCCCTGAAAGTTTTCCCGGGTTCCTGGCTCTCTCTCCCATTCAGCTGTGCATGCTGTTTGGGCTGCCGTTGCTGTGTTACAGTGGGGCTGCCAGTCCTCAGGACTATATGTCCCACAATCCTCTTCTCTGCTCCTTTTTTATTCTATTTCTTACCTGGCAATATGAAGGCAGGGGAAGAAAAGTGGGCGGCTGTGCTGGCAAGTGCTGCTTACTAGTACAGCAGTGCAAGGAGAGGGAGGGGGAAAGAAGACCCTGCGACTGCAGTGGCGTCACTAGGGTTTATGTCACCCCCCTCCACCAAATATAGTCGCCCCTCAATACAGACCCCCCCTCTGTCAGTGCAGACTCCCCACTAAGTATAAATCCCTCCCTCAGTACTGACCCCCCTCCATTAGTACAGACCCCCCTGGACAAACCACCCCCCTACATTAGTAAAGACCCCTTTCAGGACAAACCACCCCCTCCATTAGTACAGGCCCCCCAGGACAAACTGACCCCCCCTGACAAACCACCCACCTTCCATTAGTACAGACCCCCCTCCATTAGTACAGACTCCCCCCTCAATTAGTACAGACTCCCCCCATCCATTACTACAGCCTCCCCCCTCCATTAGTACAGCCTCCCCCCATCCATTAGTACAGACTCCCCCCCCATCCATTAGTACAGACTCCCCCCCCATCCATTAGTACAGACTTCCCACATCCATTAGTACAGACTCCCCCCCCCCCCTCCATTAGTACAGACTCTCCCCCCTCCATTAGTACAGACTCTCCCCCCTCCATTAGTACAGACTCTCCCCTCTCCATTAGTACAGACTCTCCCCTCTCCATTGGTACAGACTCCCCCCTCCCTCCGTTGGTACAGACTCCCCCCCCCCCCCCCTCCATTAGTACAGACTCTCTTCCCTCCATTAGTACAGATTCTCCCCCCCTCCATTAGTACAGATTCCCCTCCTCCATTAGTACAGACTCCCCTCCTCCATTAGTACAGACTCCCCCTTCCATTAGTACAGACTCCCCCCCCCCCCTTCCATTAGTACAGACTCCCCCCCCCCTTCCATTAGTACAGACTCCCCCCCCCTTCCATTAGTACAGACTCCCCCCCCCTTCCATTAGTACAGACTCCCCCCCCCTTCCATTAGTACAGACTCCCCCACCTTCCATTAGTACAGACTCCCCCCCTTCATTAGTTCAGACATCCCCTCCAGAAGTACAGACCCCCCTCGCCCTCCATTAGTACAGACAAACCCCACCCGGGCGGCAGCTGGAGAGGAGAGGACAGTGTGGAGCCGCGCCGCCCGGGTGGAGAAGAAGATCATGACACAGAGAGAACAAATGCCTTGCTGCACGCCACGCCATGGACCGCTACAACCCGCCCCCAACGATGTCACTGAGCGGGTCACTCGAAGAGAGACAGCTGCTTCGATCTCCTCTGACAGGAGGGGCTGCTTGGGCAGGGCGGCAGTGACTGGCGGAGAGAGCGGCTGCGCTGTGAAGATGCCGACAAGAAGAGGAAGAGGAGGAGGGAGGGGAGCAGTGAGCACTCTGGCACTTGAGCTGCACCCCACGCACCCGCCTTGAATTGGCCCTGCAGTTTTCCACCCTGCTCCCCTGGCGCTATAAGGCAAGTGCCCATGTTGCCTTACGCTAGCGCCAGCCCTGAAAGGAATCCTCAACCATTGAGATATTGTAATCCTGACAGCAGAGCCTCTGTCAGCATACACTGATCAGTGGCTGTAGCTGCTGGTTAACCGCTTGCCGACCGCCGCCAGTAGATATACGTCGGCAGAATGGCACGGCTGCGCAAAGCAATGTACAGGTACGTTGCTTTGAATTTGCCGCCAGGTGGGCGTGCCTGTGCACCTCTGCCGCAAGCTCCGTGACTGCCCGCGGGAACCGCAGTCTCGATGTGCCGCCGGGTGCCCATGATTGTGTCATGGAGCTGCAGAACGGGGATATGTCTGTGTAAACAAGGCATTTCACTGTTCTGCCATGTAACAGGACACTGATATACTGCTCCCTGTCATCGGGAGCAGTGATCACTGTCGTGTCACTGGTAGCCCAGCCCCCATACAGTTAGAATCACTCCCTAGGACACACTTAACCACTTCCTTGCCCCCTAGTGGTTAACCCCTTTCTGCCAGTGTCATTTACACAGTAATCATTGCATTTTTTAGCACTGATCACTATAACAATGACAATGGTCCCAAAATAGCGTCAAAAGTAAAACTATTTTTTTTTTTACCAATTCCAGCCTTATTTAGGTCTACAATCTTGTCCCTGACATCCTTGGACAGCTCTTTAGTCTTGGCCATGGCGGAGAGATTGGAATCTGATTGATGGATTGCTTCTGTGTTTTTATACAGGTAACAGCTCCTTACCTGTATAGAAGACACCTGGGAGCCAGAAATCTTGCTTGATAGATAGGGGATCAATAGGGGATCAAATACTAATTTCACTCATTAAAATGTGAATCAATTTATAGACTAGCTAACTGCACCTGTCTACATGTTGGTGAGGCCAAAAAAACACCATAAGGAAAATAAACAAAATAACAAGCATGAAAAGAAGAAATGGGTCAGGAAAATGGGGGAAGCACCAAAATTTGAAGAAAATTTGCAATAGGATTTTGCATTGCTACGTTGTTCACATGTGGCGTTTGGTTATATACTTCTACCTAATGATGTTATATTCTGTTTACTATTGTGTTCTAATGTTCTGCTTTATCTCCGCTGCACCTTGTCTGTCCTTTGACCTTTGTCCGCCTGTGTGTGATACCGTTTACCTTTACTTCCCTCCCAGTATTTGATAGCTTGTTTCATCGACTCACCCTGCCTAACCGTTCGCACTTTGCTCTTCAGAGGGCTCTTCTCAACTGGTGGATTTGGTGCCAAGATCCTAGCATTGGTAGGCCTGGAGACAGAAGAGGTTGCTATATTACTACTCATTCCCTCTCTGTTCATTCCTCTCCTCTTCCTCTGTCCTGGCATGACCACCCTCCTATGGTGACCACATTTCCAAACTGCCATTCAGGCCCCCCCCCCCCAAAAAAAAGACGAGGTGGGGGCTGGGAGAAATGTAGTCTTGGGGTTGATGCAGAATTTGGCAGCGGGTTATTTGTCAGGTGAATGTACCACCTGCTACCAGATGCAGTGCCGCTTGCCACCCATAGCCTTCCACCAGATGCAGTGCTGCTGTCCCTCCCTCTGCATGATCTGCGTGCGTAGAAGGAAAAGAGTGGAGTCACTATCTGAAAAGTGAAGATCACACCAGTCCCTGCTGCTTGCCGCTGGGTGTCGGAGAAAGAGGTGTGTGGGGACAGCAGCGCTGCACTAGACGCAGGCCTTGCTCCCGGCCTGTCTGAGAGAAAATTGGCACTGGTTGCAAGATGCCAGGCAGCGCCAGCCCTAGCAACCAGTTCCGGAAATGTAGTTATTAGTTAGTAGTGGGGTTAGGGGTGGCTGTGTCCTCCATTTCATTCCGGGACACTGTATTGTCCCGGAATGAAGGTGCCCGGAACCCAGGACAGACATTTCAATTGTGGGACAGTCCCGGGCAATCCGGGACACGTGGGCACCCTACACCCTCGTTCATCTTTTATGCAAAACCACCTCTCTCCTTTTGCTTTAACACTCTTCTCCCTCTAGCCTGGCTTTATCTTCCATCTTTACCTCCTCTGCACTGCCGTCCTCACTTTTCTCATCCTCTGCCCTGGCATTATCACACCCCTTCCTTAGAATCACCACTCTTCTTATTCTCTGCCCTGGTCTTAACCTCTGGTTTTATGACCCTTCAGCATCTCCTCTGTTTTGGCATCATCACTTTCCTCATCCTCTGACTTGTTCACTCCCATCAACCTTTGCCTTCCTCTTTAGTTCCCCTGTGCCTTAGCATCACTTTTTTTTTTTTTTTTTAGGTTTTACCACTCTCATCCTCTGCCCTTATATCATCACTGCTCTTCTCTCTCTCTGTCCTGGCATTAATAGTCACCTCTTTCTCTGTCGATCATCTTAATTTTCCTCCTCTTGTGTTCTGGCATCACCACTACTCTCCTCCCACTCTGTCTTGGTACTTCTACCCTTCTCCCACTCTGCCCTGGCATCACCACTCTCTTCTCACTGTATCCTGGCATTAATAGTCACCCCTACCTCCCCTGGCAACTTCATTCTACTACTCCTTGGGTCCTGGCATCACCTCTGCTTTGCTTCCCCTCTGTCTTGGTACCTCTACATTCCTTCCACTCTGTCCTGGCATCACCACTCTTCTCACTGTCTTGGCAATAATAGTCACCTCTTCCTCTGTCTGGCATCTTCACTTTCATACTCATGGTTCCTAGCATCATGACTCTTCTGCTCCCGTTGTGCCTTGGTACCTTAGTATTGCTCTGACCTGGTATCAACACTCTTTTCACTGTTCCTTGGCAATAATAGTTAGCTCTACCTCTGTCTTGCATCTTCATCCTCATCCTCTTGGGTCCTGGTAGCTTCTCCACTATCCTCCCTCTTTGTCCTGACACTAATAGTCACCTCTTCCTCTGTCTGGCATCTTCATTTTCCTCCTCTTGGGTCCTAGCATCACCTTTCCTTTGCTCTCTTTGTGTCTGGGTACCTCTCCACTCCTCCTGCTCTGCCCTTGTGTCACCATTCTTCTAGCTGTATCCTGGCTTTAATAGTTATTTCTTCCTCTCCCTGGCATCTTGACTTTTTTCCTCTTTGGGTCCTGCCATCTTCCCCACTCCCTGGCATTCATAGACGCATTCTTCCTCTATCTGGTATCTTAATTTTCTCCTCTCGGGTCCTGGCATCACCTCTCCTCTGCTCCCCTCCTGTCTTGGTACCTCCACACTCCTCCTGCTCTGCCCTGGTATCACCATTCTTTTCACTGTGTCTTGGCAATAATAGTTACTTCTACCTCTGTTTTGCATCTTCACCCTCCTCCTCTTGGGTCCTGGTAGCTTCTCCACTATCCTTCCTCCTTGTCCTGGCACTAATAATCACCTCTTCCTCTGTCTGGCATCTTCGCTTTCCTCCTCTTGGGTCCTGGCATCACCTCTCCTCTGTTCCCCTTCTCTCTTGGTACCTATACACTTCTCCTGCTCTGCCCTGGTGTCACCATTCTTGTAGTTGTATCCTGGCATTAATAATTATCTCTATCCCTGGCATCTTAATTTTTTTTTCTCTTTGGGTTCTGGCATCTTCCCCACTCTTTGCCCTGGCATTCATAGTCACATTCTTCTCTTGGGTCCTGGCATCACATCTCCTCTGCTTCCCCTCTGTCTTGGTACCGCTACACTCCTTACACTCTGTCCTGGCATCACCACTCTTCTCACGTGTCTTGACAATAATAGTCACCTCTTCCTCTGTCTGACATCTTCACTTTCCTACTCCTGGTTCTAGCATCATGACTCCTCTGCTCCCCTTGTGCCTTAGTACCTTAGTATTGCTCTGCCCTGGTATAACCACTCTTCTCACTCTGCCTTGGCAATGATAGTCACCTCTATCTCTGCCTGGCATCTTCACTTTCCCCCTCCTGTGTTCTGGCATCTCTCCAGCTCTCTCCTCCTCTTTGTCTTGGCCTTAATAGTCACCTCTTTCTCTGCCTGGCATCTTCACTTTCCAACTCTTAGATCCCGGCATCACCAGTCCTCTGCTCTCTTTGTTTCTTGGTACCTCTACACTTCTTCTGCTCTGCCCTGGTGTCACCATTATTCTAGCTGTATCCTGGCATTAATAATCATCTCTTCCTCTCCATGGCATCTTGACTTTTTTTTCCTCTTTGGGTCCTGGCATCTTCCCCACTTTCTGCACTCTTTGCCTTGGCATTCATAGACACACACTCCTCTTGGGTCCTGGCATCACCTCTCCTCTGTTCCCCGTCTCTCTTGGTACCTCTACACTTCTCCTGCTCTACCCCGGTGTCACCATTCTTATAGCTGTATTCTGGCATTAATAGTTATCTCTTCCTCTCCCTGACATCTTGTTGTTGTTTTTTTTTGGGTCCTGGCATCTTCCCCACTCTCTGCACTCCCTGGCATTTATAGACACAGCCTCCTCTATCTGGTATCTTAATTTTTCTCTTCTTGGGTACTAGCATCACCTGTCCTCTGCTCCCCTCCTGTCTTGGTACCTCTACGCTTCTCCTGCTTTGTCCTGGCATCACCTGTCCTCTGCTCCCCTCCTGCCTTGGTACCTCTACACTCCTCCTGCTTTGTCCTGGCATCACCTGTCCTCTGCTCCCCTCCTGCCTTGGTACCTCTACGCTCCTCCTGCCTTGTCCTGGCATCACCTGTCCTCTGCTCCCCTCCTGCCTTGGTACCTCTACACTCCTCCTGCCTTGCCCTGGCATCACCTGTCCTCTGCTCCCCTCCTGCCTTGGTACCTCTACACTCCTCCTGCCTTGCCCTGGCATCACCTGTCCTCTGCTCCCCTCCTGTCTTGGTACCTCTACGCTCCTCCTGCCTTTTCCTGGCATCACCTGCCCTCTGCTCTCCTCTTGTCTTGGTACCTCTACACTCCTCCTGCTTTGTCCTGGTATCGCCTGTCTCCTCTAACTTTTTACTAACATTATATCTCTGTGTGTCCTTAAGAAATAGTTTTGTGTCACCCTCTATACGTTGCTGTCCCTATTTTATGCTTTGTTGGGTGTTGCTGTCTTTTCATGAAAACAGGCTTGGCGGGTTCTCTTGTGCACCACACCCGATAACACCTCTGTGACTGATTCTGAGCAGAAGCTTGAATCTTCCACACTGGATCTGCTATGGATATGCTCTGATTTCTAGGACCAGCTCGGCCTTACAAACACTGGAATTAATTCATGGCATTAATGGTTGGATGAAGAGGGACAGTGAAGCCCCTGATGATAATAAAAGGAGCTACAGACTGATTGCAACACAACGAGTTGCTTCCACAGAGATCTGTCAGACATTTCTTACAACCCTGAGTCAGTGAGCACACAGCACCATGGTTATTCATTACCAGGACCAGCATTATGACCGGCTTAAAAACCTGTGTTGTCGCCAAAGCTGTGTTTTTGAGGATCCCAACTTTCCAGCAAATGACCAGTCCCTGTACTACAGCCAGAGTCCCCCCAGGGTGGTGGAGTGGAAGCGACCTCAGGTAAACATATACACTTTGTCTACAATTTAGCTACCATGCTGGATAGGTTACTGGATTTTTAACCACTTCAGCCCCGGACCATTTGGCTGGCCAAAGACCAGAGCACTTTTTGCGATTCGGCACTGCGTCGCTTTAACTGACAATTGTGCGGTCGTGCGACGTGGCTCCCAAACAAAATTGACGTAATTTTCTTTCCACAAATAGAGCTTTCTTTTGGTGGTATTTTATCACCTCTGCAGTTTTTATTTTTTGTGCTATAAACAAAATAGAGCGACAATTTTGAAAACAAAAATCTTGCTATAATAAATATCCCCAATTTTTTTCTAAAAAAAAAAAATTTCCTCAGTTTAGGCCGATACATATTTTTTGGGAAAAAAAAAACGCAATAAGTGTAAATTGATTGGTTTGCACAAAAGTTATAGCGTTTACAAAATAGGGGATAGTTTTATGGCATTTTTATAATAATTCGTTTTTTATTAGTAATGGTGGCGATCTGCGATTTTTTTTTTTTTTTTTTTATCGTGACTGCGACATTATGGCGGACACATCGGACACTTTTGACAAATTTTTGGGACCATTGTCATTTTTACAGCGATCAAAATGCATTGATTACTGTGAAAATGACACTGGCAGGGAAGGGGTTAACTACTAGGTCGCGCTGAAGGGGTTAAGTGTGTCCTAGGGAGTGATTCTAATTGTTAGGGGGATCAATGTTCCCGATCACAGGGAACATTCGATCAGTGAAATGTCACTAGGCAGAACAGGGGAATGCCTTGTTTACAAAAGCATACTCCTGTTCTGCCTTTGCCGACCGCAAACGCGGAACATCGAGTTTGCGGGACGCGCCAGCATACAAATTTAAAGGGTTGTACAGGTATGCCCATTTGCCTGCCCGTGCCATTGTGCCCATTTGCCTTCCTGTGCCAGACGTGTATGTGCGTGCGCTGGTCGCTAAGCGGTTAAACACTATAGACAGAGCTATAGACAAAACTTTTTTTTTTTTTCATTTTAAATAGAGTGAAGCCCCCCACACACACTTGAGATTTTCTGCAGATATTTGTCTTCAGATTTACCAAAATCACATAATATATGGTCAAACCTTAAGCATTTCAATTTGTATGCAATCAGGCAGGCACTACATGGTTTTGGTAAATCTGCAGAAAATCTTATGCCCTGTACACACGATTGGAATCTCCGATGGGATAAAATCTGATTTAATTTTCCGTCGGAATTCCATTCCAGCTGTCTTGCATACACACTGTCACACCAAATTCCGACCCCACACAAATTCCGGGCCCACACACGGTCGGAATATCTGATGAAAAAATTCAGTCAGACTTTTTTCATCGGAAATTCCAATCATGTGTACAAGGCATAATAGTGTGTATGGGACTTAAGGGAGGGTTATTTCACCATCTGTGTCCCATTGTAGAGATTTCCCTTCACTTCCTGTCCCACAGCCATAAGAGATTGACAGCATCAGCCCTATTCCTGTGTGCTGTGTGAAGGGGGGGGGGGTGCTCCCCGCCAACCCTCCGAATCAGCTCTCAAATCTCTCCTCACTGAGCTCACTTTTTTTCTGAAAACTCAGACAAGCTTTATAATTCAGCACTGGATGTAGAAAAGAGAAGACAGCAGATAAACAGGTACGACTTTATGTTTAACCACTTAAGGACCGCCTAACGCCGATATACGTTGACAGAATGGCACGGCTGGGCACAGGCATGTACAGGTACGTCGCTTTTAAGAGCCCAGCCGTGGGTCCGAAGCTCCGTGACCACGCCTGCGTGACCCGTGGACCCGATCACTGCCGGTGTCCCGCAATCGAGTCACAGGAGCTGAAGAACGGGGAGAGGTGAGTGTAAACAAACCTTTCCCGTTCTCTGTGGCTTGTCACCGATCGTCAATCACAGAACGACAATCAGTGACGTCACACGTCCAGCCCTGCCCCCCTACAGTAAGAATCACTACCTTAGGGCACACTTAACCCCTCCGCGCCCCCTAGTGGTAAACCCCTTTACTGCCATTGTAATTTTCACAGTAATCAGTGCATTTTTATAGCACTTTTCGCTGTGAAAATGACAATGGTCCCAAAAATGTGTCAAAAGTGTCTGATGTGAGCGCAATAATGTCGCAGTCACGAAAAAAATCGCTGATCGCCGCCATTACTAGTAAAAAAAATATTAATAAAAATTACATAAAACTATCCCCTATTTTGTAAACGCTTTAAATTTTGCACAAACCAAACGATAAACACTTATTGATTTTTTTTTTTTATATATATATATATGTAGAAGAATACGTATCGGCCTAAACGGAGAAAAACGTTTTTTTATATCTTTTTGGGGGATATTTTTTATAGCAAAAAGTAAAAAATATAGTATTTTTTTCAAAATTGACACTTTATTTTTGTTTATAGCGCAAAAAATAAAAATCGCAGAGGTGATCAAATACCACCAAAAGAAAGCTCTATTTGTGGGAAAAAAAGACGCCAATTTTGTTTGGGAGCCACGTCGCACGACCGCGCAATTGTCAGTTAAAGCGACACAGTGCGAATCGCAAAAAGGGGCCAGGTCCTTAACCTGCACATTGGTCCGGATCTTAAGTGGTTAATCTCTATGTACACAGGCCAGTCACTTCACAGGGTACGGTATGTGTAAGGGTTTACACCCTGAATAGAATTATCAGTTAACTGACTGAGGTAACTGACACAATAATTTGCTGCCTTTGTTGCAGGATCTGGTGAGGGCACCCAGCCTGTTTTCCGCCAGCGGCATCAATCCAAATGACCTGCAGCAAGGCAGTCTGGGTAATTGCTGGTTTGTGGCAGCAGCTTCTTGTTTAGCCAAAGACCCTTCGATATGGAAGAAGGTAAGTACTTGGGCCTGATTGTAATAAAATTCTCCTTTGGCCAATGTCTCGAAGCACAAGGCCACTAAAAAGTGCCTTTAAGTCTACATTTACCTTCTTCTCCAGGTCATACCTTCCCCCAAGGAGCAGGAATGGCCCAGCCCTGGAGGTGCCCCTCACTGCGGGATCTTCAGGTTCCGATTCTGGCGTTTCGGACGTTGGGTAGAAGTCGTGATCGATGACCGATTGCCGACATCTGGCGGAGAGTTAATTTTTTGCAGACCTGGCCGCAAGTCTGATACATTCTGGTGTTCGCTGCTCGAGAAAGCTTATGCCAAGTAAGGTCCTTCCTATCTCAGCCTTGGAGTCCTGTTGTATTTGTCTATCTTTACGAATCGTTTTTCCTTTTTTTTTTTGGTTGTTGCTGTTAAAGTTTGCTGTCCCCCCTGGCTCTAAGCCCAAGAGCTGAGTGATCATATGACTGCTGATCTCTCAGTTACCAGTTTGCTGTCAGTCACTGCTCTCTTCTCTGTCTTCTAGTGTGGCACAGCTTGCTTCAGCTCTCAGATGCATACCGAGAGCCTGAGTTAGCTGTCAATAAGACAGCTGAGTGGATCCTGACAATATGATAGGGATCCTTCCAGAGTCTAAAGTAGCTCTGTTCAGGGCCGCCATCAGGAGGGTACAGGCAGTACACCTGTAAGGGGCCTGGAGGTCCCCAGGGCCCTGGATGGCAACCCCCATTTAAAAAAAATATAATAATATTTTTTTATATATTTTTAATTTTAATTTTTTATTATTATTACCCAATTAAGACCTGGACCTTTAGGCAGCTAAAGGACCTGGCCAGTTTTTGCTATTCGGCACTGCGTCGCTTTAACTGACAATTGCGCGGTCGTGCGACATGGCTTCCAAACAAAATTGGCTTCCTTTTTTCCCCACAAATAGAGCTTTATTTTGGTGGTATTTGATCACCTCTGCGGTTTTTATTATTTGCACTATAAACAAAAATAGAGCGACAATTTTGAAAAAAATTCAATATTTTTTACTTTTTGCTATAATAAATATCCCCCAAAAATCTATCTAAAAATATTTTTTTCCTCAGTTTAGGCCGATACATATTCTTCTACATATTTTTGGTAAAAAAAAATCACAATAAGCATTTATCGGTTGATTTGAGCAAAATTTATAGCGTTTACAAAAAAGGGGATAGTTTTATTGCATTTTTATAAAAACAAATTTTTTTTACTAGCAATGGCGGCGATCATCGATTTTTTTTTTAATGACTGCGACATTATGGCGGACACTTCGGACAATTTTGACACATTTTTGGGACCATTGTTATTTTCACCTCAAAAAATGCATTAAAAATGCATTGTTTACTGTGAAAATTACAATTGCAGTTTGGGAGTTAACCACAATGGGGGCGCTGAAGGGGTTATGTGTGACCTCATCTGTGTTTCTAACTGTAGGGGGGTGTGGCTGTAGGTGTGACATCATTGATTGTGTTTCCCTATAAAAGGGAACACACAATCAATGACGGCGCCACAGTGAAGAACGTGGAAGCTGTGTTTACACAAAGCGCTCCTCGGTCTTCAGCTCTGGGGACCGATCGCGGGACTCCAGCTGCGATCGGGTCCGCGGGTCCCGCGGCCGTGTCGCTTTGGACCTGGATGCATGCACGTGACAGCGACCCCACGTATATTGACCCGTATATCGGCGTGAAGGGGTCCTTAAGTGGTTAAAGGGCCCAGAGGTCCCCAAGGTCCCCGGATGGCAACCCCCCTTTTTTTATAAAAAAATATATATTTTTATATATTTTTTTCTTTTTATTAAAGGGCCCAGAGGCACCCCCCCCCCAGTTCCCTGCCCCCCTGGATGCCTGAAGCTGTGTAAGGGGCCCCATAATTCCTGATGGCGGCCCTGGCTCTGTTATATCTCATTAATTTTCAATGGTCAATTCCTTAGAAAATTTGAACTAGTCTTCAATGTTCTCTTCCAGACTGATTGGAAGTTATGAAGCTCTGGACGGAGGAAGCACAGCCGAAGCTCTGATTGATTTCACTGGAGGTGTTTCTGAGCCCATGGACATCTTGGAGGAAAAATTCAGGTCAGATGAGGCAAAGAAGAAGCTATTTAAGGCTCTGATGAAGGCCCATTCCAGAGCATCACTCATATGCAGCTCTATTAGGGTAAGAAGATTAGATCTCCACATGGTCATGGATCTACACACAGACGAGGTTGATGGAGCCACTGAACACCAAAAGTTTAATAGTGTGGCCCTTTAGATGAAAGCCAATCAAATGATTGACTTTTGTCAAGCAAGGATTGCCACACACTGATTGAAATTCTGCCAGTCCCTGCTGAACCCGCCAACTTTAAGGCTCGTTTCACACTGCATGCCGATGCGGCTCCCAGCAGGTGTCCTGTGTGTCCTCGTTCACCCTTTCAGGTCCGATTTTAGCCCGAATTTTGGGCTGAATTTGGACCTGAAATGGACCAAAAGACGCACAGGGCTCCTGTTCAAATTCGCACCCGGAGCGGCTCCATAGGGGTCACAATCTCCTGCTATTGCGAATTGGAGGCTGGGATCCTGTAACAAAACGTCCCACACTCCGCTTGAGTGGTTTCGTCATATACCACTTGCTTCCAGTCTGAATATAGATATCAGATATTCCAACCGCTAACAACAACAAACAAGACGATACTTGCTTGATTGCTGAACATGGACTGTTTATTAGAACCAGAATACAAGTCTTGTTATACACTTGGGGAGCTGGGGAGCATGGGGAGCTGAAACAATGGTTTCCCAACCCGGACACTAACCCTAACCCTTCCTGTAATCCTAAAGGCCCATACACACGATCTGACTTTTTGACAACAAACCTCTGACGGACCTGTTTGATCGGACAATCCGATCGTGTGTATGCTCCATCGCACAAACTTTTTCATCAGACAAATGTTCGCTGTGAGAACAGACAAACTTTCCGGAAACAAATGTCCTACGTCGGCCAATCCGATCATGTGTACACAAGTCCATCGGACTAAAGTCCAAAGTGCAAACACGCGTTCTCATAACCAATGCTAAAGATCAGACAACAATAGCAGAAGTTGCCCAAAGGGTGGCGGTAAAGAGTTGAAAAACCACGTAGTACGTCAATTACGTTCGTGTTTGTTGGCTGAAATAGTCCTGCCGTGTGTATGCATGCCAAGTTCACGGCCAACGCCCTTCAGACAAAAATCCACGGAAAAAATCCACGGAAAAGTCCGTTAAAAGTCTGATCGTGTGTATCATGCTTTACACTGACTCTAACCCTTCCTGTAATCCTAACGCTGACCCTGGCCCTTCCTTTAATCCTTACCCTGACTCTTCCTGTAACCCTAACACTGACCCTGGCCCTTCCTGTAATCCCAATACTAACCCTAACCCCTCCAGTTCTCCTAACACAGACCCTTACTGTAATCATAACACTGACCCTTTCTGTAACTCTAACCCTAACCCTTTCTGTAATCCTTACACTGACCCTAACCCTTCCTGTAATCCTAACACTAACTCTTCCTATAACCCTAACACGGACCCCGACCCTAGCCCTTCCAGTAACACTGACCCTAGCCCTTCCGGTAACCCTAACACTGACCCTAACCCTTTCTGTAATCCTAACACTGATCCTTTATGTAACACTGACCCTAGCCCTTTCTGTAATCCTAACACTGACCCTAGCCCTTCCGGTAACCCTAGCACTGACCCTAACCCTTTCTGTAATCCTAACACTGATCCTTCATGTAACACTGACCCTAGCCCTTTCTGTAATCCTAACACTGACCCTAACCCTTCCTGTAATCCTTACACTGACCCTAACCCTTCCTGTAATCCTTACACTGACCCTTCCTGTAATCCGAACACTGATCCTTCCTGTAACACTGACCCTAGCCCTTCCTGTAATCCTTACACTGACCCTTCCTGTAATCCTTACACTGACCCTTCCTGTAATCCTTACACTGACCCTTCCTGTAACCCTAACACTAACACTGACTGTAATCTTAACACGAACCCTAACACTGACCCTAACCCTCCTTGTAATCCTAATACTGACCCTAACCCTTTCTGTAATCCTAACACTGATCCTTCCTGTAACACTGACCCTGACCCTTCCTGTAATCCTTACACTGACCCTTCCTATAATCCTAACACTGACCCTTTCTATAACCCTAACACTGACCCTTACTGTAACCCTAACACTGACCCTGACCCTCCCTGTAATCCTAATACTAACCATAACCCCTCCTGTAATCCTAACACTGACCCTTCCTCTAATCCTAATCCTAACCTATCCTGTAACCCTAACACTGACCTAACTCTTAACCCCAACACTAAATGGTATATAATGAATGCCAACCCTTGTTTTTCCTCCACAGCCGTCAGCAAATCAGTCTATGGAGGAGGTCCTCTCTAGCGGTCTGGTCACAGGCCATGCCTACAGTGTTACCGCAGTCAGAAGCATCACCCTTCACTCGGGGCTCTTGTCCCTTTTTCGGACTCACAAACTGCGCCTCGTCCGCCTGCGCAATCCTTGGGGAAGCGGAGAATGGAAGAGGGCCTGGAGCGATGGGTAAGGACAGGCTAAATATTGTGAGAGAGAGCATCACCTTTCTATACCAGAAGCTATTCATGAATCCAAAGTCAAACATTATATTGAAGTCTTCTTGTAGCTGTCAATCCATTTTGGCCACCAAACTGCTTATCTCTTTCCTGGATAGGGTCATCCCCTAAATTCAATTAAGTCTCACTACCACGTTTGTTTTTTTGGCCAAAGCAAACGGGTGAGTTCTACGATGAGGCCCTGATTGGCTGATCACACAGAGGTAACCATGCACAGATCTGGTCCTTCAACCCAACTAACCCAAGAAACATGTTTTGACTTTAGGTCCACTTTGCAATCACTTCCATCCCAACTCTGAAATAAGGAGATTTTTATTCCTTTCTTTAGGCTAGAAAATCAGGAATTGACGGAAATAAAAAAGAAATGTATATTAAGAACCATTGGTGATCAATATCTGTTTGTGTAGATCAGAAGAATGGAAGAAAGTGAGCCAAAGGGAGAGGAAGAAAATGGGGGTGACGGTGGATGACGACGGAGAATTTTGGTAAATATTCATAACAAAATATTCTCACCCTATCTATCTGGCCAAACATATTACATTCTGATTGTGACATCCCAATAAAAATCACTGAAACGGGGGTAGAAAACCTGCATGGTAAAGGCATAATGTGCTAATTTGCATCGCATACTAGCACATTATTAAAGACTTGCCTTGAAACTGAGCCCTCCAGTGGCGCACTGTCACTTTGGCAGAGTATTCAATCTTCACTAGATCTTCCTTACAAGTTTGCGGGCTGCAGCCCATTGAATTTTTTTTGGGGGGGTGGCGCAAACAAACGAAAAAAATCATCAATTGCAGCCTCACTGTGCCTATCAATTGTCGCCACTGTGCCCATCAAATGCAGCCACTGTGCCCATCAAATGCAGCCACTGTGCCCATCAAATGCAGCCACTGTGCCCATCAATTGTCACCACTGTGCCCATCAATTGTCGCCACTGTCCCCCAGCACTTACCTTTCTCGGGTCAGCCATCATCCCTTGATATCTTCTCCCGAGTCCTGCCCTCGATGTCGCTTCAGCCAATCAGGTTACCGGTAACCAGACCCGGTGAACCTGATTGGATGAGACGAGTGTCAGTGTTAACCAGGCAACTCGCACCCCCCCGTGCATCCCCTGGTTAACTATTTGGAAGCCGATTACCGCCCACAGGCTTGTATCGGAAAGCCTATCAGAGCCGCTGGCTCTGATAGACACTTCCACACAGCCAACCAGCTGCCGTTATTTAGATGGCCGGCGCTCACCAGGTGGCTGGCCATCTGAATAGTGGGCGGCAGCAGCGACAATACATAGATTCATGCAATGCATGAATCTCTATGTATTGTACACTAAGTTGAGTGACAGCGCAGGGGAGAGAGGGGGGCGGCGCTGGAGATATTACTTTTATACCCGTAGGTAAAAAGGAACTTTGAGAGTTTACTACCACTTTAAACAGTCTCTCTCCACTTGAGGACATTGATGTTCTCTAAGATGGGATCTCTGCAGTCACCTCTTCAATGGGTACAACTCTCCCGGGACACTCTTGGCCTGGCCTAAAGGGCCTTTTTGCAACCCGCCCTAGGACCCACCTCCATAAGTGTCAGGAATTCCACAGTCAGCTGTTCTGGGTGCAGGTCTGACTCTCCCCGGCCTCCAGCTCTGTCTAGAGCCTCCATTTTCTGGCTACATTAGGGTGAGCACAGTTTCAGAGGACAGTCTCCCGATTGAGGACACTATCCCTGGACCAAGTCTGTCCCCGGTTTTGTCCCCAGACTGGATTTATTAGGGGGCAGGGGCAATTTCAAAGACAGTCAGTGCAGATTTAAAATAAAAAAAATTGAATTGCTCACCCCCGCTCTGCCGTGCCTACTAGCATAGGGGGGGGTTGTATTTTCCCGATTATCTGTGCCTCTTTCTGATGATCATGTGCTGGCTGGAGCCGAGGGAATATATCTTCAGTTTCGGGTGCATGCCCATTCAGCTCCGTTCTCATGTTCTTTTGCCTTGGCACAAATCCTGGCCAGCCACCTGCCATCTCCTTGCCTTCCCTGGTGGAGTGATTTTCCTCCGCTCCCCATTAAGTAGTAGCCGGGGCCCAAAGAGTAAGGCCGCGTACACACGATAGGTTAAACCAATGAGAACGGTCTGATGGACTGTTTTCATCGGACCAGACCATCAGTCAGATGGTCCATCCCAAAATAATGAAAAAAGGTCTAATTCACACAGGTTCTCTGTTATGTTTGTGTCTGCTAATGATTTTAGTGAAAATACTGTTTTGATATATTTGGGTGGGGGGGGGGGGCCATGCCAGGTAGACTGTACAGGGCCCCGTGATTTCTAACAGCAGCCCTGGCTCTAACTAAAGAGGGGCCTAGCACCTGATGACACTGCTTTCTGTAATCAGACACTACTCTGAAACAGAGCTGCCTAGTGGCAGACTAGCTAACTGCACCTTCTTACAAAAGTAGGATAATCATATTTCATTGGTTAAAAATAAATATTAAAAATGAGTACTGACCATAAATGAACATAGAAAACGTATTATTATTATTATATAAAACTTACAAGAATATTGCATAGACTGGTTGAAGTTGGTTGGAGGTTATTATTGTATATTTCCCCCTGTAGGATGAGCTGGGAGGATTTCTGCACACACTTCACTGATCTCACGCTGTGTCGGAGGGTGAACACCCACTTCCTGAGCACACACAAGACGTGGAACGAGGAGTCCGTCTTCTCTGCCTGGAAGCAAAATCCTGATCCTTTGAAGGACCGGAGTGGTGGCTGTCCCAACAACAAGGCCACCTACCTACACAACCCTCAGGTACAGTGCTGTCATCACGAAGGAGCCCCATGTTTCTAAATAGTTCAACCTCTTCGGCAGGTTGGCACTGCTGCGCAAACCACCGTAGGTGTAGGTTGGCTACTTTAAGAGCTATAGTGGGCTCGCCACCGGAGCCAATGCGCGCTGCCGTGATGTCCACTGGCGATCCGTCCTCTGCCCTTTAGAGAGCCAGAACGGGAATCTGTCAATGTAAACAGACAGATCCTGGTTCTGTCAGGGAAATACAGAGAGATCTGTTGTTCCTAGTGATCAGAAACAGCGATCTCTCTCTACTCCCTGTCAGTCCCCTCCCCCCATAGTAAAGCCTCATACACACGGTCGGACTTCCATCTGACTTTTCTGTGGATTTTTGATCCGAAGGGGCGTTGGCTGTGATCTTGTTCTGCATACAGACGGCAGGACTTTTTCAGCCAACTTTCACTATAACACATGTTTTTTCAGCTCTTTACTGCCACCCTGTGGGCAACTTCTGCTATTGTTGTCTGATCTTTAGCATTGGTTCTGAACGTGAGTGTTTGTACTTTGGACTTTAGTCTGATGGACTTGTGTACACACTATAGGATTAGCCTCCATTGGACATTTGTTGCCGGAAAGTTTGTCTGTTTGCACAGCGAACATTTATCAGATGAAAAACACAAAAAGTCTGTCCGATGGAGCATACACACAGTCGGATTCTCTGATCAAACAGGTCCTTCGGACATTTGTTGTCAAAAATTCAGATTGTGTGTATAGGCCTTTAGAAACACCTCCCTAGGGAACACTTAACCCCTTGATTGCCCCCCTAGTGTTAACCCCTTCCCGCCAATTTCATTTATACAGTAATCAGTGGCTATTTTTAGCACTGATCGCTGTATAAATGTTACTGGTCCCAAAATAATGTCAAAAGTGTCCGCCGCAATGTCGCAGTCCCGCTAAAAAATCACTTCTCACTGACATTACCAATAAAAAAAAAAATATATGTATAATAAAAATGCTATAAAACTATCCCCTATTTTGTAGACGCTATAACTTTTGCGCAAACCAATCAATATACGCTTATTGCAATATGTTTGTTAAAAAAAAAAAAATATGTAGAAGAATACATATTGGCCTAAACTGATGAAGACATTTTTTTTTTGTTTGGATATTTATTAAAGTAAAAATTATTGTTTTTCTTAAATTGGCACTCTGTTTATAGCGAGAAAAATAAAAACTGCACACGTGATCAAAAAACACCAAAAGAAAAAGTTCTATTTGTGGGGTGAAAAAGGACATAGATTTTGTTTGTGTAGAACATCGCACGACTGCGCAATTGTCAGTTAAAGCGACACAGTGCCGTATTGCAAAAAATGGCCTGGTCAGGAAGGGGGTAAATCCTTCTGGGGCAGAAGTGGTTAAAGTGTAACCATCACTCAGGGAAAGGTAACAGGGTCTGTAAACAGATACTTCACCCATGGCTGCTGATGGGGGGGGGGGTCACCAACCCTCCCGTAGGGGGCCCAGCAACAAAGAGGGGGCCCAAATACCAGGAAGAATTGGTGTGGCCAGGGCAGAGGGGCAATTACAGAAAGATGCCCTGTGCTGCTCTCTGCAGCAGCTGAAACACGTTTTTTCTCCCTCCCTTTTAGCTGCTGCAGGGAGACACACAGGGCATCGTTCCTTTAGATTACATTACATTGTACTTTTTAAAATGGTAAAATAATTTAAAAAATGTAAAGGGCTAATTCACACAGGGTATGTGTTAGGTTTGTATTAACTAATAATAATTTTGGTATATTTTTAGTGAAAATATTATTTTTATATAATGCGGGGGGGGGGGGGGGGGCAGTGCACAATACTCGTTGCTTAGGGTATGGGTGACCATGTGACCTCCTCCCATGTAATATTGATTTAGTCTACATGTATAAGATACTGTAGCACTGCTGGTAAGAGTCCTCCAATTACAACTCACCCCACCAACAATAGATGTTCATCAATATCAGTAAAGCGTCTGTGGTCACAACGACCAATGTCTCCACCACACTCAAATTCAAATGCTTACCAGATAGTGGGACTTCAGAGCCCAGAGGTCATTATGCACATGGATATGGTACCCTTCCCTTCTAGGATTTTTGAATGAAAACATTGGCCCGGATTCACGATAAATTTACGTCGGCGTATCAAAAGATGCGGCGTCGCATCTCTGCGCCGATTCACAAAGCTAGATACGCGAAAAGCAAGGCTTCAGCCGCCCGACGTAACTTGCCTACGCCGCCATATCGTGGGCGCATTGTTACGCTGGACGCATTCGGCGTTCCCATTTTAAATATGCAAATGAGCAAGATACGCCGATTCACGAACGTAGATGCGCCCGGCCGCTTCATATACGCGATTTGCGTAAGGCTTACGTCCGGCGTAAAGTTACCCCTCGTATAGCAGGCGCAGGTGATGCAAAGGTATGGGCCAGGGAACGACGCCGTAGAATTTTACGGCGCTTATGCCGTTTGCGTAGTACTATGTGAAAAGAGCTGTGCGTAGGTTACGTTCACGTCGTAGGCAGTGTTCGACGTATCTTAGGCAGCTATTTGGACATAATTGTCAGCATGCGCACTGGGATGCGTTCAAGAGACGACGCATGCGCAGTTCGTTTTTTGAAGCTGGCGCCATCATTTGCATGGGGTCACGCTTCATTTAAATATATCATGCCCACTTCCACCTACTTTGACTTACGTCGGCTTACGCCGACAACTATACGCTACGCGGCGCAACGTGGAGTGCATATTCTTTGTGAATAGCAGGCTTGCTTCTCTACGTTGTGCCAGTGTAGCGTAAAGATGATACGCTACGCCAGAATACATATACGCCGATCTACGTGAATCTCCCCCATAGCCTTTATCTCTCATGTCACATCATGGCCTCATTATCTAAAGAATTTGAAAAAACGCTCCAAAGCAAAAGCAGCTGCCTCTTGAGTCCGCGCTGCCTACAAATAGTTAAGTGGATTCAGGAGGGGGGGGGGGCAAATGTTTGCCCCAGGTCCATTCAATATTTAAGACAGCCCTCTGTAGGTTGGACACCGTATTTGTCTTGCACTATTGGCTGAAGTTAGGGTTTAACCCATTTGTCTCTTGTTTCTCTGCAGTTCTCCTTTGATGTGACCTTGGACCATGACTCTGTCCTCATCTCATTGGAGCAAGAAGACCACAGGACTCAGCGTAGCACCGGGGGAGGGGACAACCTGCCCATTGGGTTCTTTGTCTTCAAGGTATCCTGTCCCTACCCAGCTTCTATATTTGCTAAGAACAACCTTATAGTATCCCCTGGTGTTTCCAGGGCAGCCATCAAAAATGTTGGGGTCCCTTACACAGCTTTAGGCAGGGCCCCCCTGGAGCAGAGAACCGGGGGGCCCCTCCCTCTCTCCTGCTGCGAGAGGGGGGGTTGTGGTAACGAAAGTGTCATCTCTTCTCTTCTCTCTCCTGCCGCGAGACGGAGGGGGGTTGGTGCTGACGAACAAAACTCTTGACCATTGGGCCCCTTACAGTTGTAATGCCTGTAACCCCCTGATGGCGACCCTGGGTGTTTCCTCTAATGATATGGAATTTATGCTGCTACAGTGCTGAAGTGCAACACACATTTTCAGGCGTTTTAGCGCTAGAAATCGTGCCTGTACAACTGAACATCATACTGCTGAATGTGAAAGCCCAAGTGCTTTCACACCCAGGCGGTGCGCATGCGCGACGTTAGAAAAAGTCCTGCAAGCAGCATCTTTTGGGCAGGTGGGAAGGGCCGCTCCCAAAAACCCCCCTGCCCATTGCAACACAGTCGTTTTTGACCCCTTCTTTGGCTGCTAGAGGGGGTTAATAGTTCCCCGATAGCGGACAAAAAGCGCTGATTAAACAGCAGTAAAGCGACACTAAAATGAGCAACGCTTTACCGCTAATTCATGGATGGCCCCAGTGTGAAAGGGGTCTTACCTTCCCATGTATTTCAGGACAGTAGAAGAAACAAGTTGCATGTGATGTGGGAACTATAAGTGGATCATGATTTTTATTAAGTGTCCTATCGATAGCTTTGTGGGTAGATGGCTGGAAAGAATTAAAGTGATTATAAATCCTTACCTTGTAAAACAACCCATTCAGTTTAAAATAGAAATGAAAGGCAAAACATTTGTGTATAGATATAAAAAATATTATAAATACCTTTTTTTTTCCCCCTTTTTTTATATGATCACATTCCCTCTGTTCTCAGCTGCATAAGAGCTGGAGAGGGAGAAACAGCAGGACACTGGTCTTCCCAGTGAAAGACTGTGCAGGGGGAGGGGGGTGTCAGGACAAGTCTGATCATTGGAGGAGAGCAGGTTGAGTTCTCCAAGCACAGCTAGAGAACTGACCACCATGTGCTCTCATGCTTAGTGTGGTCAATTTTAATAGGAAAGCGGAGGAACTGGCAGGAACGCCAGGGAATATTTCATACAAGTACATGAGTTACATATCAGGAATGTCAAATGTTGGGTTTACATATTCTTTAAGATTTGGGTCAGTATTGGCAATCCTATACCCTTACCATGGCACTATAATACAATTGAGTTGGAGTATTTAGGTGCAATACGCACTGAGGGGAAAAAGTATTTGACCCCCTGCTGATTTTGTACATTTGTCCACTGACAAGAAATGATCAGACTATTATTTTAATGGTCGGTTTATATTAACAGAGAGAGACAGAATAACAAAAATATCCAGAAAAACTAATTTCCAAAAAGTTATAAATTGATTTGCATTTTATTGAATGAAATGCATATTTGACCCCTTGGCAAAACATGACTTGGTGGAGAAACCCTTGTTAGCACTCACAGAGGTCAGACGTTTCTTGTAGTTGGCCACCAGGTTTGCACACATCTCAGGAGGGATTTTGTTCCACTCCTATTTGCAGATCTTCTCCAAGTCATTAAGGTTTTGATAACTCAAACCTTCAGCTTCCTCCACATATTTTCTATGGGATTAAGGTCTGGAGACTGGCTAGGCCTCTCCAGGTACTGTATCATAATATATTTTTTGTAGTATGTGACATTTTGTATTTCTCGATGGTTCCAAAACTGTTTCTCTCCCTCTCATGTTGACCCGTTTTACCTCTTGTACCCCTCCCCTTCCATTCACTATTTTTAGGTTGAAGTGAACCGCAAATATCGCCTACACTGTGCTGCTAGCAAAGCCTCCTCTTCTTCTTACATTAACTCCAGAAGCGTCCTACTGCATACCGAACTACAGAAAGGGCGTTACGTCATCTTACCCACAACTTTCCACTCCAGACAGACCGGCGCCTTCCTTCTCCGAGTTTACACAGACCGGGCCAGCCATCTCAGGTATTAAAGGGGGGGGGGGGGGGGTTTAAACCGTTAAAGACATTGGAGGTACGGCATATACCCTAAAATAACTTTAGCTAAGCACCTTAAACTTATGCTGCACACCATCTTTGCTGCTCCTTTGTCACTATTGCCATCGAATCCCTGCTGTCAAAATGACAGAAGGAACTTGCTCTGTATCACAGCACTGTTGTTGCTGTGTAAATTACAAAGGCACAGATTCACAGAGAGTGGGCGCACATTTACGCCGGCGTAGCGCACACACAGTACTCTACGCCGGCGCAGCGCGGAGAGGCATGCACTGTATTCAGCAAGCTTTTGCTCCCAACGTTGCGTCGGCGTGGCGTATTTTTCCAAGGCGCAGACTGGCGTAGGTGGAAGTGGGCGTGACCCCATGCAAATGATAGTCCGAGCATGGTGCAGTTTTTTTTTTTTTTTACGCCCGGCGTATCACAAACTGCGCATGCGCCATGACGTAGCCGTGACGTGGACGCATGAAACTGCACCCTTATGCGCATGCTCACAACTACGCTGGCACAACTGCCTAAGCTGAATGAATGAATGAATGAATGAAACTACGCCAGATCACCATGTATGCCGTGAACGTAACGTACGCCCAATACGCCGTCCTGTGTTTTGTGGGGCAGACCCTTGCATGTCTGTTGCCGGGTTGCGCCTCATCTATGGGGAATAACTTTACGCGGGACGTACAACTTACGCGCACCATCGCCGTATTTCCCTCATTTGCATATTTGAATGCCTAATCAATGGGAGCAGCAACATGCGTCCAGACGAAAAGTACGCCCACGCTACGCCGGGGTAAGTAAGCTACGTCGGCGTAGGGTGGCCAGTTTTTAGGCGTATGTTGGTTTGTGGGTTTGCACTTACGGACGCACATTTGCACTTACGTCGGCGTAAGTGCTTTGTGAATCTGGGTCCAAGTGTTCTGAGCTTTCATTGAGAAATACAATGTAACAATATTATTGTTTTATACTATATGACCTTTATTCTGCATATGTCAATTACAGTGGTTGTAGACCGTTACATTTATCAAGTGAAGGGACTATTTATATTTATATTTATATCCCTGCCTGATATTTTCTATTTTGTTATAAAACATATCCAATAAAATCAAATTTCATAAATTTAGGCCAAAATGTATTCTGCTTCAGTAAAAAAAAAAAAAAAAAGAAGCCCAATAAGTGTATAATAAATAGTTTGTGTGAAAGCTATAGCATCTACAAACTATGGTATATAATCTGTAATTTACGGGGCTATAGGTGCTATACAGTAATGGCAGAGATCAGCGACTTATAGTGTGACTATGATAGTGTGGCGGACAATATGGTGCTAACAGGCACTATCTGGGAGGCTCACTAACTGACACTGACTTCACTAGTGACACTAGTACAGTGATCAATGATAATACCAGAGCTTTTTTTCTCAGAAAATAGGTGCAGGAACTCAACCACGACCCGTTCAGATTTCACAAACAGTAGAAGGGTCTTAAAGGGGCATTAAATACCAGAATTGCATTACATACAGAGTGCAGAGTTCAGGGGGCTTACACACAGAGTGCAGAGCTGTCACTTGTAAACACAGAAACCAGACTTATGTGTTTACAAGTGATTGTGGTGAGCAGGCACCAAAGGGTCTGGGCCAAAGGTGGTGGAACTGAGTTCCCCCAAGTTCCCCCCAGAAAAAAAGCCCTGGATAATACTATACACTGACACTACTCCAATGACATTGGATGGGAAGGGGTTAACATCTAGTTGAAATCAAGTGGTTAAAGGGGTTGTAAAGTCCGATTTTATTTATTTATTTATTTTTTAGCTTAATACATTCTACGCATTAACCACTTAAGACCCGGACCAATACGCTGGCAAATGACCCAAGGGGTTTTTGCGATTCGGCACTGCGTCGCTTTAACAGACAATTGCGCGGTCGTGCGACGTGGCTCCCAAACAAAATTTGCGTCCTTTTTTTCCCACAAATAGAGCTTTCTTTTGGTGGTATTTGATCACCTCTGCGGTTTTTATTTTTTGCGCTATAAACAAAAATAGAGCGACAATTTAAAAAAAAATGCAATATTTTTTACTTTTTGCTATAATAAATATCCCCCAAAAATATATAAAAAAACATTTTTTTTCCTCAGTTTAGGCCGATACGTATTCTTCTACATATTTTTGGTAAAAAAAATCGCAATAAGCGTTTATCGGTTGGTTTTCGCAAAATTTATAGCGTTTACAAAATAAGGGATAGTTTTATTGCATTTTTATTAATTTTTTTTTTTTTTACTACTAATAGCGGCGATCAGCGATTTTTTTCGTGACTGCGACAATATGGCGGACACTTCGGACAATTTTGACACATTTTTGGGACAATTGTCATTTTCACAGCAAAAAATGCATTTAAATTGCATTGTTTACTGTGGAAATGACAGTTGCAGTTTGGGAGTTAACCACAGGTGGCGCTGTAGGGAATGTGTGCCCTAATGTGTGTGTTTACAACTGTAGGGGGGTGTGGCTGTAGGTGTGACGTCATCGATCACGTCCCCCTATTACAGGGATGACGCGATCGATGCTCCGGCCACAGAGAAGCACGGGGAAGCCGTGTGTACACACGGCTCTCCCCGTTCTTCCGCTCCAGGGACGGATCGCCGCACTGCAGCGGCGATCGGGTCCGCGAATCCCGCGGTCCCGGTCCTGGAGCTTCGGACCGGGTCGCGTGCCCGCGGGCGCGCGCCCGCGACCCACGGCTGGGTACTAAAACCAACGTATATATACGTTGATGTGCCCAGCCGTGCCATTCTGCCGACGTAAATGTGCAGTAGGCGGTCCTTAAGTGGTTAAGATAAAAAGCCTTCTGTGTGCAGCAGCCCCCCTAATACTTACCTGAGCCCCATCTCTATCCAGCAATGTCCACAAGTCCCTCGGCCATCTGAGACTCTCCCTCCTAAATGGGAGCGGCGCCATTAGCTCTCGCTGCTGTCAATCAAAGTCAGTTAGCCAATCACAAGAGGGAGGGGGTGGGGACGGACCTTAGCTCTTTGTCTGAAAGGACACACAGAGCTGTGACTCGGCTCAGGTGTCCCCATAGCAAGCTGCTTGCTGTGGGGGCACTCAACAGTAGGGAGGAGCCAGGAGCAGCAAAGAGGGACCCGCGAAGAGGAGGATCCAGGCTGCCCTGTGCAAACCCACTGCACAGGGCAGGAAAGTATAACATGTTTGTTAATTAATTAAAAAAAAAAGAGACTTTACAATGACTTTAATTGTGTGGCTAACAATATGTGTGCTGCTTTTACTCTGTTCTGGCTGTTTTTTCTCCCTGCTTTTCACGGAGAATAAACAGAAAGATCGCTGTTCTCTGTACAGGGTTCTGTGTTTTCGAGGGAGATTGGACACAGCAGATTTCAGCCAAAATCATTGGCTGAAATCTGCTGCCAAACTCAGGTCAACAGGGGGGATGTGCTTGAATGCCCCAAACCTAAAAAATAGGCCATTGTGTAAATGTAGGTGATTGTGCTAGTACCTGCCGCCCACTCAGGATGTTGTCGGCGTCCATGAACTCGGCCTCATTTGCATACCTGTAGGGGGGGATTTAAACATTGGCATGGGAACATAGGTGCGCGCAACCTATTACATTAGGGTGTGCACCCCAAAGCTCAAACACACACTACCGATTACTCATGATGTTCATTCAATAAGGGAAGGGGCCAGTAAATTACATGTTTACTGGCCCCTTTACCCACTCCTAAAACATCCCAGCAGCAACAGCCGATGGGATAGGGGAGGAGGAAAGCCGGAGGTGCTGCAGGGGGAAATATGGGAACCAGGGCAGTAGGGGGAATCTGTGCTGCACAGGGTGATTAGACCTTGTGCGCACATCTATGCATGGGAAGGTGTCAGGGATCTCATAGACCTGAAATAAAAAACATTTCTAATTCTTTATTCATATCAAATCTTCATACACATATTAAGTACACTAGAAATAGAAAAACAACATAAAATCAAGGTAAACACCACCATACGCTATTCAGATAAGTAAAACATTGGAAAGGTTGGCCCATCAACATTCAAAACTACTTTCTTAACCACCAAAGCCCCATAAAGCTATCAAAAATCGTAATAATAATAATAATAATAATAATAAAAACATGTTTTATATTGTCCAAAATCCATTACAGTGTCATTTTACCAATACTAATAAAGCCGTTTGGTGTTCTATTTGGATTGTCATTCACAGAGAACTGAATAAAGATGTTCCCGCTCCCTCCTGCCTGTTTTTCATTGGCTCTGCGCGGGTGGTCACCTCCATCACCGTGCACGCAGCGTCTGGGCTGTCAGTACCTGGAAGTAGCAGTGGTAAGTGTCCGGGCAGTATACCTTTTACTCGGTGGTAGGTGTCAGTGCTTTGTTATGCACAACCATCCAAACAAATTAAAATATATCGAAAGGCAAAACTTTTTATTTTTTTAAGTTTTAGATGGCGTGGAGAGGGATTAGAACCCCTATCAGTTTTTATTGCTGTCTGTGCCCCCTTTAGGGAGATTCACTTTCAATGGTAATAGTAAACAGAACAAATAGAGAGGGTTAAGTAAAAGAAAATGTAAGCAAGGGGGCAGATTTGTACTGGGAGGAGGGGAAATTTATGCTTAGGGGGTAATCATGAACATTAGTGCCCAATTTATTTGTGGGGGGGGGGGAGGGATTTTAGCTGACACATAATGCTCATATACCGTGGGGGGGGGGCAGTTTGGGATGTTTGTCCTGGGCTCTAAGTAACCTTGTCCCAGCACTGCTTTCTGTTGTGGGAAATAAAAATGTACCTTTCTTAAATTATACATGTGGAATGCTTACTGTCACCTCTACCACACAAGAAAGTCACAAGCAGTGGCGGCCGCCCCACCGATCCATGCGCCTGGCCCCTAATCTACATGTAGGGCACAGGACGCATGGATTTCAATGTTTTTTTTTGTTTTAAAGCACATGATTACAGCCTGAAACTCTAATTGGCTTTGAAAAAGGGTGGGCTTGGGGCGCAGAGCACTGTGCCCTGAGCCCACCCAGTTGTGTGACAATAGCTAATGAATATTTGCTAATGTCTTCCTGCTTCTTCTAGCCAATCGTGAAGGGGGTCCTGAGACCCGAATGGCCGGGAGTCTTAGGTGTGTTTAGTGCGAGTGAGAGGGGCCAGGTTTGTTTGACACCCCCCCCCCCCCCCCAAAAAAAACCAAACATTTTGAGCACCAGCCACCACTGGTCACAAGAAAAAGCCAAAGCGTTTCGGAGACTCAGTATTACCATCATCAGGGCTTGGCAGCCTGACCAGTGACCCAAATAACCATAGTCCCATATCCTTTATTATATTATCTAATGCTCAGTTTACTCTCTATTTACTATCAGCATCTAAACAGGGCTGATCAGCCCTATAGGCTCACTATGCAAGCCGCTTAGGGCCCCACAAAGCTGCAGAGGCCCCGACTGGTGAGAAGTCATTTTCGGACCCTCACAGAGGTAGGAAGTTGGCAAACGCCCCCCGCCCCCCCCCCCGCTTCTCACTTTAATGTAAGATGTCACTTCCGACAGCAGAACACCCTCCCCCTGCTTCCCAACTTTAATCTTTAATGTGACATGTCATTTTTCGGCAGCCCCCCCTTTTTGTCAGGACAGGAAGTGATGAGGGATCTCCCCAATGAGTATAGACAAAAGAAAAGGCAGAGTAGGGAAGGGTTATAACTTTTGACCATGTTTGACTCATTATTGCTGTCTGACCTGGTGCCACAGAGACTGGAAGTGAGGGGAAAATCTCCACAATGTGGTCACAAAGAAATATGTAACTGACAATAATATTTTTTTTTTTTGCTAGATCCTTCTGTCTATGTGACAATTCACTGTGAGGGTCAGAAGGTAAGATCACGGACGGTGAAAGGACGGAACCCCGAGTTTGACTTAAAAGCCATATTTTACCGCAAGCGAGAGAAAAGGCCGATTGTTGTACAGGTAGGCTGGTCATTCTCACAGGTGTGGCTAAAGGCAACAAGGCTATTTACTGTGCTTGTTAAATGTTTTTAATTGATTTAAAATAGAAAATATGGCATTTGGCCACTGGATGGGGCTAAGTGTCATAGCAAATTCCTGTCATTCTTTGTGCCATCCAGTGGCCAAAAGTGGTGTTTACAGTTTTAAAGCCGAATTCCAGGAATTCAGCCACTTTGTAAAACATTAAGGCGCACTATGAGTCAAGTATGCATGGCACCTCATGGGCTTAGCTCTAGTATTCATATCTAAAAGCTTTATAGTACACCCGGTTGTATGTTGTATTTGGTGTTTTTGTTGTTTGTATATGTAGCACTGACCCCCGCAGGAGCTGCTGATTAAATTTTGGGCCTGCACTCTAACTACAACCCCAATGATAAGGCTCAATCCCCTTTACACAGCTGTGGTGCAATACAATACAATACTGTACAATGTGATACCAGATACCTGTTTGTAACTTCAGGATTCACGAGCGGCACCTAGAGTGAATAAAGCAATACGCCACAACCCTGGTATGCTTAAACAGTAGTATTCTTTTACTGTTGATAATTGGCAAGTAAAGAAACACCAGTACATAAACTGTGCTATCCTCCTAACATGGGATGAGAGCACAAAAAATTAAATCTATACAGCAATCAAATAACAAACAGTATACCTGCAGGTATATGAATAAGAAAATAAAACTAAGCCTAGGAGCTCCCCCTACTTTGTAAGGTAACCGTGAGATCTCACAAAAAAAACAAACAGTCAGTTCTTGATCTTCTTTCTTCGCTAGCTAATAATGTTTCCCAAGTAATTTGTAATCCAAACAAAACGAATAAACTTCCTGAAAAAAATGTCTCCGCAATGAGTGGGTTAACTGCCTTGGCCTTCTGGAGAGCGTCCCGAACAACTAGGCCTTCAACCTTCCTAAAGGCAACCCCTCCGCTTCTTCTTGGAAGTATGTAGTGAGGCCTGTGTGTTAGTCTAATGGCGTGTGAGGCATAACAAACTGTGGGCCGTAACCCACTCACCTAACTGGACACAGGCTCCGTACAGTCCGGCGACCTCCTCCCGTTGCTCCGTCAGCTGGATCAAACACCAGGCCAACTCTGCTGGGGGACTCCCGTCCTCCGATGCTCAATGGAAATGTCCGTGGGCCTTGTTGTTCGGTCCCGTCTCCTCACAGATCCTCTCCGGCTGCCCATGCGGTTCCAAAAGGACCCAAGATGGCTGCTCCCACTCCTTATATAGCAAATCCCAGCATGCACTGCGCAAGAAATTGTTCCTGGGTCTTTGATCAACTTCCTATTTACAAAGGTCAACTCTGAGAACCAATAGTCTTTCTTCTTTATTCCTCAGATAGTGGAATGCTTCTTGCATTAACAACAATTGGCCACTAGATGGCTCCAAGCACTCAACAATCTCAATGTCCATGAATGCCATCTAGGGAATGCAATATACACATTTATGTACTATATATATACATCAGCGCTACACACTCCCCCTACTTTGTCTCTTTGGTCCCCCAAAGAGGTCAAAATTGCTAATCCTATCTTGCATTCTAGTTTCTATACGTTCACACAAAACGGACAGAGGAGCTTTCCACCAATCGTCATACAGTGGGAAGCTATCCTGTGCACCCACAGCTGATACTACCATGTCTGGTACAGATGTGTCAAGGGGTGAGCCGGGGCTGTCCCTTACTAAATCAAGAGTAGAGGGACCAGGCAGTTCAAAGTTTCTTCTGCTCACAAACTGTGAGGCTTCAGAGCATTCGCCCAATGTGTCATAAGTCAGTCTGCGTGGTGGGCGAATGTCTCTCTTTGCTCTGGGCACTTTTGGAGTGTCCATTCCTTCTGGGCCAAGGTCATCATTCCGTTCAATGCTTAAGGGTGGGGAATGAATGGAAGCACTGGGCTCTCCTACAGAGTGAGTGGTCGGCACAAATTCCGGGGCCTCTGCCCTAAGAGTTCCATTATCATCCTCCTCTACCTCCGAAAGGACATCAGCATCTGTTTCTGAATCTTCAGGAAGCCACAGCCAGCTCATCTCCACTCCCTCATCCTCATCTATAGAAGGTGCAGGTTGGGACCTGGTTACTGGTCTACACACATCAGTGGGTGTGGATTCCTTCTCTGTGCTTGTCCTGACTGCCTCAGTGAGAGGTAAGAGGTGATTTCGGTGCCATGTTTTTACTGGCCCAGTTTTTCCTTCTGGCTTGATCTCATACACTGGGAGCCCTGGAAGTTTCCTGCACACAACAAATGGCTGTGATTTCCAGCGATCAGCCAACTTGTGTTTGCCTGGAATGCCTAAGTTCCTCAACAAGACCCGGTCACCTGGCTGAAGATCCTGGACTCTCACTTTCAGGTCAAAGTTCCTCTTGTTCCTCTCCCCCCTGGAATCCGAGGTGGCGTGAGCCTGCTCGTAAGCTGTCTTCAGGCTCCGCCGTAGTCTGTCCACATACCCTTTATGGGAGGCCTCTGAGGTGTGGTCCAAGGAGGAACCAAACGCCAGGTCCACTGGCAATCTTGCTTCACGGCCGAACATCAGTCGGTATGGGGAATATCCAGTGGCATCACTTTTGGTACTATTATAGGCATGGACTAATGCAGCAATGTGTTTACTCCAGTGAGGTTTTTGCTCGGCAGTCAAGGTCCCCAACATGTTCAAGAGAGTCCTGTTGAACCTTTCAGGTTGGGGGTCCCCTTGTGGGTGGTAAGGAGTAGTCCTGGACTTTTGTATGCCTAACAGATCCAACAGCCTTTTGATTAGTCTGCTCTCAAAGTCCCTTCCTTGGTCTGAATGTATGCGTTGAGGCAGGCCATAGTGTACGAAGAACTTTTCCACGAGAGTCTTTGCTACTGTGGTTGCTTGCTGATCCCTAGTAGGGAAAGCTTGAGCATAACGGGTGAAGTGACCTGTCACCACTAAGATGTCACCTTGCCCACTCAGATCGGATTCCAGACAAAGAAAGTCTATGCAAACCAGGTCCATTGGGCCCTGACTCTCTAAATGGCCCATTGGGGCAGCCCTCTGGGGCAATGTCTTCCGTTGGATGCATCTGAGGCAGGAGTGACAGTAGCTCTCCACTTCTTTTCTCATGTGAGGCCAGTAGAACCTATCCCTTACTAGTTGGAGAGTTCTCTCGGCTCCCAAGTGTCCATGGTGATCATGTAAAGCAATCAGTACCGTCTCTCTGTGCTTTTCAGGCAAGAGTAACTGCCACTTTGCTTCTGGATCATCAGAGGGGCCCCTTCGGTAGACCACCCCTTGCTGCAGCTGCAAATGATCCCATTCTCTCAATAACACCTGGGCTTCCCTCTCAAGACTCTTCCGCAGTACATCAGGCTGTTGACATTCCAATGCTTCCAGCACCAGCCCACACAGTGGATCTCCCTGCTGATCTCTCCTGAGATCCTTCCTGGATAACTTGGGTAGGCCCTCCTGTGTGACCTGGGAGACGTTACAGTAGCACCTGGGTACTGCCGCTGAGGATACTCCTACTTCTTCAGCTCTGGCTCCACCTTTCTGGTACTGACTTGTGCCCTCCCATAGGGCCCTCACTCCTTCTGGGGTAAGCTGGGTCCATTCTTCCAAGGGGTCATGGGGTCTTCTTGACAGGGCATCCGCATCTCGGTTACCAACTCCTGGTCTGTACTTCAGGCTGAAGGTAAAGGCTGAGAGGGCAGCTAACCACCTGTGACCGGTGGCATCCAGCTTTGCAGTGGTGAGTAGATATGTGAGGGGGTTGTTGTCCGTCTTGACCACAAATTCAGCCCCGTAAAGGTAGTCCTTCAACTTGTCCACCACTGCCCATTTTAAAGCCAGAAATTCAAGCTTGTGAGTTGGATAGTTTCTTTCAGCAGGGGTCAGACTTCTACTCACATAGGCAACTGGCCGTAAGTGCTCTTCATGCTCCTGGTAAAGCACTCCCCCCAGCCCGTCGCGGCTGGCATCCACATGTAACTCATATGGTTTGGCAGGGTCTGCATAGGCCAACACTGGGGCAGTAGTAAGACTCCACTTCAGCCTCCTGCAGGCCTCTTCACATTCTGGAGTCCACTGATCCTGGATGGACTCTTTCTTCCTTCTAGACCCCTCTTTAGGCTTCTTCGGCTGACCCGCGCTTTCACCAGCTTCTTCCTGCTTCTTTAAGAGTTCAGTGAGTGGGTGGGCTATTTTTGCGAATCCCTCTACGAATCTTCGGTAGTATGAGCAGAAACCCAAGAATGACCTGAGCTCAGTTACGTTGGTGGGCCTGGGCCAGGAAGTGACAGCTTCTAGTTTCTTGGGATCAGTTGCCACTCCTTCTTCAGACACAATGTGTCCCAGGTAACTCACCGAGGGTTGGTAGAACTGGCACTTCTCCATAGAGAGTTTCAGGCCTTCATCATGAAGTCTCTTCAAGACCTTCTCAAGGCGTTCTTCATGTTCTTCCAACGTCCTCCCAAAGACTATGACATCATCCAGGTATACCAGGACTTCAAGGAGATTCATGTCACCCACTGTCTTCTCCATCAACCTCTGGAAAGTTGCTGGGGCCCCAGTCAGGCCTTGCGGCATCCGGTTGAACTCAAAGAACCCAACTGGGGTGATGAAAACGGTTTTCTCCTTGTCTTCAGGGCACATAGGAATCTGGTAATACCCACTCTTCAGGTCCAGTACGCTGAACCACTTTGCTCCTGACAGACTCTGTAAGGCATCCTCAATTCGGGGTGTGGTGTACTGGTCTGGGATGGTCCTCCGATTCAGGGTCCTGTAGTCAATGCACAGGCGTAGGGACCCATTCTTCTTCCTGACCACCACTATAGGGGAGGCGTAGGGACTCCTGGACTCTCGGATAATGCCCGTCCTCTTAAGTTCAGCCAATTGTTCCCTCAAGTCTTCCAGATCTCCTAGGGGGATCCGCCGGACCCTTTCTTGAAATGGCTTGTCTTCCTCCAGACGAATTCGATGGGTGGCACTCTTTGCCAATCCTACGTCAAATTCACTTTTCGAGAAGGCTGCTCTCCATCTCAGCAGTTGGGCTTTGGCCCTTTCCCTCCATGCAGGAGTAAGAGGCGTATTTTTTGGGCTGAACTCTTCTTCAGGGATTTCTGGGGCTGACCCTCCTTTCAAACCTCCTGGTTCGACTGGAACAGCCGGACTGACCCGTCCCAACAGTAGCCTGGCTGGCACTCTCACTGGCACTGTCGCTGTGTTGCGGACACTGACTGGAACTTTGCCGTGAGTTCTCTCCAATACTCTGGTGGGCAACACTTCAGTGATGAGTTCTAGTCCGTTTCTCCCCTCTTTGCGGTTTTCCAGGACAATGAAAGGGCCTGGTTTCTTCCAGCTCAATTTGACCGAGGCTTTTAGGCAGATTACTTCACCCGGCTGGACTATTTTCTCTCCTCTGTTCAGCAGCCAGATTTTTCCCACTCCCTCTTCAGGAGCCTTCTCCTCCTGGATAAGGTCTCGGTATGTCTGGGCCAACATGGGATGTATTTCAGTGGGGCGGGTATCCTTCTTAATTACCAGCGGTGCAAGTAGTCTCCTCACTAAGTCAGTGTTTGTCCCAATGATAAGAGAGCTCTTGTCAGCTCCTGGAGGACGAGGCACACTATGGCCAATGTGTCAAAGGTCTCCGTCTCTCCTACTGTACTTGGGTCGAAGGTGAGTCTGACTGGCAGGTAACCATCATATGGAAAGTTCTGAGTGCCCAAACCCCATATCTCCAACTCCTCCAATTTCCGTAGTGGCAGGTGCTTGAGATGCTTGTCATAGAAGTCCCTGTATAATAAGGTTACTTGGGCTCCAGTATCCAGCAGGGCTTTTGTGTAGATCCCTTCCACTTGGATGGGGACAATTGGGGAAGGTCCCACTAGCTTGGGAGGAAATCCACTGGTAGCTGTACCCTTAGCCTGCTTTGTGGCTCGGACTTTGGCCTTTGAGGGCCTCTTTTTCTTCTGCCCCGCCTTGTTGGTGGCTCCAGTGGGCCGTGGCACGTGAGTCGGTGTGGAGTTCGCTACTGCACCCGGGCGCCCAGTTGACTCCTTCACTGGGGCCCTCTGAAGTTTCCCTCCGACTGATGTGGGTTTTCCTCGGGTAGTGGGCTGGGGCACACTCGCCTGAAATGTCCCATCCCTCCGCATTTGAAACAGACTCTTTGTGTTTGTTTCGTAGGGCTGGTAATGGTGGTAGCTTTTGGGACCTTCCTTGGCATAACTCCTTCTGCCTTTAGTTTCACCAGCTGAGTCATCATCATGGCCATCATCTCCAGTATCTCTTTCTGGGTCTGCATAAGCCTCTCCAGCTCCGTCTGACTCGCGGGTGAGTGGTGTACAGATGAAAGCCATGATCCCTGGTCAATGGTTGCCGCCAGCACATTCAACTCCTGGTGTCTAAGGGGACACCTACCTGCTGTATTTTAGCACTTGTGGTGTTTGAAGCTTGAAGCTTTCTCTGTTTCTGGTCTCTCTCAATCTCCATCTTATCCGCTTCGTTCACTTTTTCAAGAAGGACCTCGTCTGGAGTTAAGGGATCTTCCAAGTACTGCTTCAAGTGGAGCTTGACATAGTCGCTCCTCAGCCCCGTGGTCACGGATCTCCGGAATTTCTTCTGTACCAGCTCAGCTCCAAATTGTTCCCCGCTCCCTCTCTCTCCTGAGGTAAACAGCAGGCGGTCCTTGAGTTCAATGGCCCGAAACAGAAAGTTCTGAGGAGTCTCTTTACTGTCCTGTGCAATATTTATCAGTTGGTGGAATAGCTCTGTGGCATCTTCCTCCTCATAGTAACTTTTTAGAATCCTCTTAAGCTGGTTCAAAGTCAAATCACTCTTTCTCTCTAACATGCCCCTAACACTTGAGCCTGGGCTGATGGCGTGGATCACAGCCTCTCTGATTTCCGATTCCAGATATCCTTTTTGTAGCCCCAGCTCTATTTGGTGTAGGAGGCTGGTGTAAGACAGTTTGCCCTTCTGTCCCTTTTCTCCTATCTGGCCATCAATGCGGAAATCCTTCCTAATAGTTACTTCTTGCAGATAGCCCCTGCTGCGTCTTCTTGGCTCCCTCCTTGGGTTTGGTGTCATCTGGCCAGCTCTCTGGTCTTCTGAGCCGACGCGCAGTCCATCCATGCGATCTGCTATGATGCTGGATGTCTCCTGAAACTTTTCCTGTATTTCACGGTATTGTCGCTGTAACTCAGCCAGTTGTTGTTCCGCCTGCCGCTGGGCGGCGGCTCCTGCGTTCCTGTCTAGGGGTTCTAACTGCTTTTTGCAGGGGTGTGTCAGGTGGAACACTGTCTTCTCGGACAATTTTATGGTAGCACCGTGGAAATTTTCAGGGACACCCCGTCCCCACTCTATCAGGGCATAGGTGCAATCAGTCCCAAAGTCTGGTTTCACTGCAACCACGTAGGCCTTTCTGTCTGGAGACAATGTCTGTACCACCTCTTTGATTTGCTTCTTCTCCCAGTAGCTCCCTGGGAGTTCAATGGCCACGCTCGCTTCTGAGCGTGTCCCTTCTGCTTCGCACCAACGGACTACTGTGATGGGGTCCATGGTGACCTCAAGGGGGGGGGGGGTGGGTTTCTTGTAGAGTGACAGGATCCCGGACGAGCCCCCACGTGTAGCACTGACCCCCGCAGGAGCTGCTGATTAAATTTTGGGCCTGCACTCTAACTACAACCCCAATGATAAGGCTCAATCCCCTTTACACAGCTGTGGTGCAATACAATACAATACTGTACAATGTGATACCAGATACCTGTTTGTAACTTCAGGATCCACGAGCGGCACCTAGAGTGAATAAAGCAATACGCCACAACCCTGGTATGCTTAAACAGTAGTATTCTTTTACTGTTGATAATTGGCAAGTAAAGAAACACCAGTACATAAACTGTGCTATCCTCCTAACATGGGATGAGAGCACAAAAAATTAAATCTATACAGCAATCAAATAACAAACAGTATACCTGCAGGTATATGAATAAGAAAATAAAACTAAGCCTAGGAGCTCCCCCTACTTTGTAAGGTAACCGTGAGATCTCACAAAAAAAACAAACAGTCAGTTCTTGATCTTCTTTCTTCGCTAGCTAATAATGTTTCCCAAGTAATTTGTAATCCAAACAAAACGAATAAACTTCCTGAAAAAAATGTCTCCGCAATGAGTGGGTTAACTGCCTTGGCCTTCTGGAGAGCGTCCCGAACAACTAGGCCTTCAACCTTCCTAAAGGCAACCCCTCCGCTTCTTCTTGGAAGTATGTAGTGAGGCCTGTGTGTTAGTCTAATGGCGTGTGAGGCATAACAAACTGTGGGCCGTAACCCACTCACCTAACTGGACACAGGCTCCGTACAGTCCGGCGACCTCCTCCCGTTGCTCCGTCAGCTGGATCAAACACCAGGCCAACTCTGCTGGGGGACTCCCGTCCTCCGATGCTCAATGGAAATGTCCGTGGGCCTTGTTGTTCGGTCCCGTCTCCTCACAGATCCTCTCCGGCTGCCCATGCGGTTCCAAAAGGACCCAAGATGGCTGCTCCCACTCCTTATATAGCAAATCCCAGCATGCACTGCGCAAGAAATTGTTCCTGGGTCTTTGATCAACTTCCTATTTACAAAGGTCAACTCTGAGAACCAATAGTCTTTCTTCTTTATTCCTCAGATAGTGGAATGCTTCTTGCATTAACAACAATTGGCCACTAGATGGTTCCAAGCACTCAACAATCTCAATGTCCATGAATGCCATCTAGGGAATGCAATATACACATTTATGTACTATATATATACATCAGCGCTACACATATAAAAGAAATAAAAAGATGATTTGATTTAAAAAAAAATACCACCAAAAAAAGCTCTATTTTCGTTTAGGTGCAGTGTTGCATGACCACACAATAACCAGTTAAATTATTGCATTGCTGAATGGCAAATAATGTCCTGGTCTTGAAGGGGAAAAAAAATGGAACTTCCACTTTTTGGAATCCCCCCCCCCTCTCCGGTGTCACATTTGGCACCTTTCAGGGGGAGGAGGGAGCAGATGCCAGTGTAATCCAGGTATTTGCTTCCACTTCCGGGCATTGATTGGTGACCTTGCGCATGCTCAGTAGGGAATCGTGCAGTGAAGCCACAACGCTTCACTTCCTGATTCCCTCACCAAGGATGGCGCCAGGGCAGCTGAGACCCGAACCATTGCTCAGCTTTTGCTGCCAAAATCGCGGGGCACCCTGGACAGGTAAGTGTCCTTCTTAAAAGTGTTTGTAGCTGCTGACTTTTAATTTTATTTTTTAGGAACCCCCATTTGAGGGGCTTTGGTGAAATATAAGGGGTCTAAACAAACCCCTGATGTCTCACTTTTGGGACAGAGAAAGGGACAGAGATCCCCCAGTCCCTTTCTCGGCATCCAAGCAGCAGCGGAAATCTGTCCAGGAAAAGGGTGCGCCCAGGCACACCTGGCACACGCCTATGGTTCTAGGTGTGGGTGGTATGTGGTGTTCTAGATGTGGGTGGTGAGCTGTGTCTTGTGTTCTAGATGTGGGTGGTGAGCTGTGTCTTGTGTTCTAGATGTGGGTGGTGATCTGTGTCTTGTGTTCTAGATGTGGGTGGTGATCTGTGTCTTGTGTTCTAGATGTGGGTGGTGCGCTGTGTCTTGTGTTCTAGATGTGGGTGGTGAGCTGTGTCTTGTGTTCTAGATGTGGGTGGTGAGCTGTGTCTTGTGTTCTAGATGTGGGTGGTGATCTGTGTCTTGTGTTCTAGATGTGGGTGGGGATCTGTGTCTTGTGTTCTAGATGTGGGTGGTGATCTGTGTCTTGTGTTCTAGATGTGGGTGGTGAGCTGTGTCTTGTGTTCTACATGTGGGTGGTGAGCTGTGTCTTGTGTTCTAGATGTGGGTGGTGAGCTGTGTCTTGTGTGCTAGGTGTGGGTGGTGATCTGTGTCTTGTGTTCTACGTGTGGGTGGTGATCTGTGTCTTGTGTTCTACATGTGGGTGGTGATCTGTGTCTTGTGTTCTACATGTGGGTGGTGAGCTGTGTCTTGTGTTCTACATGTGGGTGGTGAGCTGTGTCTTGTGTTCTACGTGTGGGTGGTGAGCTGTGTCTTGTGTTCTACATGTGGGTGGTGATCTGTGTCTTGTGTTCTAGATGTGGGTGGTGAGCTGTGTCTTGTGTTCTACATGTGGGTGGTGAGCTGTGTCTTGTGTTCTACATGTGGGTGGTGAGCTGTGTCTTGTGTTCTAGATGTGGGTGGTGAGCTGTGTTGTGTGTTCTAGATGTGGGTGGTGAGCTGTGTCTTGTGTTCTAGATGTGGGTGGTGATCTGTGTCTTGTGTTCTAGATGTGGGTGGTGAGCTGTGTCGTGTGTTCTAGATGTGGGTGGTGAGCTGTGTCTTGTGTTCTAGATGTGGGTGGTGAGCTGTGTCTTGTGTTCTAGATGTGGGTGGTGAGCTGTGTCTTGTGTTCTAGATGTGGGTGGTGAGCTGTGTCTTGTGTTCTAGATGTGGGTGGTGAGCTGTGTCTTGTGTTCTAGATGTGGGTGGTGATCTGTGTCTTGTGTTCTACGTGTGGGTGGTGAGCTGTGTCTTGTGTTCTAGATGTGGGTGGTGAGCTGTGTCTTGTGTTCTAGGTGTGGGTGGTGAGCTGTGTCTTGTGTTCTAGGTGTGAGTGGTGAGCTGTGTGAGTAGGGTGAGTAGGGTGACCACATTTCCAAACTGCCATTCAGGGACACACTGCCTCTCTCACCTTCCCCTAAAAAAGATAAGGGGGCGGGGGGTAATGTAGTCTCAGGTTGATGGGGTATTTGGCGGTGGGTTATTTTTCAGGTGAATGTGCCACTTGCCACCAGATGCAGTGCCACTTGCCACTCAAAGCCTGCCACCAGATGCAGTGCTGCTGTCACTCAAAGCCTGCCACCAGATGTAGTGCTGCTGTCACTCAAAGCCTGCCACCAGATGTAGTGCTGCTGTCACTCCCTCTGCATGAGCCAAGTGCATAGAAGAAAAGGAGTGGCGTCACTATCTGGAGAGTGAAGATCACACCAGTCCCTGCTGCTTGCCAGAGAAGAAAGAGGTGCCGAGGTGGGTGGGGACTGCAGTGCTGCACTAGGCGCAGGCCTCGCTCCCGGTCTCACTGTCTGAGAGTAAATTGTCACTGGTTGCAAGATGCCAGGCAGCGCTGGCCGTAGCAACCAGTTCCGCCAATGTAGTTATTATCTAGTAGGGGTGGCTGTGTCCTCTATTTCATTCCGGGACATTGTATTGTCCCGGAATGAAGGTGCCCGGGACCCGAGAGAGACATATCGATTGAGGGACAGTCCCAGGCAATCCGGGACATGTGGGCACCCTAATTGTGAGCTGTGTCTTGTATTCCAGGTATGGCAGTCCCGATGGGCGAGGGACACCTTATTGGGCAGCGCGTCGGTTCCGTGTCCCGTCGGAGAGTCGAACCAGACCTCGGTGCTGAGACTGCAGAGGAAAGACGTTGGGTCAGCTGGATACATCATGGTGGAGAAATCAAGCAACTCAGACCTGACTGCACTGTGACTTCTTCCTGCCTGCTGTCTGTCGGTTTCATTTGTGGTTGTCACCTCCTCCTCTCTCTATACATCTCCCCCTCTTTCCTGTCCCACATCACCTCCACGCCGCACATTCTGTACACTTCACAGAAGCTTCACCATGGGGACAATGCTGGTTATAGTCACTCTTTTCCTTGGAGGAGTTTGTCCAGGTATGGACCATGTGATGGGTGGCGTGGGCGGGTGGACAATGGGCGACCTGTGGCAACAGTGCATGCTAGAGTGATGTTTCTTAAAGTCTATCTAAAACGGAAAAAAACGTTTGATTTGTGTAGAGTGGGTTGGAAACTCGGCCAGTTTATTCTTTGCTGTCTGTGCCCCTCCTGGGAAGATTAACCTTCTCTATTGGTCACGAGGATGGGAAATACAATGCTTGTTTGGATATTGTGCAGGACCTTGGTACCCAACCTGCCACCCAGGGGCCACATGCAGCTCTTTAGCACTTATAGTGTGGCCCTCGGGTTCCCTGCAGAGGGGCCGTTCGATAAGTGCCAAGTGGCTGCACCAAATCACAAATCTCTGAAGGAAAGGTATTCTTTAGAGCGCATTTTAGTGGATACATGGTCTTGTTTTACTTCTATTGTACTATTTTATTTTTTTCTGTTCATTTCATTTTTTTTTATTTTCTTCTTCTTTGCATCTAATCTGTTATAATAGATCTTCCTAAAACATAACGTCAGTACAAGTCATTTATTGGGAAGCTGTTGTAATCACAATGTGTGCATTGATTTGTAAAGGGGCTGTAATGGTTGTGATCTTCAGCAGTCTCCTATAACATGTCTCATGTCAATGACTTCTTCCACTGAAGTTTGTAGTCTTCGACCATGTCCTGTAGTATGTCTGCAGTTTCTGACCATCTCCCATAGTATGTCTACAATCTTTGATCATCTCCTATAGTATGTTTGCCGTCTCTGTCCATTTCTTGTAGCATGTTTGCAGTCTTTGACCATCTCCTGTAGCATTTCTGCGGTCTCTGACCATCTCCTGTAGCATTTCTGCAGTCTCTGACCATCTCCTGTAGCATATCTGTTGTCTCTGACCATCTCCTGTAGCATTTCTGCAGTCTTTGACCATCTACTATAGAATGTCTGTAGTCTGACCATCTCTTCAAGCATGTTTGCAGTCTTTGACCATCTTCTGTAGCATATCTGTTTTCTCTGACCCTCTCCTATAGAATGTCTGTAGTCTCTGACCATCTCTTGAAGCACGTTTGGAGTCTTTGACCTTCTCTTGCAGCATGTTTGCTGTCTCTGACTATCTTGAGTTGCATCCCTGCAGCCCCTGGCCATGTCCTGTAGCATGTCTGCAGTCTTTAACCATCTCCCATAGAATGTTTGCAGTATCTCACCATCTACTATATCATGTCTACAGTCTCTGACAACATTTTTTATCTTGTGCACAGTCTCTGATTATCTCTGGTAGCATTTCTGTTGTCTCTGCCCATCTTCCGTTACATGTCTGCAGTTTCTGGCCATCTCCTGTAGCATGCCCATAGTTAATGACCATCTCCTGTAGCATGGCCTCGGTCTCTGACCATCTCCTGTAGCATGACCTCGGTCTCTGACCATCTCCTGTAGCATGGCCTCGGTCTCTGACCATCTCCTGTAGCATGGCCTCTGTCTCTGACCATCTCCTGTAGCATGGCCTGGGTCTCTGACCATCTCCTGTAGCATGGCCTCGGTCTCTGACCATCTCCTGTAGCATGGCCTCAGTCTCTGTCCATCTCCTGTAGCATGGCCTCGATCTCTGACCATCTCCTGTAGCATTGCCTTCGGTCTCTGACCATCTCCTGTAGCATTTGCGTGTTACCATGAATGGCGGTGCCATTTATTTTAAATAGTACCCCCGCGCATCATTACAGTAGCGGGCATTGAACCCACACTTCAGCGTACCACAACACGTGCTCCGTTAGTTAAAAGGGATCTTGTTTTTGCCTTAATGTTCAATAACGCATTGTGTTAACACATACATTAAAACATTTTTAAAATGTCCCTTTTAACTTTTTATATTGTTTGATCTAAGTTTTTTTTATTTTTACAAACAAACATTTAACACAAAATGCTCCCTAGATACTGCTGTCCCCAAGAGTTGTAGGTTTATCATTTACCGGCCCTTTCAGAATGTCCTTCTCTAATAAAAGGGCTTTTCCAGGATGTGTAGAGGATGGAGGGGGATGTGCAGCGGTGTGTGCAATTTGAACCTCAGTCACTAAGCTTTAATAAAACAGAAAAATTAGCCTGGTAAACATGTGAAAAGAAACCTAGAGCTCCTCTTGCTGGATAGAAGTCATTTAATATGAAATATCATATGCAATATATCATGCAAAAAAAAGAAAAAATATTTATAAAATATTTTATTTTTGTAGTCCTGAAAGTAATAACTAAATAAAGAAAATATATTTTATCAACACTAGTTATTTTCTTTTAAGGTTTCATTTTCATTTTGTGTGTTACAATTTGGTGAGTAAAATTACAATATTCTTTCTTTGCCAAGCTGCCAAGGAAAATAGATATTTACAGAGACAGCTACTCGTATTTCTGCATTTAATGATTCTCCTGCTGTGTCCACATATGTTCCTTTAGTAGCCAAGGCAAAAAATGCCCCCCCCCCCCCCCCCCCCCCCCATGAACTGTGAACTACTTTAGCAGTATAGATTAAAGGTCCTGCCCTTTTGGCACCCTTCTCCTACTGAAGCATCCAAGATGTCCATTTCTGCACCCCCTTGATGTTTACTTCTGCCTCCCCTTGGTATCCCCCTTCTAACTCCCTCTTGGTTTCCACTTCTGCCTCCCTCTCTGTGTCCACTTTTGGCTCCTTTTCATTGCCCACTTCTATCTCCCATTGGTGTCCCCTTCCCCCTTTCTCTTGGTTTCCATTCTGCCTCCTCCTTGGTGACCTCTTCTCCCTCAGCCTTGATGTCCACTTCTGGCTCCTTCTTAGTGCCCACTTCTGTCTCCCCTTTGTGTCCCCTTCCCGGTTCCTCTTGGTTTCCATTCTGCCTCCTCCTTGGTGTCCACTTCTGGCTCCTTCTTAGTGCCCACTTCTGTCTCCCCTTCCCTCTTCCTATTTGGTTTTTATTCTGCCTCCTCCTTGGTGTCCACTTCTCCCTCAGCATTGATGTCCACTTCTGGCTCCTTCTAGGTGCCCACTTCTGTCTCCCCTTGGTGTCCCCTTCCCCCTTTCTCTTGGTTTCCATTCTGCCTCCTCCTTGGTGACCTCTTCTCCCTTCCCCTTGATGTCCACTTCTGGCTACTTCTCAGTGCCCACTATTTCCGTTACCACTGGTGTCCCCTTCCCCTTCCTTTGGTTTCCATTCTGCCTCCTCCTTGGTGTCCACTTCTTCCTCCCCTTTGATGTACACCTCTGGCTACTTCTCAGTGCCCATTTCTGCTGTTCCCGCTGGTGTCCCCTTCCTCTTGGTTTCCATTCTGCCTCCTTCTCCCTCTCCCTTGATGTCCACTTCTGTCTCCTTCTCAGTGTTCACTTCTGTCTCCCTTTGGTGTCCCCCTTCCCCCTTCCTCTTGGTTTCCATTTTTTTCTCCTCCTTGGTGTCCACTTCTCCCTCCCTCTTGATGTCCAATTCTGGCTCCTTCTCATTGCGCACTTCTGGCTCCTTCTCAGTGCCCACTTCTGGCTCCCCTTGGTGTCCCCTTTCCCCTTCCTCTTGGTTTCCATTTCGCCTCCTCCTTGGTGTCCACTTCTGCCATCCTCTTGGTGTCACGGTAGGGCACAGCCTGTGATTGACGACAGCCTTGGCTCTGTTCCTGTGGGAAGTGGGGAAGGAGGTGTTGCTTTCCTCCAATCAGCTCTCAGTACTCTCCTCACTGATGTTACTTCATCTCCCTGCCCCTCAGCTTTTCAAAGCTCAGAGATTCTGTGTAAATTCTACACTTTGAATAGATGTAGGGGACAGACAGCTGTAGATTAGCATGGTTACTCTCATCCTCCTCCAAAATTAGATGTGGTGGTTGTATTTGTTTTTTTTTTGGTATTTTTCTCCTCTGTTTTCCCCCTGGGGATCTGCCCAGTAACACACCTCTTGTATTAGAGTGCTCCCACTCTGGATGCAGGGGGCACGACATACAGCAGCATTGTAATTATAGGGGAGAGGAGTGTTTAATGCACAGTAAAATCTCAGATTGCGAGAAACGTGGTAAACAAGGGTTTCACAATAACAGCATTTTTTTTAAAATCCTGACTCGGTTTGCAATTGTTGTCTCGCAAAACTAGTAGCGGTGTGCAGTACTGCATTTGGCCAGAGGCGCGGGGGCGCCGGAGGTGAGAGGAGCCAATCAGAGCCGTTCAGAAATACTCGTAAATACTCAGTTCCCAAGCCTTTCCGAGGGTTTTTTAGCCCCCCCCCCCCTGGCCACATGCAGTATTGCATGCCATAGAAGTCAATGTGGAACAAATTATTTTAGTTCCCATTGACTTTGATTGACTCACTTTGATATGCAAGTACAATAGTAATACAATAACAAATTAAATTCAAAACTACAACTACTAATTTATTAACAGTTACAGCAAACTTTTTTTTTTCTTGCTAGTTCTTTTGTGTAGTGTGGGAGGTGCTTTTACTAGGTAAAGGCATGGATCCGTGTACCTGCTTTTCAGGAACACAGGATCAATGCCTTCAATTCATACAGAACGACAATCTGCTTTGTTTACATAGTCAGACTGCTGTTATGTCTGTGTACCGAACAATCAGAGGGTACCAGCGGGGGGCGGCGGTACCGGCTGATTAGCTCCCACTGTGTAGAATCAGCTCACACTTACTACCCTGAAGTGCAGGATGACTTATACGTAGACTCCCAACTGTCCCTGAATTTGAGGGACTGTCCCTGATTTGGAGCAATGCCCTTCTATCCCTCATTCCTCCTCATTTGTCCCTCATTTTGGTCTGATCTATATAGTTATACAGTCATGGCCAAAATTGTTGGCACCCCAGAAATGTTTCCAGAAAATCAAGTATTTCTCACAGAAAAGTATTGCAGTAACACATGTTTTGCTATACACATGTTTATTCCCTTTGTGTGTATTGGAACAAAACAAAAAAAGGGAGGGAAAAAAAGCAAATTGGACATAATGTCACACAAAACTCCAAAAATGGGCTGGTCAAAAATCAAACATACGTCAAAAAGCACCCAGAAATGGATGGCAACACAGTTCTGGAGAGTTCTAAAGTGGCCAGCAATGAGTCCAGATCTAAATCCCATCAAACACCTGTGGAGAGATCTTCAAATTGCTGTTGGGAAAAAGCGCCCTTCCAACAAGAGAGACCTGGAGCAGTTTGCGAAGGAAGAGTGGTCCAAAATTCCAGGTGAAAGGTGTAAGAAGCTTATTGATGGTTATAGGAAGCGATTGATTTCAGTTATTTTTTCCAAAGGGTGTGCAACCAAATATTAAAGGAGTTGTAAAGGAAAAAAAATGTTTTGCCTAAAATTAATGTCTGCAAGGTAGACAGACAGAATAGTGTAATGATTCTCTTAAAAAACAGGTAAATACCCTATTAAATTCCTTTATCTATATCACCTCCGGCATTCTAGTTTCTGTTCTCTCATTTACTTCCTGGTTTGCGTCACTTGTTCATGTAAGAACTGCATTTCCCAGTATGAATTGCGGCACGCCCAGTAATTCACACCTCCTTGAAGTGTCTAACACGTAGAGAGCGTCCTGCCGCACAGATGTAGTTCCCAGGAGGGGGAGAGCACGTCACTGACCACCGCAGTAAAGTCTCCCTTCACGGTGGTGAGTAACAATCAAACAAGCAGGAAGTGAACAGAACCGAGAAGAAATAGAGCAACTTCTGAGCAAAAACAAATGAAGAAGTGAAAAGAGGAATGTCTGCGGGTAAAGGATGCTTATTATTAGGGTTGTCCCGATACCACTTTTTTAGGACCGAGTACAAGTACCGATACTTTTTTTCAAGTTGTCGCCGATACAGAATACCGATACTTTTTTAAATGTGTCCCCAAATGCAGCCATGTCCCCCACATATGCAGCCATGTCCCCCACATATGCAGCCATGTCCCCCACATATGCAGCCATGTCCCTCCAGCCATGTCCCCCACATATGCAGCCATGTCACTCCAGCCATGTCCCCCACATATGCAGCCATGTCCCTCCAGCCATGTCCCCCACATATGCAGCCATGTCACTCCAGCCATGTCCCCCACATATGCAGCCATGTCCCTCCAGCCATGTCCCCCACATATGTATCCATGTCCCTCCAGCCATGTCCCCCACATATGCAGCCATGTCCCTCCAGCCATGTCCCCCACATATGCAGCCATTTCCCCCCAGCCATGTCCCCCACATATGCATCCATGTCTCTCTAGCCATGTCCCTCCAGCCCTGTCCCTCTAGCCATTTCCCTCTAGCCATTTCCCTCCAGCCATGTCCCTCCAGCCATGTCCCTCCAGCCATGTCCCTCCAGCCATGTCCCCCACATATGCAGCCATGTCCCCCACATATGTAGCCATGTCCCTCCAGCCATGTCCCCCACATATGCAGCCATGTCCCTCCAGCCATGTCCCTTCAGCCATGTCCCTCTAGCCATGTCACTCCAGCCATGTCCCCACATACCTTGCCGCTGAAAGCCGCCGCATGGAGAACATCACAGCATTCATTTGAATAGCTGTTTTGCCTGCGCGTATAGACACTCCCCCTTGCTCGGGATTGGACAGATCACGATCACCCATCCAATCCCGAACAAGGGGGAGTGTCTATACGCAGCGGGAACACTACAGCTATTCAAATGAAAGCTGTGATGTTCCCGCATGCCGTTTAACCCATGCGGCGGCTTTCGTTGCGGTGGCGCGATGTGGCGGCAGCAGCGGGAGGGGGAAGTATTCTATTTAGGTATCGGGGGTATTTGCGGGAGTACAAGTACTCCCGCAAATACTCAGTATCGGTCCCGATACCGATACTGGTATCGGTATCGGGACAACCCTACTTAATATGAAAAGAAAATGTTTTCCCTTACAACCCCTTTAAGTTAAAGTGGATGGCCCATTAAAACAAAATATTAAAAGCCAGCAGCTACAAATACTGCAGCTGCTGACTTTTAATATTAGGACACTTACCTGTCCTGGAGTCCAGCGCCGTCTGCAGCAGAGAGACAAGCGTTCGCTCGTCTCTGCTGCTCCACCCTCCATCCACGGTGAGGGAACCAGGAAGTAAAGTGCTCCGGCTTCACTTCCTGGTTCCCTACGGCGCATGCGCGAGTCGCGCTGCGCCCTCCGATTGGCTCCCGCTGTGTGCTGGGAGCCGAGAATTCCCAGCACACAACGGGGGTGGGAGACGGGAAGCTAGGAAAACCTGTCTTTTGCCCGACTCTGCTGTGGCCGGAAGTGGGTGCAAATACCTGTCTTTAGACAGGTATCTGCACCCCCCTCCCCCTGAAAGGTGTCAAATGTGACACCGGAGGGGGGGGAGGGTTCCGATCAGCGCAACTCCACTTTAGGGTGGAGATCCGCTTTAAGGGTGCCAACAATTTTGACCAGCCCATTTTTTATGTTTTGCGTGACATTATGTCCAATTTGCTTTTTTATCTATCAAAAAGTGTTTCCCAGCGCTAAACCTTTCATCTGATTTCTAAATTGCCGCATTTGTAAATTCTAAAAGCCAATATAAGGGAGTAGTAGTGGTGAAAAAAAGCACTTGTGGGTTTAACCAATCTTGTTTTTTGTACAATTCTCCTTTATGGAGGTGTGTCCTATGCCTGCATACTTTTGCTGATAGGTGTCTCTCATTCCCATCTCAAAACGTTGTGAGGTATGCTTATATATACGTGATTCTGCACAGCGCGGCCACCCTGTAGCAGGAAAACTGCTATAAGGCGGTTGACAACCGGTTAAACAAGTTACACGGCGAGAAGATGCATCAGGGGCTATGTCAGGCATTTGTGAATATAGTAAAGAACTACACAGGCACCAGGATTTACATGTTTGTGTCATTTCTGAGCCAGCAGCTCTGTCCAGGAAGTAGATGGTGACCCTGGGTGAGGCCTGAGCAGCTATGGCTCTGTCCAGGAAGTAGATGGTGACCCTGGGTGAGGCCTGAGCAGCTATGGCTCTGTCCAGGAAGTAGATGGTGACCCTGGGTGAGGCCTGAGCAGCTATGGCTCTGCCAGGAAGTAGATGGTGACCCTGGGTGAGGCCTGAGCAGCTATGGCTCTGTCCAGGAAGTAGATGGTGACCCTGGGTGAGGCCTGAGCAGCTATGGCTCTGTCCAGGAAGTAGATGGTGACCCTGGGTGAGGCCTGAGCAGCTATGGCTCTGTCCAGGAAGTAGATGGTGACCCTGGGTGAGGCCTGAGCAGCTATGGCTCTGTCCAGGAAGTAGATGGTGACCCTGGGTGAGGCCTGAGCAGCTATGGCTCTGTCCAGGAAGTAGATGGTGACCCTGGGTGAGGCCTGAGCAGCTATGGCTCTGTCCAGGAAGTAGATGGTGACCCTGGGTGAGGCCTGAGCAGCTATGGCTCTGTCCAGGAAGTAGATGGTGACCCTGGGTGAGGCCTGAGCAGCTATGGCTCTGTCCAGGAAGTAGATGGTGACCCTGGGTGAGGCCTGAGCAGCTATGGCTCTGTCCAGGAAGTAGATGGTGACCCTGGGTGAGGCCTGAGCAGCTATGGCTCTGTCCAGGAAGTAGATGGTGACCCTGGGTGAGGCCTGAGCAGCTATGGCTCTGTCCAGGAAGTAGATGGTGACCCTGGGTGAGGCCTGAGCAGCTATGGCTCTGTCCAGGAAGTAGATGGTGACCCTGGGTGAGGCCTGAGCAGCTATGGCTCTGTCCAGGAAGTAGATGGTGACCCTGGGTGAGGCCTGAGCAGCTATGGCTCTGTCCAGGAAGTAGATGGTGACCCTGGGTGAGGCCTGAGCAGCTATGGCTCTGTCCAGGAAGTAGATGGTGACCCTGGGTGAGGCCTGAGCAGCTATGGCTCTGTCCAGGAAGTAGATGGTGACCCTGGGTGAGGCCTGAGCAGCTATGGCTCTGTCCAGGAAGTAGATGGTGACCCTGGGTGAGGCCTGAGCAGCTATGGCTCTGTCCAGGAAGTAGATGGTGACCCTGGGTGAGGCCTGAGCAGCTATGGCTCTGTCCAGGAAGTAGATGGTGACCCTGGGTGAGGCCTGAGCAGCTATGGCTCTGTCCAGGAAGTAGATGGTGACCCTGGGTGAGGCCTGAGCAGCTATGGCTCTGTCCAGGAAGTAGATGGTGACCCTGGGTGAGGCCTGAGCAGCTATGGCTCTGTCCAGGAAGTAGATGGTGACCCTGGGTGAGGCCTGAGCAGCTATGGCTCTGTCAATCTGGAGTGAAAAGCATTTGAAGGCTTTAGTAGTGGGAGTTCTGTGATCTTTGTGAGGGGTAATAAATACCTGGAAGTGTTGCACTGACACCTTACTTAGCATGAGACAAAATATCTAATGCAAGGTCTACTTCAAAATAATTCTGTTCTACATGCAGTGAGATCAGTGTTACTATCGGTTGCAGAATGTTAGGAAACAAAGAAATCGTTTTTATTTTCTCAGTGAAATTTCCGAGAAATTGAGAGTGAAAAACTTTGTGGTTTTCACACTTTCTTTTCATGAACAATAAAAACAATAATTTGCTGTGTATTCGTAGATGAGTAGATAAGAGCAAATCATTAAAAACATCGACTTGTCCAATTCATTGGTGTGATTCTATTCACAGGGTCTAGATCCAACTTTTTTTGTGTCCTTTAATGAAAAAAAAAATACCCACCCCAAAAAATACTAGAAAGAAAGTTACCGCTCCAGGTGGATTGTGTTAGGATGATCAGTATGGTCTCAGGAGATCAAGGGTGCTGGCAATGCACAAGGCAACAAATGGAAAAAGAAAATATGGACAGCCGCACTCCAAAAAACCTTGATGGTTGTCTTTATTTAACCACTTCGGGTCCGCGCTATTGACACAATACGTCAACAGCGCGGACCTGAGGCGCCGGGGTCACGTCTTTGGACGTGATGTATTTGTAATTCCCCGCGCTCCCACCACTGGGTGGCGCGCGGCGGGGGAAAAACAGTCCCGTCGCATCACCAAGGATTCGATGCGTGTACCCGGCGGCCGCGATGTCCGTCAGGTACACGCAATCGGTGGGGACAGAGCAGGGACGTAGAGCTCTGTGTGTAAACACAGAGCTCCACGTCCTGTCAGGGAAAGAGGAGACCGATCTGTGTCTCTTGTACATAGGGACACAGCATCGGTCACCTCCCCCAGTCACCCCCCACACAGTTAGAACACACCCAGGCAATACATTTAACCCCTTCCTCACCCCCTAGTGTTAACCCCTTCAATGCCAGTCACATTTATACAGTAATTAGTACATATTTATAGCACTGGTCGCTGTATAAATGTGAATGGCGCCAAAAATGTGTCAAAAGTGTCCGATGTGTCCGCCGTAATGTCGCAGTCCCAATAAAAATCGCAGATCGCCGCCATTACTAGTAAAAAAAAAAATATAAAAAAAAAACATAATTCTGTCCCCTATTTTGTAGGCGCTATAACTTTTGCGCAAAGCAGTCACTTAACTGAGAAAAAAAAATATAAAAAAAAAAAAAAAAAAAAATTGGGATATTTATTATAGCAACAAGTAAAAAATATATATATATTTTTAAATTGTCGCTCTTTTTTTGTTTATAACGCAAAAAATAAAAACCGCACGGGCGATCAAATACCACCAAAAGAAAGCTCTATTTGTGGGGAAAAAGGACGCCAATTTTGTTTGGGAGCCACGTCGCACGACCACGCAATTGTCAGTTAAAGCGACGCAGTGCCGGAAGCTGAAATTTCGCCTGGGCACGAAGGGGGTTTATGTGCCCAGTAAGCAAGTGGTTAAAAAAAGGAAAACTGCACTACAAGTCACAGCATACAACACGGGAGTAAAAAATGTGACGCGTTTCGCACTATAAATTAGTGCTTAATCATAGCTAAAACAGCTATGATTAAGCACTAATTTATAGTGTGAAACGCGTCAAATTTTTTATATGACTGTCGTACAAACATTGATTCAAAAACCTACTTGTATATAGCCAGCTTAAGTGTGACAGAATATAATGCACAGCCACGTTTTTATATGCCCAACCCTTTTTCTCGGGAAGTAAGAATGGCAAACTCTGCGCCCAAAATAATCAAAATAGCAATTTACAATTTACACTCTGCTATCACCAATAAATACCCCACTTGCAAAATGTGCCATCTTAAATGTATTTATAAAGCATGTTCCAAGGAACAGTTAGCATTTGTTTCTCCTTTAAAAGAGCCATATAACCTGGCCAGTTATGTCTATACACTTCATCAGAGGATTCTAGTCAGGTCTACCCAGGGCCGATCCGCCCTATAGGCTCACTATGCAAGCTGCTTAGGGCCCCGGAAAACTGCGGAGGGCCCCCCAAATTACTAGAGGCCCCGCCCGGTGAGAAGTCATTTTCGGCCCCACTTCTCAACTGGCTTCTGGCTGCATAGGAGAAGAGGTAAGAAGTCAGCACTACCTGCTTCTCACTTTAATGCAGTGCTTCTCAATTATTTTCTGTCATGCCCCCCCTAGGAAGAAGAAAACATTTTGCGCCCCCCCGCGCGACTGTAAATAGTATCATCACGGTGGTACTGGTGGGCGCACGGTGGTACTGGTGGGCACTGTGGTACTGGGGGGCACTGTGGTACTGGGGGGCACACTGTGGTACTGGTGGGCACTTTGGTACTGGTGGGCACTTTGGTACTGGGGGGCACAGGTGATCCTGGGGCACTGATTTGTTACCTTTTTTTTTTTCCCAAGTCAGTTCTCCGTTCTCTCTCCCTCCTCACACGGGCTGTCTGTGTGAGGAGCGGAGAGTCGGCAATGAGAGATGATCTCATATGTTTACATATGAGATCATCTCCCATTGGTCGCACAAATCGCGCTGTAAATAGCCGCTGTGATTGGCTATTTACCGCGATCTGTGTTTGGCTGTGTCCGAGGGACACGGACAGCACTGGAGTTCCCCGCTGCGCGCTCGGAAGCGCGCGCTGGGAACGCCAAACACGGCCTGTTAGAGATTCAGGGCTGCGCTGACGAGCCCCCCTTTACGGAGCATCGCGGCCCCCCTGGGGGGCGCGCCCCACTATTTGAGAAGCACTGCTTTAATGTAAGATGTAATTTCCGACAGCAGAACACCCCCCTCCTCCCCCTTCTCAACTTTAACAACTTTAAAGCGCCCCCCTCTTCTCAACTCCAATGCGACGTGTCATTTTAGGCAAGCCCCCCCTGCTTCTCAACTTTTAATGTCACGTGTCATTTTGCTTAGGGCCCCAGGGAGGTCAGGATCGGCACTGGGTCTACCCCATCCCTTACTCCGCACTATAAGTCTGTATAAGGATGGTGGTGATGTGGGGTGTGGCGTTTACTTATCTTTAAGAATTTCCAACCTGTCCCCAACCACCCTGTTGTGATTGGCATATCAGAGGTGGTGGTTTACAGACCAGCAGGGCAGCTTGCTAGGGGGGGCTGTGTCAGTCTTCCAATAGGGAACAAAACAACCGTAAATCGTTCCAATGACAATTAATGTGTATATATATTTTTTAAACATTTCATACGGTTATAACATTGAAATGTATCACGTCTTTTGTTAAAATCTTCCCCCGATGTTTAATATAAAAAATAAATTTATAAAAATCCTTTCTGGCCGTTTTCATATTTCTTTTGGACATGTGAAGCCCACAAGAATATAGTTCCGGAATACGGTGCGGCTGAGTGACCAGCATGGACCGCCTGTTCTTGCGCATTCGCATTCTAACATTATTGCAGCGCCGTCAACTACTCAGGTTGCCATCGTCGGAAGTGCCTGCCCCGTTGTTATGGCAACCTAGCCCTCGGCGCTGCCTACTGACTCCTGGGAAATGATGACACACTTCTCCCAGGAGCAGTAGCGAGCGGAGGCGCTGAGGGAAGTGACATAAGGAGCCGCGGTGGAAGGGGAAGATTTCAAGGGACCACATAGCAACATGCATGAAAAGGTAAGTAAAAAAAAAAAAATCTCCAAATGTTTTTTTATTATATTATTTCCTGCACAGTAATGGCATTTTTTTTTTATGGGTGGAACTCCACTTTAATGACCTCTATTTTGCAGAAAAAGCTTCATATTATAGCCTTTATATTTCTAGGAAATATCAACAATTATGGAAGTTCCTCAGGGGTGAACTATTCAGTTTGCCAGCTCTGCAGCTCCCTGCCTTAAAGCTATGCCCCTAGCAGACAGCATGGACCAGGGAGGCGTCGTGGTTCATCTTCTCTAATGTAAATCACCAGTAGCGGCGTGAAGATGCTGAACAGTTTCTCCACCGCTGACAAGTGAAATATCGTTGTGGGCGGGCAGGAAGGACAAAGGGGATTTTCAGAAATTTCCACGCTCAAAGCATTTAAAAAATAAAATAAAATACGTTGTTTCAGGACTATAACGTAGACAAAGATGTGAGACTTCCAAAGGGGCTTTAAGAAAATTGAGGTTTTTGACTGTGAAGATTGGCTGTTTCATACTCTTTACTCTCTGTAGCCGAGGCGGCTCTAGGAATTGTGAGGCCTTAGGCAAAACTTGACATGGAGCCTTACTCACGCCCATGATGGGAAAAATAATTCAAGGACAAAAGCCTCTTCCCAACAACCCTGGCCGGTGGTTGTGGGGGTCTTATCGGAATCTGAAAGCTCACTTTAACTAGGCGGCCCCCTTAATAACTAAGGGGCGGGGGCCTGGTGAACACCGTAGTTGTCACCTGGTGAACACGCCCTCTTGTGACGTCATTGACTGAGGGCAGCTGGGTCATTGATGTCACAAGGGGTGGTGTCACCGATATTCACTGGTTGTTAGGGACGCTGTCGGCCCCGTTACTGAGTAAGGGCTCTTAACGCTGCCTGAGCACAGCAGCGTTAAGGTCCCCTGTCCCTCAAAACTGGGGTAATGCATTGGGTAAGTTAGGCAGGCCGCGAGGCCCCTGTGAGTGCGAGGCCTCAGGCAACCGCCTAATTAAAGAGCCGCCTCTGGTAGCTCGTTCTCTGTGTTCAGCATTTCATAGTATTACTGCAGCTCTCCTAGAACCAAACCTTTGAGAGGTGTCATCATTTTATCTTAAGGTATGAGCAGTACTGGACCATTTTTTGGATACTGTATAGGTAAAGTGTATCTATCTACCCAATACCTAGATAGAATAGGGAAGGACTAGAACCTCTGCCAGGTTCACAGTAAGGAAAATAGACACACGATCGGAATTTACGATAACAAATGTTCGATGTGAGCATTTGGTCGAATATTCCAACCGTGTGTAGGCTCCATCAGACATTTGCTGTCGGAATTTCCAAAAACAAATGTTTGAGAGCTGGTTCTCAGTTTTTCCTGCAACAAAAGTTCTTGTCAGAAATTCCGAACGTCTGTGGACGCCTTCTCGGAATCATTGAACTTCATTTTTCTCAGCTTGTCGTAGTGTTTTACGTCACCGTGTTCTTGACGTTCGGAATTTCCGACAACATTTGAGGCCGCGTACACACGATCAAATCTATCTGCTGAAAACGGTCTGACAGACTGTCTCAGCAGACAGATTCGATCGTGTGTACGGGCGAGCAGACGGATTTGTCCAGCAGACAGATTTTAAAGCATGCTTTAAAATCTGTCTGCTGGGAACCCGTCGGACCGATATATCTGCTGGTTAGTACACTAACCAACAGACATATCTGCCCGCACATGCGTCGAATGGATTCGACGCATGCGCGGAAGGGTTTTACTTCCTGGTGACGGTGACGTGGCGGCGTCAACGTCACCGCCACGTCACCGCGCTGTCTGCCGGCGGGGATTTTGGTTTGATCGTGTGTACAGCGATCAAACCAAAACAGCCAGCAGACAAATCTGATCAAATCGGTCTGTCCGACCGATTTGAGCAGATTTATTTGGTCGTGTGTACGCGGCCTGACCGTGTGTATGCAACACAAGTTTGAGCCAACATTCTCCCCTGTCGCCGATGTTATTCAACATCTATGTGCGTCCTCTTTTGGAAATCATCAGCAGCCAAAAACTGCTATATCACTCTTATGCAGACGACACGCAACTGTACTTCCGCATTTGCAATAAAAAGAATCACCACCTCAACCTAGAGACATGCCTCTCTTTGATAGAGGACTGGATGACAAAGAGTTATCTCAAACTCAACGGAGCGAAAACAGAACTTCTTCTGTTTCACGCCAAGCGTAGGAATCAATCGACAACAACCTGGATCCCCCCGCCCATTCTGGGCAAAATCATCACCCCTAGCGCCAAAGTCAAAAGTCTTGGGGTCATCTTTGACTCCGACATGACAATGAACGCACAAATAGGGGCAGTAGTCAGCGGATCTCACTATCTGCTGCGCCTACTACGCAGACTCACGCCTTTTATTCCCAAGAAAGACATATCGGTCGTGGTGGGAGCGATTGTAAACTCCAGACTGGACTATGCAAATGCCCTTTACCTCGGACTCCCCAAGTACCAAATCGCTCGTCTTCAAGTCGTTCAAAATACGGCCGCCAGACTTGTGACTGGGAAAAAACCCTGGGAATCAATCTCACCTTCGTTGAGATCCCTTCACTGGCTACCAGTCAAAGACAGAATCACCTTTAAAGCTCTCTGTCTAACGCATAGATGTATCCATGGGAATGCTCCCCATTATCTATGCAAAAAATTAAAAGTTTACAATCCCAATCGTATTCTACGATCCACCAATCAAAATCGGCTTCAGATAACGAAAGCCAGATACAAGTCCAAAGGAGACAGGAGATTCGCTGTCCAAGGTCCCAGACTATGGAACGCCTTACCAGCCAGCATTCGACTGGAGGAGAACTACTTAGTCTTCAGGAGAAAGATTAAGACTCATCTCTTTTGATCTCAAAGGAGACAGGAACAACAAGCGCCCAGAGGCGATTTACTTCGCATGTGCTGCGCTATACAAGTTCTTCATTCATTCATTCATTTATTCTGTCGGAAAAAAATCCACGTTTTTGTTGTCGGAATGTCTGATCGTGTGTACGCGGCATTAGAGATGTTTTCCCTCACTTTTGAACACTATCCTGTCTCTTCCGGTTGTGTATAAGTACATAGATGGTCCATATAGTGAACTTGGGGTAGAGTTATTCGCTTTCGGGTCATTACAGAGGACAAGGGGATCTTAACGTCTGGAAGAAATGAGATTTACTCTCCACGTATGGAAAGGCTTCTTAACAGTAATAGCTAGGATAATGAGGAATTGAATCCATCAAGAACTAGTTCTGGCCATCCCAGTGGATTGTTTAAAAAAAGGACTGGATGCATTCCTAAATACACAAAATATAACAATATTAACGTTTACAGGTAGATAAACTGGGGGCTAGTTGACTCTGAGAATATCTGATTGTCTTTGGGGAATTTTTAACATTTTTTTTCCCTGTTGGAGCAAATTGGCTATGCTTCATAGGGGATGGTTTTTGTCTTCACCTGGATCAGCTCTGGGTATAGGATTGTGTATATGCAGGTTTTCTATTTATTTTTTCTGTTGGTTGAACTAGTTTCAACTTGACTAACTATGTGTCTTCAGGACAGAAATTTAAGAAACTCCCCCCACCCTACACCTCACCCACCACCTTGCCCCCCACCTCACCGCCCACCTCAAATGGGGCACATATGGCAAAAAACAAAAACAAACAATCTCTGCTGTATCCAAGTGAGGTTTGGCTGCACTGACACTATAATTCAGAACCCATAAAGACCAGAATCTATTTTGTTCAGACTCCTATGTCAAAAAAGACTAAGGCCGGGATTCACAGAGAGTGGGTGCACATTACGCCGCCGTAGCGCAAACCCTGTACGCCACGCCAATATAGTGAGGAGAGGCAAGCATTGCATTCAGCAAATTATTGCTCCCAACGCTGCGTCAGCGTGGTGTAAATTTCCAAGGCGTAGGCGTAGGTGCAAGTGGGCGTGACCCCATGCAAATGAGGGTCCGAGCATAATTTTACGCCCGGCGTATCACGAACTGCGCATGGCGCCATGACGTTGCCGTGACGTGGACGCATGCACAGCACCCTTATGCGCCTGCTCACAACCACACCGGCACAACTGCCTAAGCTACTCCGGATCACCACATACGCCGTGAACTTAACGTACGCCCAGCCAGACACGTCCAACACACAATACGCCGGCTTGTGTTCCCTGGTGCAGACCTTTGCATGTCTGTTGCTGGGTTGCACCTCATCTATGGAGAATAACTTTACATCGGACATACAACTTACGCGCACCTCACGTAGCCTTTGTCGCGTGCACTCACGTTCGTGAATCGCCGTATTTCCCTCATTTGCATGTTTGAATGCCTAATCAATGGGAGCAGCAACATGCGTCCAGCCCATATGTGCGCCCACGCTACGCTGGCATGTGCAAGCTAAGTCGGCATAGGGTGGCCAGTTTTTAGGCGTATATTGGTTTGTGGGTCTGGCGCACACATACGCTGGCGCACATTTGCCCTTACGTCACCGTAATGTGCTATACATCGGCGTTAGTGCTTTGTGAATCTGGGCCCCAATGTTTTTGAGTAGACTTGTGTGTTTCGTTTCGATTCAATTTGCGGAGGAAACGGATGTATCTGAATTTCTAGATCACAATAGTAATGATTTTCAATGAATCTGAAATTAATTATAAAGAAACAAAATAATGAATTTGAATTGGGAAAATTCAAAAATGAATTTGAAAAAAAAAAAAAAAAGTTTTATTTGAAATGGAAACATATTACTATAAATAAAGTAAGGTATAAAAGTGAAATAAGATGATAGAAAAGAAAAGATAGCATGTATATAAGATATAATCATCTTCTGAAAATCGAATCGATTGGGAACAGTTAAACTACTAAATCCGAATATACAAACAAATTCGAAATATACAAAACAAATTTTGAAAATGAATCATTCTGGCATTACAAATATGACAAAACAATTAATTAACTAAACGTAACAAATTTTCACGTTGTGCGCATGTCTATTTTTGAGTTTCAAAGGGTCCGCCTTAATCAGACCATGGTAGTGGTAAAGAAAGTGTGTACTGAACTGATCAGGATTGGAGGGGTCCTGAAGGGTACTTAATATGATCGCTCCAGATGCTGATTATGCTGGGTTTACTCGCATCTAAAGCGATCATATTAAGTACCCCTCAGGAGGGTCTAGCCCAGTTAACACTTTTGTTTACCACTACCAAGCAGATTCATTACACTCCAATTGTATCAGTCCTGAATTCACTTGTGTTCAGCAGTATCAAGCCCTGATGAAAGGGACACTTTGAACCCCTAAAACATGTTGGAAGTTTTTGACATTAGATTCTAAATAAGCTTGACTCTAGACTTTATACATTCTGCTTTAAAAAAAAGGATAAGAACCTCAAGCACTAAAACTGTGGATCATGGCATTAAAGTTTGATTGGGTCGTTAGAATAACCAGTCCCAGTGCAGCTGACCAAAAGACATATGGAAATGTGGCATACAAGAAAGATGTGGGTGGACAGCGCTCAATGGGTTTAGTATAACGGTAAAAGCCAAGTTAATGAATGGTGAATGTAGAGACAATGTTTATTATCTTCAAAGCACAATAAAAACTTGTGGTGCTGCCTGGTTGATACCAGCCATTGCCAGAGAGGATCAGCCAATCAAATGACTGGAGCCGGAGGAAGCAAATCTTCGATGAAACAGGCTTGTCAGGATCACCGGTAACCAAAAGTGCGGGGGGAAAAAAACCCCAGCTTTTATCGCTTTATTACCTTAACTTTAATACGGGTAACGCATAGCAAGACCATTGGTTCCCCCGTGTATTACAGCTCTTATCACTGGATATCGTAGGCTTTTTTAGCTACATCTCTTAATTGCTATTTTACCAATAGTTTTTATTGTGCATTGAATATAATAAACATTGTCTCTACATTCACCATTCCATGGTCCTATTGGCTTGGTATTTATCGTTATACTCAACCCATTAAAGCGGAGCTCCAGCCACGGTAAAAAAATGTTTTAAAGTCAGCAGCTACTAACAGTGTAGCTGCTGACTTTAAATAAAGACACTTACCTGTCCTAGGCGCCCGCGCTGATGGGCCCCCCGATGCCGGTCCCACGATCGCTCCGGGTCCCGCGCCGCCATTCACAATATGGGAAACAGGCAGTGAAGCCGTACGGCTTCACTGCCCGTTTCCTACTGCGCCTCCGCGAGTCTCATGCTGGCTTGTGAATGGGCGCGCTGCTCCCTGAGAACACACACAGTTCCCAGGAAGCAGCGCGCCCATTCACAAGGAGAAGAAGAAGAAGAAAACACACCGCGGATTAGGAAGAGGCAGATTACGGACTTCCGCATAGCAACAGCTATTTCGGGTGAGTATTTTTTTTTTTTTTTTTCAGGTTTTTATTTTTTATTTTTTTCAAACAACATTGTAAAATGTTGTTATACTGGGTGGAGCTCCGCTTTAAGCGCTGTCCACCCATTTCTTATGTTTTGCTTTAGCCACTTCTTTTCTTGTACACTCAGTCCCTACCCAAGTAAAGAGCTGACCTTTGGCCACCACTAATGGGCAAAATGAGAACATCTACTACATTAAAGAGGTTGCAAAGGTGCATGTTTTTTCACCTTAATGCATTCTATGCATTAAGGTGAAAAACATCAGAGGATTAGTGGCCCCCCAGCTCCTCCCGTTTACTTACCTGACCCCTTGAAAGTCCCAGGCCATGAACGCGCTGGCTTCTCGGCTCATTCATTGGTTGATTGATAGCAGCGCAGCCATTGGCTCCCGCTGCTGTCAATCAAATCAATGGCGCAGCGCGCCGGGGCCGTGTGGTACAGTCGGCAGCTATAGCCACCGGCTGTATCACGGGAGCGCCCCCGCAAGCTAACCCCCTTGGGAAAGAGCTTCTAATGAAGGGGGTTAGCTGATGCGGAGAGGAGCCGAGACAGCTGCTGAGGGACCCCAGAAGACCAGGATTGGGTTCACTCTGTGCAAAACGATCAAAAAGGTATACACAGAACTCTTTTTATAGCTTACAATGACTATGCTCCAATCTAATGAGAGCACTTCGATATCCACATAAATGCAAGAAGGAGAAAAAAGGAACGCTCATTGTGCAGACATCCAAGTTAAAACCGATTTATTTTGAATAAAATGAGATGTATACACTCACATTTAATAAGACTCTGTCAAGCATATGGAAACGACCAGCGCTTCCTAGCAACAAGATGGCGGCTGCGTCTCCGTCCACGTCCTACGTCACATGTCCTTAGCTCCACCCAATGTTTCGTCATAAAAATGCGTCATCACGGCCCCTGATGAAGCATCAACTTTGATGAACTTTATGCTTTTTTATCATTATTCATGTTTTTAGTGCTACGCCTTTTTTTTTTCAATGTCTTTCTATTGTGTCCAGCAATATAGTGTCAGCAGCTGTTTATGTATTTCTTTATTATCTACTAAGCGCAACAAGTCTGTTTGTTTTACTACATTAAGGGATGCCTTTCTTTTTCTTCTTGAACTTTAAATCATCTTGTTTTTAATGAATTTTATACTTTGGAGAGCCCAACAGGAAAAACAGGAACTACCAATACCCAAGTTGAGCAAACATTATAGCAGATAGGATTTACCACTGAAGTCGCAGAGACAACAACCAGCAGGCCACATTTGGGTGGTCATTTTAGAAGGATAGATCTTACCATGTTACAAAATATATCGTACTGTAAAATCCATCAATGAAATTGAATTAACCATATATGATTTTTTTCTCTTCAGTTCAACTGCCATCTTCTCATCTCATCCTGACCTCCACCCAAACATTATATGATTCCTACCTCATCTCTTGTACTGCTGCCATCCCAGAGGAGAGGGTGGCCCAGTTGCACTGGAAGGAACGTCTCCCTGATGGGAAATACAACATGATCGCTGTTCTGAACACAGTCTGGGGGAATGCCACGCAGCTCTCTTACCAACTGATAGTGAAACTAAGCAAAATTGATGAGACCACCTACACACTGGAGATAGCAGAGGCCAGCAAAGTGGTGTGTTGTGAAGTCATAACCTACCCTTCTGGAGTGCTCCAAGAAAACTGTCTTACGGTTGAAGGTGACTCAGGTAAGATGATGACTGTCAAGGGGGTCTTATTGAAAAGAGTTCTTGCTGCCTATGGCCAAAACCTGATGGGGTCTTATGGGGTAAACGTGCCACCATTTTTTTTGGTAATTTGCTTTAAAAACTGGTCCTGTGCAGAGATAGCGTAATTAAAAGTCCCCCCATTTCCGATTTCTTGTTTTTCTAGGGGATGACTATTACAGGGTAATACCGGTCTGGTCCCCAACTCCAGCAGAATGTTAAACACTCTTGAGTCATCATATACTATACAGGACTAGCATTGAGTGTATCATCAGGATCAGATGTGGCTGGTCCCACATTGTCCCCCACCACCATCCACCTCTCCCTCTCTCTGAATTGGGCAGAGGTCTCTGAAGGGTAAATTTTCAGCCCTGATTGCCTTTTATAATAGGGTGACCAGACATTCCCGGTTTCTGGGGACAGTCCTCGGATTGAGGACACTGTCCCCGGACCAAGTCTGTCCCCAGTTTTGTCCCCGGATTGGATTTGATTTGAACAGGTGCTGGGGCAATTTCAAAGACAGTCAGTGCAGAATAAAAAAAAAAAAAAAAAACTGAATTATACCCCCCTGCTCTGCCGCTCCTACTAGCTTAGTGGGGTGCATTTTTTTTCCATGATCTGTATGCCCCTTTCTGATGATCATCTGCTGGTCGGAGTGGAGGGAATATTTCTTCAGTTTTGGATGTATGCCCATTCAGCTACGCTCCCGTGTTCTTCTGCCTTGGCTCAAGTCTCGGCCAGCCGCCTGCCTGCTCATCTCCTTCCCTTCCCTGGTGGAGTGATCTTCCTCCGCCCCCCCCCCCTGTAGTACCCGGGAGCCCGGAGAGTAAGACTTGACAGGCTGTGAGGCGGGCGGCGGTGGCGACGGGCAGAGAGTCGTTGATTGCCGCCATTACTAGTAAAAATAAAAAAATATGTCCCCGGATTTCATTTTAAAAATCTGGTCACCTTATTTTTTTACTCTCTCTAGTTCTGGGTATCCTTTTATGGCATGCTATGTATTCTTCGTGGATTTGGTCATAGTTTTACGGTAGGCATGGACAGCAGAAACAGACATCCTGCCAGAACTTAATTAGTTGTTTACACTGCACAGGCCCAAGTGTTGGTTTCTGATGTCTCTAAGGTGAGATAATGGCTCTTTAGAAGTGTGCTAACGTATATCCTATGAATTCCATGAATTAAAGCAGGAGGGAAGGGGGGTAAGATCACTGCTGCAATGTGTAACTGTTCTGAAAGACTGTCATGGCTGACCTATGAACCCTGAACAACATGGCTGCTACTGTGTCCAGCACATGATATCATTACAGTAAGCAATTCCAATGCTCACATGACTGTAAGAAGGACTTCAGATATTTGTGGGTGTCGCTGCTTCACACATGACAGTGCTCTGTGGACAGTTCGGGAATAGAATAACTAGCCGCCCGGCGCTAGCGGTTGCCTAGTCGTATGGTAGCACCGGTCCTGGCTGCCTGTCACCGCGGCATGGTCTGACACCCCCCCAGTGTGTGGCACCCGGAGCGGCCCACCCCCCGCCCCCTACTTAGTACGCCACTGTATTTGTGTAAATGATAGCAAATATGTCAATAACGAATGATATGAAGCAAATTATATACTGTAATAGCGAATATATGAAGGTAATGAACATTTCTGATACAAATTTCTGATAATAATGAGAATGTGTGACAATCATACCTCGTTTTATTGCTCAGTCTATATATTATTTGCACAGTTATTGCAAATGAAGTGTGAAGCAGTTGTGATCTATTAAATATGAAGTGGTGTGTGTGGGCGCCCTTGTCCTGTACATGGAGTCAGCTTGTTCTCTTCTGTCAGTCTCAGGTGGACGTAACATTGAGTCGGCTCTCGTGGGCACGCTGGTGGTTAGCGGATTCTTCATTTTCGGATCGCTTATCCTTATCTGTCACATCTGCTGGACGAAGAAGAAATCTCGGTGAGGTTTTGTGATTGAAAACTATCTTGAATTGGTTCCTTGAGACAAACCGTAAAGGAAAATAAATCTCTCTCTCTCTCATATTTTATCTCTTGTGCCCCATCACCATCTCTCTCTCTCTCTCTCACTCTCTTATTTTATCTCTTGTACCCCATCATCATCTCTCTCTCTATCTTACTTTATCTCTTGTACCCCATCACCATCTCTCTCTCTCTCTCTTATTTTATCTCTTGTGCCCCATCACCATCTCTCTCTTATCACCCCCTCTCTCTTACTTTATCTCTTGTACCCAATCACCATCTCGCTCTCTCTTACTTTATCTCTTGTACCCCATCATCATCTCTCTCTCTCTTACTTTATCTCTTGTACCCCAACACCATCTCTCTCTCTCTCTTTATCTCTTGTACCCCATCACCATCTCTCTCTCTCTTTATCTCTTGTACCCCATCATCATCTCGCTCTCTCTTACTTTATCTCTTGTACCCCATCACCATCTCTCTCTCTCTCTCTCTCTCTTTATCTCTTGTACCCCATCATCATCTCTCTCTCTCTTACTTTATCTCTTGTACCCCATCACCATCTCTCTCTCTCTTTCTTATTTTATCTCTTGTTCCCCATCACCATCTCTCTCTCTCATTTTATCTCATGTACCATCATCATTTCTCTCTCTCATTTTATGTTGTGTACCATCATAATTTCTCTCTCTCTCTCTCTCTCTCTCTTATTTTATCTCTTGTACCCCATCATCATCTCTCTCTTATTTTATCTCATACTCTATTTCCATCTCTCTTTCTTATTGTATCTCTTGTACCCCATCACCATCTCTCTCTCTTATTTTATTACCATCTCTCTCTCTTATTTTATGTCATGTAACATCATCTTCATCTCTCTCTTATTTTATCTCATACTCTATTACCATCTCTCTTTCTTATTTTATCTCTTGTACCCTATTACCATCTATCTTTCTTATTTTATCTCTTGTACACCATCACCATCTCTCTCTCTTATTGTATCTCTTGTACCCTATTACCATCTCTCTCTCCCTTATTTTATCTATTGTACCAACATCACCATCTCCCTCTCTCTCTTATTGTATCTCTTGTACCCTATCACCATCTCTCTCTTACTTTATCTCTTGTACCCTATCACCGTCTCTCTCTTTCTCTTATTTTATCTTTTGTACTCTATCATCATCTCTCTCTATTATTTTATAACCTCTGTCTTTTCCCCCATCAATATTTATTGTTTCTTTTTACAATTCCTCTTACTCTATCTCTTGCACCCCATCACAATCTTTTTCTCCTTTTCTCTCTCTCTCTCTTTGTGACTGTCTCTTGTTTCCAGTCTCCATCTCTCTCACCATCCCTCTCTTATTTTACCGTGTGTACCCCATCACCATCTCTTTATCTTACTTTATCTCTTGTACCCCATCATCATAATCTCTCTCTCTCTCTCTCTCTCTCTCTCTCTTTATTTTATCTCTTGTATCCATCACCATCTCTCTTTCTTCCTCTCACTCTGAGTACTTTTTCCCCCTCACCATCTCATATTCTTGTGCTCTCTTTGTTTTTCATCTCTCTCTTCCTCTCACTGTTTCTATTTCTTGCTCCCCATCACCATGTCTCATACTCTCACTGTCTCTCATTTTCCTTCACCTCCTTTTCATTCTCTCTCACACAATCTCTTGTTCTCATCACCATCTCTCTTTCTATCTTTTCCTTTGCCCCTTCCAGCAATCTACATGTCCCATTATAATTACACTATTTATGGAAACATAAAAAGCATTAATCCATAATGTAAATGTTATTTATGTTTATCTGATTATATTCATGTACTTGTCTAAAAATGAATGCAACAGACAATTCAGAGAAGAAAAAGACGGTAGATGAGATTCACACCTACATTGCTCACACACAGTTTAACCACAAGGTATATTTTTGCTGCAAACTATTTTCCACTTCCTGTGTCAGTGCTGAACTTCACAAAGTACTGACATTATACAGTGCGACGATTGTGTGATAATTATCGCTGTATATACTGTATTATTATATAGTGCCGGGCAGGTGTGGAGCAGCCGGGGCTGAAGGAGCAGTCCCAGCTGCCTTAGGGCCCCGCATGGACATGCTGCTTGTACGTCTTGTGGAGATGGCACCTGGAGCTGGGTGTTGTCATCTGGACACTACTGCCACCTAGAGGCCTTGCTGTCCCGTACCTGCTGCCACTGGACCGGACGCTCCATGAGGAGTCCGCTATTGGCCAGTATCCGGTCGTCAGTCAGCCCCTGGGCCACAGAGTCCCAGCAGGGGTAGGGTGAGCTACTGGCACCGTAATCGGAGAGGGCCCTGCGAGTGCGAGGCCTTAGGCGACTGCCTAATTTGCCTTATTAGAGAGCCGCCTCTGGAAGTATGTATCATACAGCATGTAGGAGTCGGGAGTAGGTAACGGACAGTATATACTGCAGGGGTCAGGAATATGTAATGTACAGAGTGCAGGGTCAAGAGCTGGTAATGTATATACTGCAGGGGTCAGGAGTGTGCTGTGTACAAAGTGCAGAGATCAGGAATATGTAATGTATAGAGTGTGCAGGGGTCAGGTGTAGGGTTGGCACTTTTTCTTCAAGCCAAACCCCACACGCACAGTTTTTTTTGTATACACTATAGGATAACAGACCTAGGGCACCAATGGGGGCATCAAATAGAATAGTAAAATAAAGAGCATTAAGAAGGATATTTTTCATCATATGACATCAGCAACTAGAACCATAATAGCTTGCAAATGGAAATAAAAGTCCAAACGTAGTAGAATGGATATGTGAAATGAACGAAATACAATATATGGAAAGACAGATAAGAGAAGAAGAATATATAAATAGTCCAATCTCAGATATATGGCAAAAATGGGATGAATTTCGGCTCTCAAAAGAAATGAAAGAATATATATAAATAATAAAGAAAAACTATGAAAGGGGAAAAATATAAAATGATTATAAGGAAGGAGAGAAAGTGGAAGGAACATGTAGGGGGTTTGTTTTTATTTTTTATTTGTTTTGTTTGGTGTGTGGGAATGAATGAGAATGTATGATAGTGAGTAAATGGAAATATACAGCATGTTGTAGCAAATCTTGTTTTAAAAGGTAATGTGATTTATGGACATTATATAATATACAGTAAATTAAACAGAAGCAGATGTATAATGTGATAGAATTTTGTTTTAATGTATATGTTTTGTATATGAGAAAAATAATAATAAAAACAAATTAAAAACAAATAGAATAGTAATGCAGCACTCATAGTGCCCACTGATCCTCCTGTCAGGCCACATTGCTGTCTGAATAATGTGTCCTGGTTTCAGGGGGACTGAAACCCTGACACATGATTAAAAACCCGGACTGTTCGGGTGAATCCCAGACAGGTGGTAATCCTAGTCAGGAGTGTGCTGTGTACAAAGTGCAAAGTTCAGGAGTATGTAATGTATGGCGTGAATTGTAAAGGGGGGAGTGGCTGATTAGTCCTCATTAGATAAGGCACCTCATCCCTAAAGCGTTATTTCAAGGGGAAGCAGAGGAAGTGGGATCATAGTGGTGCCCAAGTTTGCCCTGCCTTAAAGACGGCCCTGCCTAAAGATGCCCCGACGTTTGGAGTATTCAGTCGGTCTGTGCCCAGTATTATCTACTCTCAGTATAATCTTTTATAACGTTTTTGTTTTTAATCAGGAGGATCTTTAATCTGAGAGAGGTCACTCAAGAAGTGTGGAACAGAGCTCAGAGTTCGCAGGTTCCATATACAAGGAATTCGCCCTCAGTCAACCTTGCATACGAACCTCCTATTGAAGCAAATTTTTTAAATAATGAGGCAACACAGAGGCCACATACTCACCACGGAGATCCAGCAAATCCACCGCCTTCAAGAGCTTCAGAACAATATCAAATCTCACTCCCAAGGAACCAGTGGAGTTCTGAAAGTTCTCTGCCGGTTGATCCTCCTCCCTACACAAACTCATCTTTAGTCCCTCCCCCAAGGATCCATGTTATACCAGAACATACTTCCACAGAGAAACATATTTACAGCAACGTTCGCCGACACAACAGGCAACGCCTTAAGATGCCCCATTTGCAAAACACCCAGAACAAGCCAGTTGGGGGCCAACCTGAGATGTTCCCTTATGCAAGTTCAACTCAGTCGTCATCTGGCAACTCTTACCATACCACATCTGCTCCTTGTCTGTGTGGAGACACATCCTACTTTTCTGAAGACCCTGCTTCTTTACAGCCACCAAGATTACGTGTTCCAATGACACCGGAGCCTCCTTTCAGCACCATTAACCCTATGTATCACAGTCGACCTGCCTGGGAATCCCAGCTAAGCAATGCCCACTTTAAGTACCCAGACTCAGCACTTTCTTAAATCACTTAAAGGACAAATAAACATGTATTGCTTATTGTTGGGGCTTAATGACCTTCAAGTTCTTATATTAAATATTTTCTAGGGAAATTTGATTGTTTGCTGACTTATTAAAACATTCCAGGAATTTTTGGCAAGGTCTCTGCTTTGTCATCTTGGTTATTATCGGTTGTTAAGGAGCTGGGCCGCCACGTCCTTAGCAACCAATGACTCATTCAGCTGTCAGTGGGGTTCCCCTGTTGATTGGAGCTGTGAAAAAATAAAATAAAAAGAGCAGACGGGGAATGTTTATCAACAACATTGCTCAGCGCTCAGCCAAAGATAAAAAAGAAACATTGTTTCTTTTTGTATCCTACTGTTTTTCTTCATCTATTGATCAAAGGAATCAACTTTGATCTGCAGATGAAGTCAGTTTAAAGCAAGCTGTCAATTAAAATATATATATATATTTTATTATTATTAAATGTTCCTCTGCTTAACCCCTTCCTTTACTCTAATCAGTATTAAAGAGAAACTCCACTTTTGTTGATAAAAAAAAACATTCTCCTGTGGGTGATCTATGTACAAGAATTTTAACAAACTGTGTTGCAGATTCCTTTTGTTATTCTGAAGAAATCCCTGTGTGTTTGTCTGTACCTATGGGCACATTAAAGTGAGGCCCGTCGAGGTTCTCGGTCGGCCATCAGATTCGGGGACCAGTCCGTCGGGAAGGGCGACGAGATATTCATCCCGACGGGCCGTCGAGCAAATAGAGAACCTGCTCTCTATTTCGGCTCGACGCCATTCCCGACGGGATGCTCGCCGAATCCGTACACAGGGCCGAGGTTCTCGGCAGAATCAGGATGCCAGCGAGGTACTCGCTGGTTTCTGCCGAGAACCTCGGCCGTGTGTACGGGGCTTGAGTCTAATGGGAGTAGTTTCATAATTATCAAACAGCTGTGCACCTGCAGGGCTCTAATGAGAAAAGCTGCTGGGCCTGCATTACTTTAGATATGGTTACCTATTGGAAGTATCTCAGCAAAAATGACATTCTTGTTGCAGGGGAGGCCTGAAATCTGATTTGTATCTTAGTGCAGACTTCGGGGGAAATTGGTGAGCCAATCACACAAGTATGAAATTGTGTTTCTGGGGGGGCGTTCCATACACTATCTGTGTACAGAACACCTCCAGGTAGCCATATTGCATTGCATTTTCAGAGAATTCAAGAGCTGCAGATTGAAAAGGAAAGGTAATCCTTAACCACTTGTCCACCGCCCACCGTCAAATGACGGCGGGCGGAGGACTCCATTATCCTGACAGCCCGTCATATGACGTGCTGTCTCTTTAAAGCTGTGGGCGGGCGCGCGTGCACGCGCCGCTCTGCTGGGATCCCGGTGCGAGTGCCCGGCGGCAACGATCGCCGCCGGGCACACGCGATTGCCCAGTAACTGAGCGGGGACGTGGAGCTCTGTGTGTAAACACAGAGCTCCACGTCCTGTCAGGGAGAGAGGAGACCGATGCTGTGTCCCCCCCCTTCCCCTTACAGTTAGAACACTCATAGGACACATATTTAACCCCTTCCCCGCCCCCTAGTGGTTAACCCCTTCACTGCCAGTCACATTTATACAGTAATCAATGCATATTTATAGCATTGTTCACTGTATAAATGTAAATGGTCCCAAAAATGTCACAAAAGTGTCCGAAGTGTCCGCCATAACGTCGCAGTCCCAATAAAAAAAATTGCAGATCGCCGCCATTAATAGTAAAAAAATAAAATAATAAAAATGCCATAAACTATCCACTATTTTGTAAACACTATAAATTGTGCGCAAACCAATCGATAAACGCTTATTGCATTTTTTTTTTACCAAAAATATGTAGAAGAATACGTATCGGCCTAAACTGAGGAAAAAAATATTTTTTTTATATATGTTTGGGGATATTTATTATAGCAAAAAGTAAAAAATATTGCATTTTTTTTCAAAATTTACGCTCTATTTTTGTTTATAGCGCAAAAAATAAAAACCGCACTGGCGACCAAATACCACCAAAAGAAAGCTCTATTTGTGGGAAAAAAAAGGACACCAATTTTGTTTGGGAGCCACGTCGCACGACCGCACAATTGTCAGTTAAAGCGAAGCAGTGCCGGAAGCTTAAATTTCGTCTGGGGAGGAAGGGGGTGTAGGTGCACAGTTGGCAAGTGGTTAATAACATTCAATTACAATATGACTTGTTTCACAATTGTATACACTATATTATTTTTTCTTTATTTTTTCTTTTTTGTTCCCCACAAAAGTGGCGTTACCCTTTAAGTAACTCCTTATTCTTCACCATTAATTATTCTTTTTCTGCAGATTTTTTTTTCACTTATATCATATAAACTATGAATATTTAATTTTTAATTATTTTTTGCTTTATTTGTTGGTATTTTTACATACATATATTTTTAATATTTACACATTTCACATTGAAAAAAGCTCAGAATTAAGAAAATAATACTTTTATTTAATTTGTAAATAACTTTTCAATGCTATTGCTGACAGCTGAAGTATAAACAAAACAGTTGCGGTAGTTATCAGTAATTGGTATTGGAGAATGCTAAAAAAAAGTATCGCTACTCGTAAAAGAAAATGGTGGCGGTGCATCCCTAGTTTGGACCATGAGATAGACCCTTTCCATTTTCCCCATGTTCCCTTAGTTTTCGGTAGGGTTGTCCCGATACCACTTTTTTAGGACCGAGTACAAGTACCGATACTTTTTTTCATGTACTCGCCGATACCGAATACCGATACTTTTTTTAAATGTCATGTGACAGTTTTCAAACCACAATACAGACTAAGGATATTTTCTTTAGAATTATGAAGAACTCTAACTCAAGACATTATAAAAGAATAAAAATGAGTAAAAATGAATAAAAAAAATTATTTGCTTGTCACACAGAACATGTTGATAAATACAAAAAAAGTATTCTATTTAGGCATCGGGAGCATTTGCGCGAGTACAAGTACTCCCGTAAATACTCGGTATCGGTCCCGACACCGATACTAGTATCGGTATCTGGACAACCCTAGTTTTCGGCTTTCACATTGGATACAAGGTGTAGAAGATCAGAGATATAACGATAATTCTCCCGCTCTACAAGAATCTGGTCCAGCCGTACCTGGAGTATGCCGTCCAGTTCTGGGCACCAGTCCTCAGGAAGGATGTACTGGAAATGGAGAGAGTACAAAAAAGGGCAACAAAGCTAATAAAGGGTCTGGGGGACATAAGTTCCCCAGACCCTTTACCCGTGCCAATTGAGCACAGTGGCTGCGTTTAATGGCACAGGGGTGGCAATTGATGGACACGGTGGCTGCGTTTGATGGGCACAGTGGTGGGAATTGATGGGCACAGTGGTGGGAATTGATGGGCACAGTGGCTGCATTTGATGGGCACAGGGTGGGAATTTATGGGCACAGTAGCTGCCATATCAAGCACCGTTTCAAGCACCGAACTTATTCTCTCTGGAGAAGAGACGCTTGAGAGGGGATATGATTTCAATTTACAAATACGGTACTGGTGACCCCACAATAGGGATAAAACTTTTTCTCGGAAGGGAGTTGAACAAGACACGTGGCCACTCATTAAAATTAGAAGAAAAAAGGTGTAACCTTAAACTACGTAGAGGGTTCTTTACTGTAAGAGCGGCAAGGATGTGGAACTTCCACAGGTGGTGGTCTCACCGAGGCGCATCAATGGTTTCAAGAAACTATTAGATAAGCACCTGAATGACCACAACATACAGGGATATACAAGGTAATACTGACATATAATCACACACACAGGTTGGACTTGATGGACTTGTGTCTTTTTTCAACCTCACCCACTATGTAACTATGTATCATTGCCCCTTTACAATTTGATTTGTCCGGTGAACATCAACTGTATTGCAATTTAACTAAATAAAACTATGTTGGATTATACTGCTGTGTCTTATTGGAGAGTTAAGACCCGTACACACGATACAAAAATCGGATGGAAAAATTTGTACGGCGAGCTGTCTGTCGATTTTCGGATCGTTAGTACGGTGCTTTTCGACAGCCGATTTAGATTTTTCGGCAGACAAAAGCTAGATGTGCAGACTATAACATTTTGGTCAGCTGTGAACGTAACATCTGATTTTCATATAATTAGTACAATTTCCGTACAAAAACGATCGTAAGCACAAGACTACGCGTGCTCAGAAATGAAAGTATACATACAAAACTATTCAACACATGACATCACTTCTGACGTACAAAAATGTTCGTATGGTAAGTAATCTCTTCTCTTTCGATATGAGACTAGCATGCCACAAAAAATGGACATTCTATCGTCCGAAAATCTTATTGGGTGTACGAGGCTTTAGGCTGTCCGTAGAGGGTGCTTATTAAGCAGGTGATTATATTGACTGGGTGGACAGAGGTTCTGAGGCAGTGGCGGCTGGTGCTCAACTTTTTCGGGGGGGGGGGGGGGGGGGGGGGGGGCGCAAACAAACTGAAAAAAAACCCCATCAACACAGCTACTGTGCCCATAAATTCCCACCCTGTGCCCATCAAATGCAGCCACTGTGCCCATCAATTCCCACCACTGTGCCCATCAATTCCCACCACTGTGCCCATCAAACGCAGCCACCGTGTCCATCAATTGCCACCCCTGTGCCATTAAACGCAGCCACTGTGCTCAATTGGCACGGGTCACGGGTCTCCAAAGTTTCTAAATGTAGCACCCTGTAGTTTAGGCAGGGTTGCTTCTCACAAATTTACTTGTCAGGAGTAGTTATCCTGGTTGATTGTCAGGGATCTACTGATTCCTCCCTAAGTTTGGCCTTGTTGCACTTGTCTCTACTACCACTAGGTGGCCGGGTACTTGGTGGTGCTTGATATGAGAAGGGCAACCGAAGGTCAAGTTATGGGTATGTGGGGTGTCTCAGCCAATGGGCAAGGGTTCCTTTTGAATCCCATGGCCTGATAGGAGCTCCTATATATTTGGGTGGAGTCAGGTGATCAGTGTTCTGTGCCACCTGGATGGCTGTCTGGGTGGACATGTGTTGTGTTGCCCTGGCTGCTAGGCCAGAGTTTGGGCCTATCCCGGGCACATCTGGCTACTAGGCTGTCTGAGGGTTCATCCAGAAGCAAGAGAGCAGTGCAAGGTTGGGAATGCGGCTTGCAGTCCAATCAAAAGTGACTGTTCTGCCGGCCAGAGAATCTGCCGCGGTCGGAGATAGAAGGAAAAGCTGTCGCTAATAAGGGACCAACCACCTTATTACCAGGGACTACAGTGAGTAGCTGAAGCAAGTTACCGGAGCAGTATTCTCACCAAACAGGCACGGATGAGAATCAGGAAACTTCAGTGGGAAAGTCAGGGACCCAACGAGCGGAGGCAGAGGCGGCTCTTTAATTAGGCAAATTAGGCGGTCGCCTAGGGCCTCCCACTCACAAGGGCCTCGCGGCTGCCTAACTTACCCAATGCATTACCCCAGTTTTGTGGGACAGGGGACCTTAACGCTGCAGTGTTAGGAGCCCTGACTCAGGAGCGGAGCCGCCAGCATCCCTAACAACCAGTGAGTATCAGTGACCCCACCCCTTGTGATGTCAATGACCCAGCATGCCCTTATTTAATGATGTCACAAGGTGGCGGGTTCACCAGGTGACATCACCGGGTGCCCCCCGCCCCTTAGTTATTAAAGAGCAGGATCTGGAGGCCACCTTGTTAAAGGGGGCTTTTAGATTCCGATAAGCCCCCTGCCCACAGACCCCCACATCCACCAGCCAGGGTTGTGGGGAAGAGGCTCTTGTCCTTTGAATTATTTTCCCATCATGGGCGTGAGTGGGGCCCCATGTCAAGTTTTGCCTAAGGCCTCACAAAGTCTAGAGCCGCCTCTGAGCGGAGGTGACGCTTGCAGAGCAGCCTTGTGTGTCAAGCCAGGGACCGAGCAGGCAAGAAGGGTGAAGCTTGAGAAGTATCTGGAGTGCCAAGCTAGGAAGCCAGCAGAGAGGCGGGGGTGACGCTTGAGGAAGATACTACAGTGAAGACTGGAGGAGCCCAAGGAATTCAGTGGCAGTGAATCAGTGGGTCTAGTGAGAGACCGGGCGAGACCGGGCGCTCAGTGGGCTGAAGTACTACAAGGAGAAGTAGTGAAGGAAAAGGAACTGTTATGCTTTGTTGTTAGAAACTGTTAACCACTTGCTTACTGGGCACAAATACCCCCTTCCTGCCTAGGCGAAATTTCAGCTTCCGGCACTGCTTTGCTTTAACTGACAATTGCGCAGTCGTGCGACTAGGCGCCCAAACAAAATTGACGTCCTTTTTTCCCTACAAACAGAGCTTTCTTTTGGTGGTATTTGATCACCTCTGCGGTTTTTATTTTTTGTGCTATAAACAAAAATAGAGCGACAATTTTGAAAAGAAACACTATGGCCCGGATTCAGGTAGAGCGGCGCATCTTTGTGCGGGTGTAGCGTATCTACTTTACGCTACGCCGGCGCATCGTTGAGAGGCAAGCATGCTATTCACATAGAATATGGGCCAGATTCTCTAAGAATCTGCGGCGGCGTAGAGTAAGGCATTTACACTACGCCAACGCAACTTACTAGAGCAAGTGCTGTATTCTCAAAGCACTTGCTCCGCAGTTTGCGGCGGCGTAGTGTAAATGGCCCGGCGTTTCCCTGCGTAAATCGAAGGGGGGCGCTTGTATTTAAATTAAGTGCGCCCCCGCGCCGAACGTACTGCGCATGCGCCGGCCATAGTAAAATCGCAGTGCGCATGCTCCAAATTATGACGGTGTTTTCCACGTGAACGTAATCGACGTAAATCCCCATTCACGGACGAGTTATGCAAACGACGTAAAAACTTTCAAATTTCCCGCGGTCACGGTGTCCATACTTAACATAGGATGCGCCATCTTTGACCTGCTTTATCTTTACGCCGGAAAAACCTTACGGAAACGACGTAAACGACGACGGGGCGGCGTAAAAACGTTCGGGAATCGGCGTATTAGGCCCATTTGCAAAGGCAAATGAGAAAACAACGTAAAGGCCACCCAGCGGCCGGCGTTGTCATTACATCTACGATCCGACGGTGTAATTGTTTTACACCTGTCGGAACTTTAGTGTATCTATGCGTGTGATTCTATGAATCACACGCATAGATACCCATTGAAAAAAACTGAGATACACCGTCGTATCGCAGCTGAGAATCTGGCCCTATGCGCTCAACGTTGCGCTGGCGTAGCGTATAGTTGTCGGCATAAGCCGACGTAAGTCAAAGTAGGTGGAAGTGGGCGTGATATATTATAATGAAGCGTGACCCCATGCAAATGATGGCCACAGCTTCAAAAAAACGAACTGCGCATGCGTCGTCTCTTGGACGCATCCCAGTGCGCATGCTCACACTTACGTCTAAATAACTGCCTAAGACACGTCGAACACTGCCTACAACGTGAACGTAACCTATGCACAGCCCTATTCACGTAGTACTATGTAAACCAGGGCCGCTGATAGAAATCATGGGGCCCTGTACAGTCTACCTGAAAGGGGCCCCCTTTGGCCCCACCCCTGGTCCCTCCTTCAGCCCTGCCCCTGGCCCCTCCCTAGACCCGCCTTTAAACAAAGTGCAGATTTGTCTTCAAGTGATATTTATCACTGCAGACAGTGCCACCCAATAGTATAATGCAATTGGCACAGGTAGCACATGCGTTATGGCATTAGCGTCATGGGTGGCACTGTCTGCAGCACATTACGGCATTGGCGGCATGGGTGGCACTGTCTCTGAAGACAGCACATGCGTTATGGGCCATAACGCATGTGCTACCTGCTGACAGTGCCACCCATGCCGCCAAAGCCGTAATGTGCTGCAGACAGTGCCACCTGTGCCGCCAATAGTATAATGCAATTGGAAGCATGGATGGCACTGTCTCTGCAGGTAGCACATGCGTTATGGCATTAGCGAGGAGAATCACTCCGCGACGCCAGGGGGACGGCACTACAGACGACTTGAGCCAGCACGAGGAGCGGTCGCTGAAGAAAGACTCTTCCGCGCCCGAAATACAAGAAGTAGTCCCTCCCCTGCCCCCACCTAATCATCCACATCGCTATACATAAAAAAATGTTTTTTTTTATATGTAAACGGGGGGGGGGGGGGGGGGGTGCGGACACATCGGACACTTTTGACACATTTTTGGGACCATTCACATTTATACAGTGAACAGTGCTATAAATATGCACTGATTACTGTATAAATGTGACTGGCAGGAAAAGGGTTAACACTAGGGGGCGAGGAAGGGATTAAATGTGTACCCTGGGAGTGATTGTTACTGTGGGGCAGGGGAGGGCTGGCAGCCTTAGGCCTGTGGGGGCAAGTTCAGTTAAGTGGCCCATAGAGCATGGAAAAGTGATGGATCGAGGAAAGCAGTCTAAGATTTTTCATGATCACAAGTTTCATGATCACGAGTCAGCAGTCCGCACAGAGGCCCCCCTTACCTCGGAGTCCGCACAGAGGCCCCCCTTACCTCAGAGTCCGCACAGAGGCCCCCCTTACCTCAGTGTCCGCACAGAGGCCCCCCTTACCTCAGAGTCCACGCAGAGGCCCCCCTTATCTCAAAGTCCGCGCAGAGGCCCCCCTTACATCAGAGTCTGCGCAGAGCCTCCCCTTACATCAGAGTCCGCACAGAGTCTCCCCTTACATCAGAGTTCGCACAGAGTCTCCTCTTACATCAGAGTATGCACAGAGCCTTCCCGTTACATCAGAGTCCGCACAGAGCCTCCCCTTACATCAGAGTCCGCACAGAGCCTCCCCTTACATCAGAGTCCGCACAGAGTCTCCCCTTACATCAGAGTCCGCACAGAGTCTCCCCTTACATCAGAGTACGTACAGAGCCTTCCCTTACATCAGAGTCCACACAGTCCCCATATACATCAGATGTGATGTAAGGGGTGTTCTGAGAAACTTTATTTAAGGGTGCATGCTGTGTAAAGAGGGTCTCTGCTCACCAAAGCCTGCCCCCTCCCCTTTAACAAAGTCCACAGAGCACCCCTTTTTATACACTGGGAGGCAGGAGAGACTAGAGAGGGTGAGCTTACCAGGATGGAGGCTGAGGCGTAGGCAGTCTGATGCTTTTTTGGGTTCAAACTTCCTGTCCAGTGCCCACACATGCCCGGGGAGTGTGGGCAGGGAAGACTCAGAAGGAGGAGGAGCAGATGAGCTCTATATCACCTCGTGTTTGTGCAGAGAGAGAAGGATATGTCAGCGTTGTGCGCTGAGGCTGAGCTATGTTTTAGATGAGACATATCTCAGCTCTGCAGCCACCTACCTCGGAGCTGACACAGGCACGGCTGCACAGTGGGAGGTGAGCAGCGGTTGTGACCTGTGTTCACAGAGCTCCAGCAGGCATATTCCTGCTCTGAAAAAACAGTATTTGGTAGTGGTGGCCAGTGGCTGTGCATAGTGTCACCAGCCCGGGGGGAGATTTCCACCCTGTCCCCCCTGCCAGCCCTCCCCTGCTGTGGGGGGAGGGGACTGACTGGAGGAGGTGACCGATCTGTGTCCCTATGTACAAGGGACACAGCATCGGTCTCCTCTCCCTGACAGGATGTGGATCTCTGTGTTTACACGCAGTTTACACACAGAGATCCACGGTCCTGCTCAGTTACTGGGCAATCGCGGGCACGCGCATCATGTTCCCAGTAACGCAGTGGGTGCGCGCGCGCCCCCTAGTGGCTCTAAAAGACGAGGACGTCATATGACGTCCTGTCAGAACAATGGAGCATTTGGTACTCTTGTCCCGGGTGCAACCTTTTGGGGGGCACAAAATCCTTACTGTGACTCCCAAGTGTGCTGTTTTGCCCCCCCCCCCTCCCTGGGACTCCTGTAGTCCAGCCTGTCCCCCATGATCTCTATGGTGCGGGCAGCCTATGTGTGTGTGAGGTAGTGATCAGTATATAACACAGGTAGGTCAGTGTAGTGGTTAGTATAGGAGTCAGGTAGGTCAGTGTAGGGATCAGGTAGATAAGTTTAGGAATCGGGTAGGTTAGTATAGGAAAAGCCAGGTCAGTGTAGTGGTCAATGTTGGAATCAGGTAGGTCAGTGTAGGAATAAGGTAGGTCAGTGTAGGGATCAGGTAGGTCAGTGTAGGAATCAGGTAGGTCAGTGTAGGAATCAGGTAGGTCAGTGTAGTGGTCATTGTAGGAATCAGGTAGGTCAGTGTAGGAATCAGGTAGGTCCGTTTAGTGGTCAGTGTAGGAATCATGTAGGTCCGTGTAGTGGAAAGGTAGGTCAGTGTAGTGGTCAGTGTAGGAATCAAGTAGGTCAGTGTAAGGATAAGGTAGGTCGGTATAGTGGTCAGGTAGGTCGGTGTAGGAATCAAGTTGGTAAGTACTACTGTACTAGTGGATGGGACTCAGGAAGTGCTAAAAGTCTGGCTGGGGGGTGCAAATTTGTGGCCTTGTCCCGGGAGCTGACAGCCCACGCTACACCACTGACTGCATTTAGAATTTGAGGAAAATATGCGTATAAAATAGTTTACCCAAAAAATATGTTCCCGGATTTCATTTTAAAAATATAGTCACCTTACATTGGACTGAAAGAGGCCCGGAGACCTTGCTACATAAACAAAGGGCCACTTTACAAAATATAGGGGGCCAGATTCTCAGCGGCGCTACGCCTGCGTAAATGTATATGCGCGGCGTAATAGTAAATGTGCGCCTGCGTATCGATGCGCGGTAAACACAGAACCACATACGCGCGATTTTTTTTTCCGTCTGGGCGGCGAAAATGCATTAAGCTAGCGCGGCGTAGGCGCATAGTTCCGCATCAAAAATATTCAGTTCCCATTGAATTAGCATGCAAATATGCAAATGAGGGAGATGCGCGTATTCCCGAAAGTACGCGCGTCCGGCGTTGGCTACTCGTGGTGCGCGTAACTCGAAAGCCTTGAGTAAACATACCCCTCATAAAAGCACGGGTAACTTTGCTCAAGGCCGTGTGCAAGTCAGCTGGAGAGCAACTACAGCAGCACCGTAACGGACTAGCTGAGCAATCACACTTACTGGACAAGACATTCATATGCCAATGATGCCAGGGCCAGCCATGGTCTTATCAATACTAAGGTATGCAGAGGAAGAGGAGCATAGAAGGAGGAGGAGGAGGACGGGGGCACGTGAGAGGATCTACCGAGCGCGCATGAGCCTCTTTGGCATGGGTGATGAGGAGGTGTATCGCATCTTCAGATTCAGCCCTGCTGCCATCCTGGAAATAACCACAGCCCTGCAGGATGACATCACCAGCCAGACATACCGCTCACGTGCACTGCAGCCACTGGTGAAGGTCCTGGCAACACTCCATTTCCTGGCCAGTGGATCATTCCAGCGTACAAGTGGAGTGGTGGCTGGGATGTCACAAACCAGCATAAGCAGATGTGTGCACCAGGTTGTCCCTGCAATCCTCAGACGCATGTCCAACCAGTTCATCAGACCCACCACTGTGCACCTGCGGCAGAAGGCAATGACAGATTTCTACAGAATTGACGGATTCCCACGCACCATCGGGGCCATTGATTGCACACATGTGGCACTCCAGCCCCCCAGTGCCACAGAGCACATATACCGCAATCGGAAGCATTGGCATTCCATCAACGTACAGGTGATAGCCGATGCCAAATACCTCATATGGCACGTCCGTGCCAAAGACCCTGGGTCCAGCCATGACAGCTACATCTACCGTCAAAGCAACATCCCCGAAGATTTTGAGCAGGACATGTATGGGGACAGCTGGCTGGTTGGTGAGTGACATGGGTGGCAGCCATGACTATCCCCTCCCATGATGCACAACAGAAGTGGCACATGCATGACTACCATCCTCCTGTGTTTTCCCTTACAGGTGACTCTGCATATACACTGGGACCCCATCTCATGACTCCTTTCCGGAACCCCCAAACCAGAGGAGAGAGAAGATACAATGAAGCACACATCAAAACCCGTGCAGTGGTGGAGCGCACATTTGGCCTCCTGAAGTCCCGTTTCCGCTGCCTGGATAAGTCTGGGGGGGCCCTATTGTATTCCCCCAACTTTGTCGGTCAGATCATTGGTGCATGTTGTATTCTGCACAACTTTGCCATGCGAAAGGGCCTGCATATTGCCCTACGTGATGACCTGACCCCCCAACCACACAGCCCCCCCCCGCCAGAGGAGACCCCGTCAGCTGATGGAAGAGCAGTCAGGAGTGTCCTCGTGTTACGAATCTTTGACCTTTAAACACACACATACAGCATGGCACACAGACAATGCACGCGTGTACACCACTGATGTCCCTAGATCACACACACCACATGCACATCGCATTGGATTAGCCCAAGTCCAGCATGTAGGACTTGGGAGCAGCAACGCCACGTCAAGGCCCCAATGATGTTGCTGTCCATTCATACACCTTTCACACATCATTCATACAGCCGTGGGGTTAACTTCACCACCACGGCCGAGGGTGACACCCCTTACTTTCAGGAGTGCCACCCTCTCACATTCACACACCATTCACACTGCACCGTGTGCAGTATCCAAAAATATATAAAAAAAGCTCTTATCCAGAGCATAACAAAAAATAAATAAGCTCTTATCTAGAGCATAACAAAAAATAAATAAGCTCTTATCTAGAGCATAACAAAAAATAAATAAGCTCTTATCCAGAGCATAACAAAAAATAAATAAGCTCTTATCCAGAGCATAATACTAAAGAAAACTCAAATTAATGGGCCTGGCGGGGGCTCTGCCTGGTGCCACGGGTCCTGCCCCTCACTTGCCTGGGGGCAGCCCTAGATGGGGGGGGGGAGCAGGTTGAGGAGGAACATCCCCACGTCCCTCCCTGGCTGCCTGCATGCCCTCCAGGGCAACCGCTATGCGGGTCTGCACAGCAGTCTGCGCCTCGATAGCAAGGCGCAGGGCCTGAACCTCCCCCACAAGTTCTGAGGTGTTTTCCTGCAGCTCCCCCAAGCTGGTCAGCGTTGCTGCGCTGTTAACAGCAACATCCTGGATGGCATCTGTTATATTGTCCGAGGATGCCAGGCTGTCGGCCAGGCGCCTCATCTCCTCCACGACCTCGGCCAGGTGTTTATTTTGCTGGTCCTGCTGTCTGACCAGCTGTTCCGGCAGGACCTGGGATACACCCCTGGTCTTGGACGTCGCCTTGCGGGGAGTGGCAGGGGACCGGGCATAAGGGGAGGATGTTGAGGGGCCGGAGATGAGGGGGGGGGAAAGAGAGGGACTGGAGAGGTTGGAGGGGGACACTGAGGGGTTTGCTACAGGTAGAGGAATAGCCTGGGCTGGTCCAGCCAACCCACCATCCTCCTCCACAACAACATAGAGGGCCTGGTCCTGGACTACCACACCCTCCTCAACCACCTCCTCCGTTGAGGTGTGCCCACTTCCCTCCAAGTCCTGTTCCAGGGGGGCAGCCAGAGGGACTGTATCTTCAGGGGATGGATCCTGATGGGCCCTGGCATCAACAGATGGCCCCGCTCCCTCCTGCACATCTGTGGATGACACAAAAGATGCCCATGTTGGTGGAGCCACACACTTGGCACATGTTCCCTTCCACCCCCATACATGTACACAACAGATAGAATAGAAAACACACTTACCTGTCCTCACGGCTGGCTTCTGGGACTCATAGCCCCCAACTCCCTCTACCTGCTCCGTCTGCAGGCAGCGGGCAACCACCTTCTCCTCCTCAGTCAGGCGGACAGGGCAGGGTGGGCCCCCTCCAGTGCCCCTGGCATGCCGAGCTATGGCAGCCAGCTTGCCCTTCACATGACGCCGCAGGTCATTCATTTTCTTTTGAATGTCCTGCGGTGTCCGGACCTCATGAGAGAGGGCATTGACCTGGCACGCCACCCTCATTAATATCTGATCCCTCCGGGACTTGCTGGTCCGGGCACTGTCAGCACCATGGAGCCGCGAGTCATACTTCTCCATGGCCCGTATGACAATGGCCCTCTCCTCTGGGGAGAAATTCTTCTTCCTCCTCTCCTTAACAGCAGTTGCCATCTTGTCCAGCACAAACTTTCGCCGTCACTCTCTAAAAAATGGGAGACGTTTGCGCTGCACGGGCGCATGTGTGGGCGCATTATATACCCTGCGCCGGCGCATCGTAGGGAGGCTTTGCGCATGCGCAGAAGGCATCCACGTCACGGCGCGGGTCAACCACGTCATGGCGCGGGTCATCCATGTCACGGCGCATGCTCCGTTCGTCCCGGCCTGCATTTGCATGGGGTCACGCTTCATTATAACGCAACACGCCCACTTCCCTCCTACTTTGGAGTTGCGCCGGATTACGCCCATGATTTTACGCGACGCAGGCGCATCTTGGAGCGCATTTACTTAGGGAATACGGTACTTGCCACTCCGTGTTACGTCGGCGTAGTGCATCTGAGATGCGCAACGCCTGCATAATTAGCCGCGCATCTACGAGAATCTGGCCCACAGTCAGTGGGCTAGATTCACGTAGGGCGGTGTTACTCTGAGCGGGCGTAGCGTATTGTATTTACGCTACGCCGCCACAACTTAGGACGCAAGTTCAGTATTCTCAAAGCACTTGCGTCCTAAGTTACGGCGGCGTAGCGTAAATGTCCTGGCGTAATTTAAATATGGAAGAGGTGGGCGTGTTTTATGTAAATTAATCGTGACCCCCCAGTAATTGACGCTTTTAACGAACGGCGCATGCGCCGTCCGTGGACGTAACCAAGTGCGCATTCTCCGACTCATGTCCGATCGAATTCCTAAGATACGTCGAAAAATGCCTCGGACGTGAACGTAACTTACGCACAGCCCTATTCGCGTACGACTTACGTAAACAACGTAAAAAGATGCGCTTGTTCCGACGTCCATACCTTGCATGGGCTGCGCCACCTAGAGAGCGGCTTTATCTTTACGCCGGTGTATGTCTTACGTAAACGGCGTAACTAATTGCGACATACGCACGTACGTTCGAGAATCGGCGTATCTAGCTCATTTGCATATTCAACGCGGAAATCAATGGAAGCGTCACCTAGCGGCCAGCGTAAATATGCACCCAAGATATGATGGCGTAGGAGACTTATGCCGCTTGTATCTTGGCCGAATTTATGCGTAACTGATTCTAAGAATCAGGCGCGCATATACGACTTACGACGGTGTACATGGAGATACGCCGTCGTAAGTCTTTGAGAATCTGGCCCAGTATGTGTAGTTATACCGGTACACTCTTTAAAGGATCACTAAAGGAAAACATTTTTTTTTTGCTGAAATGACTGTTTACAGGGTATAGAGACATAATAGTTAACTGATTCCTTTTAAAAATGATTAAAAATAGATAAAAATCAATCATATAATGTGCCTCTAGTTTCACTTTCGTTTTTAAACTGGTTTTGTGTTTATGTGAAGTAGAGAGAGAGACAGAACAAAAACAAACAAATCCAGGGCAGTGTTTTGTTTTTAAATTGAATCCCAGGGCAGTGTTTTGTTTTTAAAGTGAATCTGATTGGTTCTGAGGAGTTTTAGACACACAGCTTGGACCACAGTGACAAGCTGCCATGAGATTTTTCATAAGGAGCCAGACAAGCAGGAAGTGCGGAGATCAGAGCAGAATTACAGTAACTTCAAAGCAAAAACGAACAATGAGAACATGAAAACAGCACTGCATTAAGGTAAAGGAAGCTATTTAGCAAAAAAAAAAATTTCCTTTAGTGATCCTTTAAGCTGCTGTTACAATAGTGCCCTCTAGTGGTACTTTAGATTCAATTTAGGAATGTTAACAAGGTTCCTATGAACCGAGTGCAAAACCCAAATAAATATGGTGGTGAAAAAAAAAATCCCATTGTGTAAACCCGCTTTATTAGAATTCCAATAAAACCAAAACAAGAAACCGCACTCACATAAAATTGCGCCTATCGTAGGGGTCGCGCCGCCGCTCGTAGAGCTCTCTATGCGGCCGGCACATTCAAATTTAAATCTCTGAACAACGTTTTGGATTTATCAGCAACTCTGTAACATAAAAATCAATCAATTAATCAATCAATTAATTTCTATCCAATCAGCTGCCTCCTTGTACAAAATAATGGCTGGTAAAAATAAAGCCGACCCAAATATGTTACAATCTGATTGTACAATCTCCTTTATATTTACATTCAGCTGTGATGTACCTGTCTGCTTTGATACTAATTAAATGGATTGTTTAGGTTTGTCCTCATATTACATCACTTTGGTAAATCTAAATGAGATTGTATAGAGATTGTACACCCTGATTGTATGGTGTATGGCCAGCCAAGGTTGGAAAGTGATGCGTGTGCAGCCAGGAGATTGTACAAAAAGACTGTAATTTGTTTTTCAAGCTCAAGTTAGCTATATTCATTATTTTAAAACTGATCTTCGCATTTGTTGTGCCTTTAAATACTTTGTTTGGACCATCCAAGCTATTTAAAGGGACATTAAATCATCCAGAGTCAGGATCTAATAGAGACCATTCATTGTCATCTGTACAGAGCTACAGAATATGTTAATGCTATAAAATGTGAAAAAAGTAATAAATAAAATAAAAAAACCAAAGATTAGTTGAACCGTGCGGGAAACTAGCTAGTCCCACAGAGGCTCTCTACTGCTCACTAGTGGTCATTCTGCGAACAGCAGGATGCTGCTTACATTTTGTGTTTTATGGTTATTATGTAGCAGAGCGGATGTTCTGTATATTTATTACACTTTATAAAAACAATTCACAGCTCAGCTGACCACAGAGGTGCATTAGACGGAAGCCCCCCTCCCCCCCGACTTATGTAACACATATCTCTCCATTTCCACTGACCCAGATACCGCAATGGCACGACACCTCTGCATTCAGCTGGTAAACGAGCAGTGTGACAACTGATGACAAAATGATATATTTCCATCGTCTTTTTCTGTCCGGGTGCTGGGCTGTCAGAACACGGCGCAGAGAGTGATCGTGTGTACAGGAAATCCAAATATAACTCAGAGAGCACTCATCTATACCCCAAGGGCCAGATTCTCAGAGGCGTTACGACAAAGTATCTCAGATACCCCGTCGTATCGCCTTTTTTTTTGTCTCGTATCTATGCGAGTGATGCTTAGCATCACTTTTGCATAGATACGCTTCTACATCCGACAAGTGTAATACAATTACACTTTCGGATCGTAGGTGTAATGACAACTCCGGCCACTAGGTGGCCTTTACGTTGTTTTTTCATTTGCATATGCAAATGAAGTAGTACGCCGATTCTCGATCGCTTTTACGCCGTCGCGTACGTCGTTTACGAACTCGTAAGGTTACCCCATCTTCTATGTGGAGTAACCTTACGAGGTCCCGTCGGATGCCGTCGTGTCCCGTCGGACGCCATGTTAAGTATGGCGTCGGGTCAGCGTCGGCTTTTTCCGTCGCTTACGTCGTTTTACTAACTCGTTCGCGAATAGGGACTTGCGTAAATGACGCTCACGTCGTTTTGACGTCGGTTTCAACGACGCTTCCCGACGTGAGCTGGAGCATGCGCACTGGGCTTTTTCCCCGGCCGGCGCATGCGCAGTTCGTGCGACGCGGGGGCGCGCTTAATTTAAATACAAGCCGCCCCATTTGAATTGCGCGGGTTTACGTTTGGCGATTTACGAGACGCCAACGCAAACTACGGAGCAAGTGCTTAGAGAATAAAGCACTTGCTCTAGTACGCAGCGGCGGCGTAGTGTAAATGGCTTACGCTACGCCGCCGCAAATATATGAGAATCTGGCCCCAAGAGTACTGATCTATACACCGAGAGTACTCATCTATACTCCGAGTCCGAGAGTACTCATCTATACCTCGGGAGTACTGATCTATACACCGAGAGTACTCATCTATACCTCGAGAGTACTGATCTATACACCGAGAGTACTCATCTATACTCCGAGTCCGAGAGTACTCATCTATACTCCGAGAGTACCGATCTATACACCGAGAGTACTCATCTATACTCCGAGTCCGAGAGTACTCATCTATACTTCGAGAGTACTGATCTATACACCGAGAGTATTCATCTATACTCCGAGTCCGAGAGTACTCATCTATACTCCGAGTCCGAGAGTACTCATCTATACTTCGAGAGTACTGATCTATACACCGAGAGTACTCATCTATACTCCGAGTCCGAGAGTACTCATCTATACTTCGAGAGTACTGATCTATACACCGAGAGTACTCATCTATACTCCGAGTCCGAGAGTACTCATCTATACCTCGAGAGTACTGATCTATACACCGAGAGTACTCATCTATACTCCGAGTCCGAGAGTACTCATCTATACTCCGAGAGTACTGATCTATACACCGAGAGTACTCATCTATACTCCGAGTCCGAGAGTACTCATCTATACTTCGAGAGTACTGATCTATACACCGATAGTACTCATCTATACTCCGAGTCCGAGAGTACTCATCTATACTTCGAGAGTACTGATCTATACACCGAGAGTACTCATCTATACCTCGAGAGTACTGATCTATACACCGAGAGTACTCATCTATACTCCGAGTCCGAGAGTACTCATCTATACTTCGAGTCCGAGAGTACTCATCTATACTTCGAGAGTACTGATCTATACACAGAGAGGGCCAGATTTTCATATCTGGCAGGGTATGCTATTTACACTACGCGGCCGCAACTTACAGGAGCAAGTGCTGTATTCTCCAAGCACTTGCTCCGTAATTTGCGGCAGCGTAGTGTAAATGGGCCGGCGTATCCCCGCGTAATTTAAAGGGGGCGGCTTGTATTTAAGTTAAGCGCGCCCCCGCGCCGAACGATCTGCGCATGCGCCGGCCGTAAACGTAGCCCACTGCGCATGTGCCAAAGTACGCCGCAAATACATTGGTTTCGACGTCAACGTAATTAGCGCACAGCCCTATTCGCGACGAGTTACGTAAACGGCGTAAATGACGGAAAAACACGACGCTGTCCCAACATCTTACCTAACATGGCGTACGCCGGACCTACGCAAAGTTACCCCTCATATAGCAGGGGTAACCTTACGCTTACGCAAACTACGTAAACTACGACAACGGGGCGCAAATACGTTCGGGAAACGGCGTATCGCGCTCATTTGCATATTCAACGCAGAAATCGACCGGAACGCCACCTAGCGGCCAGCGTAACATTGCAACTTAGATCCGACGGTGTAAGTGACTTACGCAAGTCGGATATAAGCAAAATCTATGCGTAACTGATTCTAAGAATCAGTCGCATAGATACATCGTCATATCTCTGTTTTTTTAGCTGTGTATCTGGAGATTCTCATATGAGATACGACGGCGTAGCTCCAGATACACCGTCGTATCTCTGTTTTTTTTAGCTGTGTATCTATGCGACTGATTCTTAGAATCAGTTACGCATAGATTTTGCTTAGATCCGACTTGCGTGAGTCACTTACACCGTCGGATCTAAGTTGCAATGTTACGCTGGCCGCTAGGTGGCGTTCCCGTCGTTTTCTGTGTCGAATATGCAAATGAGCGTGATACGCTGATTCCCGAACGTATTTGCGCCCCGTCGTCGTAGTTTACGTCATTTGCTTAAGTGTAAGGTTACCCCTGCTATATGAGGGCTAACTTTGCGTAGGTCCGCGTACGCCATGTTAAGTATGGACGTCGTGTTTTTCCGTTGTTTACGTAACTCGTCGCGAATAGGGCTGTGCGTTAATTTGCGGCGTACTATGGAGCATGCGCACTGGGCTACGTTTACAGCCGCCGCATGCGCAGGTCGTTCGGCGCGTGATTTGACGCATGCGCATGCGCCGTTCAGAAAATACGTAAATTGCGTGCGGTCATGATTCATTTACATGAATCACGCCCCCACATGACAAATTTGAATTAGGCGCCCTTACGCCGGACACTTTACACTACGCCGCCACAACTTATGGAGCAAGTGCTTTCTGAATAAGGCACTTGCCCATAACAGTTGCGGAGGCGTAGTGTAAAGAGCATACGCTACGCCCGCACAAAATTACGCCCCCCTTCTCTGAATCTGGCCCCAAGAGTACTGATCTATATACCAAGGGCCAGATTCTCAGAAGAGATACGACGGTGTATTTCAAGATATACGCCATCGTATCTCTGTTTCTGTGCCCGGGTATCTATGCGACTGATTCTTAGAATCATTTACGCATAGCTACGGCGTAGATCCGACTGGCGTAAATCACTTACATCGTTAGATCTTAAATGCAATACTACGCTGGCCGCTAGGTGGCGAATATGCAAATGATACGCCGCTTCCCGAACGTATTTGTGCCATGTCGCCGTAGTTTACGTTGTTTACATAAGCATAAGGTTACCCCTGCTATATGGTGGTTTAACTTTACAGAGCCATGTTAAGTATGGACGTCGGGACAGAGTCGTGTTTTTACGTCGTTTACGTAACTCGTTTGCGAATAGAGCTGTGCGTTAATTACGTTGACGTCGAAACCAATGTATTTGCGGTGTACTATGGAGCATGCGCACTGGGCTTCGTTTCCGGTCGACGGATGCGCAGTTCGTTCGGCGCGGGGGTGTGCTTAATTTAAATACACAACGCCCCCTTTGAATTACGCGGGGATACGCCGGGCCATTTACACTACGCCGCCGCAAATTACGGAGCAAGTGCTTGGAGAATACGGCACTTCCTCCTGTAAGTTGCGGCGGCGTAGTGTAAATAGGAAACGCTACGCCGCCTCAGATATACAAGAATCTGGCCCCAAGAGTACTGATCTATACACCCAGGGCCAGATTCAGTAATAAGTTACGTGGCTTATCTCTAGATAAGCCGCGTACTTTCTAACCTACGCCAGCGTATCTGTTTTCTGGATTTAGAAAACAAGATATGCCGGGATTGAGTTAAGCTACGAGCGGGTAATTGCATTACGCCGCCGTATCTTAACTGCAATTTTAAAATGGCCGCTAGGGGCGTTCCCACTGATTTACGCCGAGAATATATAAATCAGCGAGATACGCCAATTCACGAATGTACGCCCGCCCGACGCAGTGACTTTACGCCGTTTCCGTAAGGGGTTTCCCGGCATAAAGATAAAGCACCAAAAAGCAGGCGCATCCTATGTTAAGTATGGACGTCGTGACCGCGTCGAATTAGAAAATGTTTACTTCGTTTGCGTAACTCTTCCGTGAATGGGGATTTACGTAATTTACGTTTACGTCAAAAACACCGTCATAATTTGGGGCATTCGCACTGGGATACATTGACGGCTGGCGCATACGCAGTACGTTCAGCGCGGGATCGGGCCTAATTTAAATACTACACGCCCCCTACCCCCTGAATTTGAATTACGACGGGCCATTTACGATACGCCGCCGCAACTTTAGGAGCAAGTGCTTTGTGAATACAGCACTTGCGCGTAAAGTTGCAGTGGCGTAACCTAAATGAGAAACGTTACGCTGGCCAAAAGAACCGCTCGCCATCCTGAATCTGGCCCCTATTTTTTTTTTTTTACAGATTATTATTATTAAAGTTGAAACAAACAATGATAATATAAACAGTAACCTACAGTATAGTCATACATAGCTAACATAGTCATAATATAACTGTACATACCCATAAGATACCTGTCATGGACCTTGGAGTGCTGGAGTGTTTCTACTTGAAATCCTAATTCATGTATTACAGGATATACTGAGACATTTCATTGTCCATTATGTGATAACCCTGTTTAAAGCCTTTTGATTATTAGTGATGAGCGGAATACGCCATATTCGATTTCGCGATATTTCGCGAATATTTCGAAGAATATTCGCGAATATTCGTTAATATCGAATATTCGTGATATTTTATAAAAAAAAAAAAAAAAAAAAATTGCGAATTTTCGCCAATGCGAATTTTCGCTAATGCGAATTTTCGCTAATGCGAAATTTCGCGATTTTTTTTTTTTTTTATAAAATATCACGAATATTCGATATTTACGAATATTCGGTATATTTTATAAAAAAAAAAAAGCGAGATTTCACATATGCGGTCGCGAATATTCGTTAATATCGAATATTCGTGATATTTTATATAAAAAAAAAAATTGCGAATTTTCGCCAATGCGAAATTTGAAAAATGCGAATATTCGAAATAGCGAATATTCGCCACGATATTCGAGATATTCGCGAATACTCGAATATGCAATATTCGTAGCGAATATTCGCAATGCGAATATTCGTGAGCAACACTATTGATTATCAGGTCTAAATATCTTCTGTCAGAGACAGTCCGTCTGTCTAAAGATGTGGATTGAAGGTTAATTGGATCTATTGTGTGTGTTTGAAGATGTATGTGTTTACGCCAGTGTTTCTCAACCTTTTTCCAGTCGGGGCGCCCTTGAAAAGTATTTTCAGTCTTGAGGCACCCCTGTCCAAGACTTATGCCGCGTACACACGGTCGTTTTTTGCGATGAAAAAAAACGACGTTTTTTAAAACGTCATTTAAATTGATCGTGTGTGGGCAAAACGTCGTTTTTTGTCTTAAAAAAAACGACCAAAAAAAAATTCCAACATGCTTGAATTTTTTGTGTCGTTTTTCAAAACGTCGTTTTTTGTTTCACAAAAAGTCACCGTGTGTAGCAAAAACGTCGTTTAAAACGACGTTTTTCAACCCGCGCATGCCCAGAAGCTAGTTATGAAGCGAGCTTCAATGGAAAAGAGTGGTGAACGTAACCTCGTTTTTTGTGAAAAAACGATGGTGTGTATGCAAAATCGTCTTTGAAAGTGACGTTTCAAAAACGTCGTTTTTTACTTCACAAAAAACGTCGTTTTTTTTCATCGCAAAAAACGACCGTGTGTACGCGGCATTAGTTCACGTCGATGTGTGTTGCGGAACACGCGCAAAATCGCACTCGTTCTTGACACACAAATGCTCTGCTCTTTAGGGGTGCCATTATTGTTAATGGTGCCCTATCCATTGGCAAACATGGGTTGGTTGCTTTTGTTATGGCACAATTTAAAAAAAAAGGGTCGGGGACTTCTTTCCCCGCATTACTGTGGGTAGAGAAATGAATGGGCTGCCCTACACGCAGCACACATCCACACAGAGCTTGTTCACATGTCAGGCTGGAGGGGCAGTAAAACCACTAGGTTGAGCTGTTTTTACCACCCCCAACTTTTGCCCCTTTAGCTGCAGAGGCAACAACTGGGGGTGTAAACATGCTGTGGCTGCAGCTGGAGGTATACCCAGAGATAATGGGGCTGAACTGCAACTACCCCACAACTGTGTGCATTGCATTAACGGGCTTAAAACAGGTGGTGAGGAGGCAAGATATGCCTCTTTACTGGCTGACAAATGCCCCTGAAAAGCGATATGAACACAAATTGCTTTTCAGAGGAGCAGCAGTCCTTGCTATCTCGAACCCTACAAAAGTAGTTCTGATGGTACAGGAATAGGGGGGTCAGGATTAAAAGTAACATACATACAGACAGATGCACACGCACACTAACAGACACACGTACAAACACACACAGTGTGTGTGTGTGTGTTTGTATGTGTGTCTGTTTGTGTGCGTGCACATCTGTCTGTATGTATGTTACTTTTAATCCTGACCCCCCTATTCCTGTACCATCAGAACTACTTTTGTCACACACACACTAACAGACATGTGCACACATACACTGAAAGAAGAACTGTCAGAGCTGCACAACAACCAGTCAGATCAAGAGTGCTGTAGCCATGAATGAAGGACGTGGGATGTCAGTGACTGAGACAGCTGGTTATTCATAGCAGAGGCCCCCCTCACCACCTTACCCTTGGCCTCGCAGTCAGCGCAGTACTTGTTGTCCTCTTCCCTCAGCATACGAGACAGGATGGCCTGGTGCTGCTCATTCAGCTTCAGGGCCTTCTCCCTCTCTGGTGACTCTACTCTTTCTTCTTCCTCCTCAAGAAAAAGCGTGCCAGGCAGAGTTCAGGACGGTACCCGCGGCTCTCACGTCACAGAAGCAGTGCGTGCGTCCGACCGAATACGATCGTGAATTGCCGATTCCCGCTGATTAACATATTTTTTCAGCGTAAATCAGCGGGAGCGCCATTTTTAAATTAAAGTTGCGATGCGATGGCGAAATTCAATTGCGCCGATCGCAATCGGAACTCCAACCTGGCGTTTCTTGTTTTCTGGTTACAGAAAACAGAAACGCCGGCTTAAAGTGACAGTTAGGCTGGAGTATCACAGATACTCCAGCCTAACTCTACCTGAATCTGGCCCATAGTCTTTCTATTCAAGCTATGAGACCAATCCCTGTTGACTATTCCAAGTCCTCATTTGCATGGTTAAGGAGGAACTGAGTGAGGACTGCATATACTTTACAATTGACCAATAGGAAGCGGTTGTTGGGGGCGGGATGTTCCAAATTCTGTATAAAAGTGTGCTGTGTACTTTCAATCAATGAGTCCTGTTTGAACATACATACAGCCTGCCTGGTGTGTGTTCTAATGGATTCCGAACGGCACATAGCTGTAGTTCAGATCTGGGAACCTTGGATGACTGGACCATCAGACGTTGCAATCGGCAATCTGATCCAATAGAAGCAGAGGAGTGTCGGGAGAGCAGAACCGAGCGAGCAAGGGTCTCGTCACAATACCCATAATATAGCCCAGTGGTCTCCAAACTGTGGCCGAGGGCTGGATTCGGCTCTTTGCTAGCCTTTATCCGGCCCTTAAAGCGGAGTTCCAACCACAATTAGCATTTTTTAAATGTATGTCCTTTCATCCTGCGTTTTTTAAATATAAATCCGGTCACTTACTATTTTACAATCCGCTGCCGCTCCACATAGTTATTCAAAAAAGATAGTTTATAAAACTATGTCCACACCGTTGTCATTTTGCTTGTGGGCATTGTGAAGCCTACAAGCACTTACTTCCTGGAAGTCTTGGATGGGGAGTGATAATTGGACAGCGCACTGCATCCTGGGAAATGATAACACACATTTCCCAGGAGCATTAGAGGGAGATGATGTCAGAATCCTAGGTGATTTCAAAGGCAGATTTTGTGGGACCGCATAGCAACAGGCATTTCCAGATGAGTAAAAAAATATATATATATATATATTTTTTCTTTTTAAGGTCTAATGAGCACAATAATGAAAAAAAAAAATGGGATGGAAACTCCACTTTAAGGCACTATCCCTCCCACTGATACAAGACAGTATTCTGATCTCTGACACCGACAGTGGAGCACCATTTCTCCCACTGACACCACTAATGGGTCACTATTCCTCCCTATGATACAAACGATGGGCCACTATTTCTCCCCCTAATACCGTATGTTAGGTCCCACTGATGCCAGGAAAATTTCCACCTCCTGCTCGCCAATGTCCGGCTCTCCAAGAGTCTGAAGGACAATAAACCGGCCCTTTGTTTCAAATGTTTGGAGACCCCTGATATAGCCGTACATAACCAACATAGCCAAAATATAGCCATTATATAACTGTACAATCCTTGCTCCTCCTTTTACCGGGAGGGGTGGGTAGTACTTCCCGAATGTAATTAGGTGGGAGAGATGGGGGTTGTGGGTAGTAGCCTGCTTAGGTGGGCTCTCCCCGACCTCTTCTCCTACCTTCCTGGCTGGGAAGGGTGCTGCTGGTCCGGACCGGGGGTCAGGGTCCGTTGAAAAGCCTGTGAAAATTGTGCCCCTGGAGTGGCAGTCCAGGGGTGCCATACCTTGCACTGAGTGTTTTGAGAGGGGCACTCAACGTGTGGCACCTTAGGTCACATCTCCACAACACACTTTCTAACACCTGCCTCTAGGGCCGAGCCTTTTGGCTAGGACCAGAGGAATTTTTGTATTGCACGGTGGCCACTTTCCACTCACCATTCCCACCTTACTTTTCCCCCACTTTCTTTTTTATTTTACCCTGTGTGTCACGTTTCTTCTTTTTATGTTGGTGCACCTGCACTTTTATGTGTGATGAGTAGGGTGCTAATCCTCGGGCTGGCTCTGAAACTCTTGGGAGTAGGTGAACAAGGCCTTCTGGCTTAGTTTGCCTGCTCTCATGGGATCTCCTTTCAGGGGAGCCTCACCGAGGAGGGTTCTGTTTCGGCAGTCCCTCCGAGGATGTTAGGTCATGTGGCTTCGGCTGCATGGACCTTAGTGGGGTCCTCGTGGCTTCGGCTGCTTGGACCACTATACTCTTTTCCCTGTCAGGAGCCTAACGCCCCGTGGGATCAGAGCTGGGTCCTTTTCGGAGGACTATTTGATGATGCACCCGTCACAGTTTTTTGTGTCACTCTTTATGTGTGTGCACATTTTTTCTGCACCGGGTGAAGTTTTTGGGTTGTGTTTTGCACGCCACAGGCTTTTCAATAGAAAAAAAATAAAAAATGATATAACTGTACATAGCCAACATAGCTGCGATATAACCACACATAGCCAACTTAGCCATGATATAGCTGGACATAGCTAACATAGCCATAATATAACTCTACATAGTCAACATAGCTATGATATAGCTGGACATAACCAATGTATTCATAAAATAACCGTACATAGCCAACATAGCCATAAATATAGCCAACATAGCCATAATATACCCACAATATAGCAGTACATAGCCAACATAGCCATGATATAGCTGGACATATTCAGCATAGCCATAATATAGACCCATACTTAACATGGCATCCGACGGCACCCGACGGCATCCGACGGTACTGCGTGAGGTTACCCCTCATATTAGCAGGGGTAACCTTACGCGTTCGTAAACGAAGTACGCGACGACGGGGCGGCGTAAAAGTGATCGGGAATCGGCGTAGTAGCCTCATTTGCATAGGCAAATGAGAAAACAACGTAAAGGCCACCTAATAATAAATGTAATAATGTAATAAATGGTATTACACTTGTCGGATCTTCAGCCGTATCTATGCCAAAGTGATTCTAGGAATCACTCGCATAGATACGAGGCAAAAAAAACGGCGATACGACAGGGTATCTGAGATACTCCGTCGTAGCTCCACTGGGAATCTGACCCAACATAGCCAAAATAGCCATAATATAACATTACATAGCCAACATAGCCATAATATAACTCTACATAGCCAACATAGCTATGATATAACCGGACATAACCAATGTATTCATAAAATAACCGTACATAGCCAACATAGCCATAAATATAGCCAACATAGCCATAATATACCCACAATATAGCAGTACATAGCCAACATAGCCATGATATAGCTGGACATATTCAGCATAGCCATAATATAGCTGTACCTAGCCAACATAGCCATGATATAGCTGTACCTAGCCAACATAGCCATAATATAGCTGTACCTAGACAACATAGCCATGATATAGTTGTACATTGCTATGATATAACCGGACATGACCAATGTATTCATAAAATATCCACACATAGCCAACATAGCCATAATATAACAATGCATAGTCAACATAGCCATAAAATAACATTACATAGCCATAATATAACCGCACATAGCCAATATAGCCATAATATAACCGCACATAGCCAACATAGCCATAATATAACCGCACATAGCCAACATAGCCATACATAGTAAAGGCATAATATAGCCGGACAAAGCCATGATATAGTTGTACATAGCTAACATAATCCTAATATAGCCAACATAGCTATAACGTCGCCATAAGCAGGAAGTAATGGACTGTAGGTTTTATAAAGGTATGTCATCCTCTGTACAGTTTTTTTTACTTTTATACTTAGTTGTTGATGCCGTTTTTATCTCCTCCATATAATACAAAACCTGAAGTCTTTATTATTTTGCATTTACTGAGCGTTTAGATGAAATCTATTTCCAATGGTCTCATCCGACCCTCGTTGCTTTATTTATACCAATGAGACTTCTCCTATTCCCTCCTAGCAGGTTGCAGCTTGCCATCAGAACATATATATATACTGTATATATATAAAATCTTTCAGCTGATTTCCAGCACTGTCAGTATATAAATATCTTTTTGTTGAATTCCGTCTCTCCTCGCCCACGTTGTCACGCTGTATTCATATGTAACCATCACTGTTCTCTTTCCACCCTTTCCTTGCCCACTCACCTCTGAGAAGCAGCAACTCAATTTTGCTATTTAGATTTCCTAGTTGCTGTATACATTAAATCTGAACTCTGGGCATGGAGATCTTTGTTTAAATATATTTCCTAATAGTCACAAAGAATATAAATCCACTTTGTGTGCACCATGAATTTGCCCTATGAAAAGTATCTGTCATCGTGGTCTGTACAGACAGTCAAGCTGTGGGAGGGGCCCAGCGGGCTCCACCCACTACAGGATGCCTGCAGAAAACTACAGGAGGGGGGCGGAGACAAGACCAGTCTCCCTGCACAAGGAGAGAGAACAGTTCTATGGGAGGGGTCCTGCAGGCTTCACCCACTACAGGATGCCTGCAGAAAACTACAAGAGGGGGCGGAGAGTAGACAGTCACCCTGCACAAGGAGAGAGAACAGAGCTATAGGAGGGGTCCTGCAGGCTCCACCCACTACAGGATGCCTGCAGAAAACTACAGGAGGGGGCGAAGACAAGACCAGTTTCTCTGAACAAATAGAGAGAACAGAGCTATGGGAGGGGCCCTGCAGGCTCCACCCATTACAGGATGTCTACAGAAAACTACAGGAGGGGACAGGGACAAGACCAGTTTCCCTGAACAAATAAAGAGAACAGAGCTATGGGAGGGGCCCTTCAGGCCCCACCCACTACAGGATTTCTGCAGAAAACTACAGGAGGGGGGCGGAGACTAGACCAGTCACCCTGAGAGCTATGGGAGGGGCCCAGCAGGCTTGACTTTTGAGGCTGAGAACAGAGAGAAAATTCTTTGCATACCAAAGATCAGGAAACCCTTTGTCAAGATCGCAATAGGGAAAAAAAATCACGATAACGATTCTTGACGATTAATCGTACAGCTCTATGCTACATTGTAAGTGAGGATGCCGGGGCCCCCGCCTGCCCAGAGTGTGAGGGAGGAGAGACCGCTGGCTGTAAGGGCTTGGTGTGTAGCTACATGTGGCAGCCGCTGTCAGGCTGTCATTAGTTTATATAGGCTAAGGTGCTATTCACATTCATCTGTCCTTCCATTCACTGATTCTTATGCCGGGTACACATGACCGTTTTTCGGGTTGTAAAAAAACTTAAGGGCAAGATTCAGGTAGATCGACGCATATTTATACCGGCGTAGCGCATCTCATTTGCGCTACGCCGACGTAACTCAGAGAGTACAGTATTCACACAGCACTTGCTCCTAACTCTGCGCTGACGTAACTTAATTTCTTCAGCGTAAGTGTAAGTGGGTGTGACCTTATGCAAATGATGTTCAGAACGTGGAGTACTGATTTACGCCCCGCGTATCATGAACGAAGCATGCACAGTATGGGCCAGATCCAGTAAGAAGTTACGCAGCTTATCTCTAGATAAGCCGCGTAACTTCTAACCTACGCCAGCATATCTGTTTTCTGTATTCAGAAAACAAGATACGCCGGGATTGAGTTAAGATACGAGCGGCGTAATTTTATTACACCGTCGTATCTTAAGTGCAATTTTAAAATGGCCGCTAGGGGCGTTCCTGCTGATTTATGCCCAAAATATGTAAATCAGCGAGATACGCCAATTCACGAACGTACGCCCACCCGATGCAGTGGAACAGATTCATATAGAGATACGACGGCGTATCTACTGATACGCCGTCGTATCTCTGAGTTCCGTCGGTCTGATCTATGCGGCTGATTCATAGAATCAGGTTACGCATAGATCTCCCTAAGATCCGACAAGTGTAAGCGACTTACACCGTCGGATCTTAGGCTGCAATCTCCCTCTGGCCGCTAGGTGGCGCTTCAGTTTGTATACGCAACGAATATGCAAATGAGGAGATCCGCCGATTCAGAAACGAATGCCTGCCCGTCACTTTTTTTTTACGTTGTTTGCGTTCGGCTTTTTCCGGCGGATAGTTACCCCTGCTTTATGAGGGGTAAGTGCGGAGTATCCTATCTTAAGTATGGCCGTCGTTCCCTCGCCGAGTTTTGAATTTTTTACGTCGTTTGCGTAAGTCGTTCACGAATACGGCCATACGTAATTTGCGTTAACGTCGAAACCAAAGACGTCCTTGCGACGTCATTTGGAGCAATGCACGCTGGGAAATTTAGCCGGCGGCGCATGCGCAGGTAAATCGGCGCGGGGACGCACTTGATTTAAATAATACACTCCCCCTAGCCGCGGAATTTGACCGTAAATCACATACGTTAAGCCACCACAAAGATCCGCTCTCCATCCTGAATCTGGCCCTATGTGCGTTCCCTGTGCGCATGCTCACAACTATGCTGGCCCAATTTCCAGAGATACGCCGCCCAACCGGCTTACGCCCAGCCTATAAATACGCCCAGACATGCGCCCGTCCGGCGCAAAAGTACATCCCCCCCCCCCCCTAGGGAAGGTACTTTTGTATAGCGATGGCAGCTGCTGCACCTAAAGACAGGAGGAAGAATAATTTTACCCCGAAGGAGAGGGAGATAATAGTTGCTGGCATTGTGAGATATGATAAATATCTCCATGGTGCCCTCAGTCAGCAGACCAGCAAGGCCAGGAAACATGAGATCCTGAGGGAGCTGAGCGTGCAGGTCAGTGCTGAGGGCATTGCGACCAGGACCCCCCAGGATATTCAGAAGAAAATTAATGATATGCAGCGTAAGGTAAAGAAGAAGCTGGCCCAGATCAGTAGGCATGCCAGGGCCATGGGAGGAGGACCAGCATGTTCTGTGCAGTTGACCCCGGAGGATGAGCTGATTGCACAATGCCTGCAGCATGAGCAGGTGGAGGGCATGGAGGGTTATGACTCCGGCGACCAGTCCTCGAGGTCAGGCAAGTGTGTTTTATCTACTATCTGGTGTGTAGCATGTGGAGGGAGGGGAAGGGAACATGTGACAAGTGTGTGGGTCCACCAACATGTGAATGTTTTGTGTCATCCACAGATGTGCTAGATGGAGCTGGGCCGTCGTCGGCTGCTGGGCAACCCACGCCATCACCAGAGGGGAGTGCCCACTCCTCTCATCTAGAGGAAGTGGTGGAGGAGCGCGGTGACCTTGAGGGAGTCGTCTACCTCATGGAGGAGCCCACCATCCCTGTACCCTCCCAACCCTCCTCCCCCATCAGGGGAAGCCCCTCACCCTCCTACCCCATCAGGGAAAGCCCCTCAAGGGCCTCCACCATCAGAGAAAGCCCCTCAAGGGCCTCCCCGTACCCACGGCCCCCAGCCTCTCCTGGCCCCTGGAAGGCAACTAGTAAGACAAGGGGTGTTCCTGAGGCCCTCCAGGAAACCTTTGCCAGGGATCAGGCCCGGCAGACCCGCCATGTGGGTGATGTGACAGTACACATGCGGCGTCTTGCTGACAGCCTGGCACCTACATCTCAGCTCCAGGACAGCCTCCATGATGTCAGCTGCAATTGTGCTGCTCTTGTCACCAGCCTGGGGGAGCTGCAGGCCACTACAGCAGGCCTCGCGGCTGAGGTGAAGAGCCTGGCAGTGGCCGTCGTGGAGGAGGGGAGGCAGACCAGGCTGATGATGCTCGCGGACACAAATGCGGTCCTCACCCACATTGCCCTGGCCTTGGAGGGTAGGCAGCCAGCCAGGGAGGCTCCAGGGGATGCTCCTCCACCTCCTGATGCCCCACCCCCCACATGAGGCTCCCCCCAGGCAGTTAAGGAGCCGGGGCCGTGGCACTAGGCGAAGCCCACGTCAGGGCAGATGAGTGCCATTTTTTTTTTTTTGTTTGGCTCACGTGATGAGTTTATCTTTTTTGTTAAGTATACTCAGGTTATGAGTATTTATATTATTTTTGGTATACTCAGGTTATGATTTTTTTTTTTGTAGTATCTGCACATGGTGAGGAGTGTAGGCTACAGTGTGACTGGTGTGTGAATGTGGGGGTGGGACTCCTGTCAGTAAGGGGTGTCACCCTTGGTTGTTGGGGAGAAGTTATTCCCACGACCGTGTGAATGTGGTATGAATGGACAGCAACATCATTGGGGCCTTGACGACGGCGTTGCTGCTCCCAAGTCCTGCATGGTGGACTTGGGCTAATCCAATGTGATGTGGATGTGGTGTGTGTGATCTAGGGACCACAGTGGTGTGCATGCGTGCATTCTCCTTGTGCCATGATGAATGTGTGTGTTTAACGTCCAAAGAAGGCTACTGCGAGGACCCTCCTGACTGCTCTTGTCTCAGCAGACGGGGTCGCCTCTGGCAGGGGGGGGGGGACTGTCTGGTTTGGGGGTCAGGTCATCACATATGTCAATCTGCAGGCCCTTTCTCATGGCGTAGTTGTGCAGCATGCAACATGACTTATCCAGGCAAATGTGCGCTCCACCACTGCACGGGTACTTATATGTGCTTCATTGTATCTTCTCTCTCCTCTGGTTTGGGGATCCCGGAATGGAATCATGAGATGGGGTCCAAGTGCATATGCCGCGTCACCTGAAAGGGAAAAGACAGGAGGATGTTAGTAGTGCATGTGCCCCTCGTGATGTCTGCATCATGGGGTCGGACAGTCATGCCTGGCTCCCATGTCACTCACCAACCAGCCAGCTGTCCCTGTACACGTTCTGTTCGAATTCTGTTGGGATGTTGCTTTGACGGTATATGTAGCTGTCGTGGCTGGACCCGGGATGCTTGGCACGGACGTGCCATATGAGGCATTGGGCATCGGCTATCACCTGTACGTTGATGGAATGCCAATGCTTGCGATTGCGATATATGTGCTCTGTGTCACAGGGGGCCGTAGTGCCACATGTGTGCAATCAATGGCCCTGATGGTGCGTGGGAATCCTGCAATTTCGTAGAAATCACGCATTGCCTTCTGCCGCTGATGCTCCTGGGTGGGTTTCATGATGTGGTGGGACATGCATCTGAGGATTGAGGGGACAACCTGGTGCAGACATCTGCTCATGGTGGATTGTGACAGCCCAGCCACAACTCCACTTGTACGCTGAAAAGATCCACTGGCAAGGAAATGGAGTGTTGCCAGTACCTTGACCAGTGGCTGCACTGCTTGTGAGCGGTGTGTCTTGCTGGTGATGTCATCATGCAGGGTTGTGGCTATTTCCTGGATGGCTTCAGGGCTGAATCTGAAAATGGGAAACACCTCCGAATCATGCCAAAGAGGCTCATGCGCGTGCGCTATATCCTCTCCCGTGCCCTCCTCCTCCTACGTGGCGGAGGACCCATTAGTAGTGCTAGGACCACGGCTGCCATGTGTTGTCCTGCAAGTGTGGTTGCTCAGCTCGTCTGTAATGGTGCTGCTAAAGCTACTCTCCAGCTGACTTGTGCAAGTCTGGTGCAAAGTTACCCCTGCTTTATGAGGGGTAACTTTAGGCCGGGCGTACAGCTTAGTCGCACCGCGCGTATGTTCGGGAATCGGCGTATCTCCCTCATTTGCATATTTGCATAGGAAAAAATGGGTGCGCCAGATGCGTTCGGCGTAAATATGCGCCTACGATGCGTAGGCGTAGGCAAGTTACGCCGGTCGGGAAAAGCCTAGTTTTAAACGTATCTAGTTCTGTGGGTACGGTGCATAGATATGGCGGCGCATATTTAGACTTATGGGGGTAGATTCATGTAGATCAGCGGATCTTTTGATCCGCGTGATCTATCTTTTTTACGATCCGCCTGCGCCAGTTTTTGAGGCAAGTGCTGTATTCAGAAAGCACTTGCCTCGTAAGTAGCCCTGGCGGATCGTAAATCCCCCGGCGGAATGCAAATTCCGCGGCTAGGGGGAGTTTACTATTTAAATCAGGCGCGTCCCCGCACCGATCGTACTGCGCATGCGCCGCCGGCTAAATTTCCCAGCGTGCATTGCTTTAAATGACGTCGCAAGCACGTCATTGTTTTCGACGTTAACGCAATTAACGTTTGGCCGTATTCCCGGACGACTTACGTAAACGACGTAAAAAATTTAAAAATTGACGTGGGAACGACGGCCATACTTAACATAGGATCCGCCACACTTACCCCGCATATAGCAGGGGTAACGATCCGCCGGAAAAAGCAGAACGCAAACGACGTAAAAAAAAAGCGACGGCCGGGCGTTCGGTTCTGAATCGGCGGTTCTCCCCATTTGCATATTCGTCGCGTAGAAAAAAAGAAGCGCCACCTAGCGGACGGCGGGAGAATGCAGCCTAAGAGCCGACAGTGTACCTCACTTACACCAGTCGGCTCTAAGGGAGATCTATGCGGAACCTGATTCGAGGAATCAGCCGCATAGATCCGAGCGTCGGATCTCACAGATCCGACGGTGTATCAGTAGATACACCGTCGGATCTCTATGTGAATCTACCCCATGTGGCGCATCTCTAGATACACCGGCGTAAGTCCTATCTGAATCTAGCCCTACGTTTTTAATGGTCTAGAAAAACGACGTTTTTAACAACCCGATCATTAAAACGGCCTTGCCTACACACGATCGTGAGAAAAAAAAATGCTCTAGCAAAGCGCGGTGACATCAGTTGGCAAGTATGAGTCAGCTGCTTTGGGCTCCACAACAATGACAGGGCCCAGGGCAGCTTCCCCTTTTTGCCCTGCAGGTGGTGGTCAATCGCAGCGGCCTTGCAGCTGGACAGGAAGTCAAGAGGAACTTGGTTCCTCTCTGGTTTCCTGGGTCACTGAGAAAGCCTCTTCCCCATGTGACTCTGACAGCCATCTTGCGTCAAGCAGAGTCAATTTAGAGCCCTGACTCCTAGGTTTGGTGCACTTTATGCGAGTGGGTAGCATAGGGAAAGCTACCTCGTCTGTTAGGGACAGTAAGGAAATGTTCCTGACGAGGAGGAAAAGCGTAGGGTTGCAGGCCATCTGGACATCCTCTCGCTTGGGCACGAGACAGCCAGGCCGCATTCTGCCCACTTGAACCGACGCTGTCAGTCCGGCTGAAACCTGTTCACTTCACGTTGCTGGAAACCTTGAGTGCTCCCCGTTTGGACAGTCTTCCCACTGGGTTTGTTGTGAACTGTTATTTCGGTACAAGTTTTCTTTGTACCTGACTCTGTGAATTATTGCTGCACCACGTTGCACCCCACCTACAAGTTTGGTTAAGATTAAGGTTAATTTGTGTTAATCTTCCGGGTGCGCGCCAGAAAGTAACGTAGTGTGCTAACCAGCATTGACAGGAGATTGCGTTATTTGTCTGCTTGTGGTGCCTGGGGGCACGAGCCATCTGACCAGCTTTCAGCATAGAAAGGATTATTGAGGATTTGACACATTATTATACAAATGCTCCTCCACTGACCCTGACAAATGTCCCAGCACAGCTGCCAAGCTCGGTCTTGTTTTCTCTCAATGAGACCTGATACGTAAAGCGCCGGCATTTACCAGGCAAATCCTGAAAGAAAGCCGTCTGGTCACAGGACCGGGAAAACACCTGCAAGGGATGATAGCATGAAAAGAAGCACAACGTAAAATAGGAGGTTTATTCAATACAACAGTGTGGAGAGCAGTAAGGCCGCGTACACACCATGATATTTATCCGATGAAAACAGTCTATCAGACCGTTTTCATCGGATATGTGTGCTGGGCTATTTTGGTTTGATCCGTGTACACACGATCAAACCAAAATCCCCGCCGGCAGACAGCGCGGTGACGTGGCGGTGAAGTTGACGCCGCCACGTCACCGAACCAGGAAGTAAAATACTTCCACGCATGCGTCGAAACCATTCGGCGCATTCGGGAGATTTTTGGCCGCTGGTTAGGCGTACTAACCAGCGGACATGTCGGACGGACGGGTTTCCAGCAGACAAGTTTTAAAGCATGCTTTAAAACTTGTCTGCTGGAAAAACCTGTCTGCTCGCCCCGTACACACGATCGAATTTGTCTGCTGAAACGGTCCGTCGGACGGGTTTCAGCAGATAAATTTGATCGTGTGTACATGGCCTAAGGGTATGCAAAATATAAAAGGCAAATAAAAAAATAAAAAAAATAAAACCTCTTAAAGCAGTGGTCACTTTATGAGGTATAGGGGGCTTCAGCTGTGGGCTCTGATCAAGGCTACACATAATGGGCCAGATTCGCAAAAGAATTACGCCGGTGTTTCTACAGATACACCGGCGTAATTCGAATATCCCGCTGGCGTATCATTGTTTTGTATTCACAAAACAAGATACGCCGGAATTACGCTAGGATCCGACTGGCGTAAGTCACTTAGACCATCGGATCCTAAATGCAATAATACGCCGGCCGCTAGGTTAATTACGTTGTCGTCGTAATCGCTGTATTTGCGGCGTACGACGGAGCATGCGCAGTGGCCTACGTTTAAGGCCGGCGCATGCGCAGTTCGTTAGGCACGCTTAATTTAAATACAGCACGCCACCTCCTTCCCTATTTAAACTACGTGGCCTTACGCCATCCCGTTTACGCTACGCCGACGCAAATTACGAAGCAAGTGCTTTAAGAATACAGCACTTGCCCGTAAAAACTGCGTAGGCGTAGTGTAAATAGGATACGCTACGCTACGCCGCAAATACGCAATTTTTTGAGAATCTGGCCCAATGTTTTTTTTATATGTGCCTGTAGAAGACTGTCTAAAGATGGTTAGAGACTGTGGATATGACATAGTACTGTAGATGGGGAGAGACTGTGAACATGCTATAAGAGATGGTCAGAGACTTTGGACATGCCACCATAGGAGATGGTCATTCCACATCCCACCAGAGGAGATGGTGAGAGACTGGGGACATTCTAAAGGAGATGGTGAGAGACTGGGGACATTCTACAGGAGATGGTGAGAGACTGTGGACATGCCACCATAGTAGATGGTCTTCCCATATCCCACCAGAGGAGATGTTGAGAGGCTGTGGACTTTAGACATGTGAATCCTTTTTAGTTAGAATGCATTTTCGTCCAAAAATCTTATTTTTTTTGTTATCGTTTTAACAAACGATAACGAAAGCGCAAGGAACGAAAACCGAAAGATCCGACATAAAAAATGCTTTATTTTAGTTTTCGTTGCGGTAAAAATTCGATATAGGGCCAGATTCAGGTACAGTTAGGCTGGCGGATCCAGTGATCCGCCAGCCTAACTGTCACTTTAAGCCGGCGTTTTTGTTTTCTGTAACCAGAAAACAAAAAACGCCGGGTTGAAGTTCCGATGCGAGCAGCGTAAATGAGTTTCGCCATCGCATCGTTACTTCAACTTAAAAATGGCGCCGGGGCGTTCTCGCCGATTTACGCTCAAAAAATATGTTAATGAGCGGAAATCGGCAATTCACGAGCGAATTCGGGCGCGACGCAGTGACGCGATACGCGGCGCATAGATAAAGCAGCCCCCTAGTGGAGTATCCTATGTTAGGTATAGGCTTCGTCATCGCGTCGGGAAAAAAAAATGGCGTCGCTTGCGTAAAAAGTTCATGAATGGGAATGTGACGTCATTGACGTTCATTCACAGAATTTGGAGCATGCGCACGGGGATGCTTTGACACTCGACGCATGCGCAGTACGTTCGCTGCGGGATCGCGCTTAGTTTAAATACTACACGCCCCGTACCCGCCCAATTTGAATTCCGCCGGCTCATTTGCGATACGCTGCCGCAACTTTAGGAGCAAGTGCTTCATGAATGACAGGACTTGCTCCTAAAATTTCGGCAGAGTAACGTAAATGAGAAGCGTTACTCTGGAGCAAAGATGCTCCCATCTACCTGAATCTGGCCCATAGAGAGATTCGACATTATAGAGAAAAGATTCGACATTATAGGTAAAAGATTTGACATCATAGAGAAAAGATTCGACATTATAGGTAAAAGATTCGACATCATAGAGAAAAGATTCGACATTATAGGGAAAAGATTCGACATCATAGAGAAAAGATTCGACATTATAGGGAAAAGATTCGACATCATAGAGAAAAGATTCGACATTATAGGGAAAAAATTCGACATTATAGAGAAAAGATTCGACATTACAGAGAATAGATTCGACACTATGGAAATAATAGATTCGACATTACAGAGAATAGATTCGAAATTATTACTAGTCATATAACATTAGAATTCTTGTAGGCGGAATATTCGAACAGAAATGTACGATTCGACGTAAAGATTCGACGTTCCGTCGAATATTCTTTTGACCATTTAACAGAAACCAAGTATTATTGGATTTTCGGACGAAAGCTATTCCCCAGCGAAAAACGAAATAAATCAAAACGATTTTTGGGAGTAACTAAATAAATTTATTTTCCAAACGAAAACTAAACAAAATTTTCCAGTCTGCACATGTCTAGTGGACTTGCTATAGGAGATAGTCTTCCCATATCCCACCAGAGGAGATGGTGAGAGGCCATGGACATGCCACCATAGGAGATGGTCTTCCCATATCCCACCAGAGGAGGTGGTGAGAGGCTGTGGACTTGCTATAGGAGATGGTCATAGATTGTGGATGCATAGGAGATGGTCATAGGATTAGCTAGGATCAGTTAGCCATAATCTGCACAGAATGTATCTGCCTACTGCAACTACACTGCCATGCTGACCAGAGAATTTCACAGGTCAGAAAGGAAACAAAAAAGCCATGGGATGGGAGCTCTGCCAAGTGACCTGCCAGGAGTCCCTGTCCTCTGATTCTCCAGCAGAAATCCCTGTCCTCTGATGTAAAGAGGAACTCCGGGAACTCAAAACTCTTGAGCCACTTTGAGTATCTTTGCGGTGGATGTATCTGCACGCATGGTGGAAGTGGTGGGTGGTAATGGGGGGGGGGGGGGCTTTTGCATCCGGGCCCACAAGCTTCAAGCTGTGCCTCTGCATAGATGCGTACGTCTGGGGTGGAGGAACTTGACTGACCTGTACAGAGTCCTGACCTCCACCCAATAGAACACCGTTGAGATGAATTAGTGTGTGCCTTCTAGTCCACATCCAGTGCCAGTAAAGTCCAACATCAGCAGGGCTGGTTCTTACAAATTGTATGGGCATCGGCTGAACTTTTTTCAGGGGGGGGGGGGGGGGGCATCATTTTAAGGTCATCCATGCTCGGTCCCTTTTTGACAATGTCATGAAGGGGAGGGGCTTAGTCATTATCACATAAAGCACAGGCCTGTAAAGGTTTGAGAAACCTTATGCAACTATCAAGCAACTAGCAACTTTGAATAACAATATCATAAAAAAATGGAGTTCCCCTCCCAAGGAAATAACAACCCCCAGGATCAGTGCCAGTTTCTGCAATAACGATCTCAGGCTCTGCTGTCAGTTCCTGCAATAGAAATCGCCAGCATTGGTGTCCATTTACCAGAGAACTCGGCAGCGGCGACGTGACAGGGAGAGGAGAGCTGTGGGCTGTCTTTATATCTCCTCTGATTGCCCCCTCCCCTTTCTGTCAGCTGAAGAGAGAGAGAGCGGCTCTAATATAATTCGCCGCACCCCGCTTCCTGCCCGCTGTTTTCCTCCCCATGATTAGCCACAGCAGAAGGCCCAGGCCAAAACACAGCACTGGATTGGGGGAGGGGGCGACGCCAATGCATGTACTAGATCAGGGGTCTCCAAACTGTGGCCCGGGGGCCAGATATGGCCCTTTGCTAGCTTTTATCCGGCCCTTGGGGCACTATTACTCCCAATGATGCACTATTCCTCACACTTGCACCAACAATGGGTCACTAGTTCTTCCATTGATACCAATGATGGGATACTATTCCTCCCCTAGTAGTAGTACTACATCTCCTCCTGTTGACCACCGACCCTGAGGCCATATTTATTCTCACTAATGCTGGGCCTGGGACATTTTCTACCCCCCCCCCCCCCCCCTCCGGCCACAATCAGGCCCTTATAAAGTCTGAAGGACAGTAAACTGGCCCTTTGCTTCAAAGGTTTGGAGATCCCCATACTAGATCATTTGGGTGGGGTATGGGTCTCCACGAAGCTCCATGCAGATGATGTCCTGGGTGGAATTTAAAACCAGGACCCAGAACTGGGGAGGCTGAGCAGTAGGGTGACCACATTTCCAAACTACCATTTAGGGACACCCCCCCCTTCCCAAAAATAGGCTTGTGCTGTAACAAATCACAGCACAGTGATTGGACACAAGAGGCGGGATTTATGATTTCTCCAATCACAAGCAGGGGGTGGGGATTGTGCTCCTCCAGGTATTCCCGGCCTGGACAAGTACTGTCAGTGAGTAAATCAGTGATGTGGCGGCCTTTTTATGGGGCATCAGATTGCCCCGGGGGGTGACTGTGTCCTTTTTATTCCGGGACACTGTATTGTCCTGGAATGAATGCGCTCGGGACAGACCTGCAAAATGCGGGACTGTCCTGGGCAATCCAGGACACGTGGTCACCCTACTAGTGACCAAACACTTAGCTATCAGGTAAAAAGAGGTTAATGTTTTTACCCTTTTTTTTTTGTTTATTGTGGTTGCTGTTTCTGGCAGGTGCTTTCTTGTCTATAAGGTGGGGGGTGAAGGGTGACCTTATTTTTATTATGTCACTTCAGACTAAGTCTCAGTTTTCTTGCAGTGGCTGAAGATGGAGGTCATGCTACCGGAGTCCCTCGTTATCCTGCTTCTGACAGGTGAAACAATCCAGGGAATGGGGTTTTTTTTGGGGGGGGGGGGGGGGGTATCACTTACAGGGGTGTCTCCTTCCATAATCAATGTTTTGTTTACGGCTGGATGCTGGGAAGTGGAACTGTGTAAAAGCTTCTTATATTACAGGGTCACGTCACCCTAAATGTATATGTCAACTATAGATGGAGACAAGTGTCATGAGCCACTTGATGACTTTTTTTTTTGGGGAGGTTTCTTTGACTTTCTCAAAAAGGAAATAACATTTGGCCATGTATCTGTTTCCAAATATTGTAACATATCTTCAATGTGCCATTTTCTGTGTTAACCACTTAGGGCTAGATTCAGGCAGATCGGCGCATATTTATACCGGCGTAGCGCATATTTTTTGCGCTACGGCGACGTAACTCAGAGAGGCAACTACAGTATTCACGCAGCACTTGCTCCTAACGTTGCACCTGCGTAACTCAATTTCTTAGGCTTAAGCCGGCGTAAGTGTAAGTGGGTGTGACCTTATGCAAATGATGATCCGAACGTGTAGTAGTGATTTACGCCCGGCGTATCATGAACGGAGCATCCCCTGTGCGCATGCTCACATTTACGTCGGCCGGCCAACCGAGTCTATAAATGCGCCCAGACATGCGCCCATCCGGTGCAAAAGTACATCCTGCTTTCCCCCCCTTAAGCAAGGTATTTTTGTCTGCTGGAAATACAGGCAGGCAGGGTTGTGCTATTTCCTGGATGGATTCAGGGCTGAATCTGAAAATGCAAAACACCTCCGAATAACCCATGCCAAAGACGTTTATGTGCGTGCGGTATATCCTCTCCCGTGCCCTCCTCCTCCTACGTGGCAGTGGACCCATTAGTAGTGCTAGTACCACGGCTGCCATGTGTTGTCCTGCAAGTGTGGTTGCTCAGCTTGTCCGTAACAGTCCTGCTGAAGCTACTCTCCAGCTGACTTGTGCAAGTCTGGTGCAAAGTTACCCCTGCTTTATGAGGGGTAACTTTTCGCCGGGCGTACAGCTTAGGCGCACCGCACGTAGCCTGCGCCGATCGAACGTATGTTCGAGAATCGACGTATCTCCCTCATTTGCATATCTGCATAGGAAATCAATGGGTGCGCCAGATACGTTCGGCGTAAATATGCGCCTACGATGCGTCAAGTTACGCCGGTCGGGAAAAGCCTAGTTTCGAGCGTATCTAGTTCTGTGGGTATGGCGCATAGATACGATGGCGCATATTTAGACTCACGCGGCGCATCTTGAGATACGCCGGCGTAAGTCCTACCTGAATCTAGCCCTGAAGGACCGAGCCTGTTTTTCAGACTTGGTGTTTACAAGTTAAAACATTTTTTTTGCTTGCCCCAAACATTATACATTTTATTTCTAACACCCTAGAGAATAAATGGCGGTCATTGCAATACTTTTTGTCACACCGTATTTGTGCAGCGGTCTTACAAGCGCACTTTCTTTGGAAAAACATATTTTTTTATTTATTTTTTATATTGTGAAAGACGATGTTACGCTGAGTAAATTGATACCCAACATGTCACGCTTCAAAATTGCGTCCGCTCGTGGAATGGCATCAAACTTTTACCCATAAAAATCTCCATAGGCGACATTTAAAAAATTCCTCCTGCCGATAATGGTGATCATGCGGCGAATCCGCCGCAGAGACAACCATTGTCGTAAACACGACCACCCACTGAAAAGACGGATACTTCAGTTGTGGCAGCAGCTGCTGCCGTTACCGAGATATCCATCTTTAAAGTGCCAACTAAGAGAGACTGCAATCCTTCTTAAGGTGGTATTAAACCCAAAAGCAGACATTTATTATATTGCAGCTTACCAATTCTTAGATGTCACGGTTGCTTCATTTTAGGCTTTCTTTCTTCTATTTTCATTTGGTGATCTGGTCAGCAAGTCTGTCATTTTTTAAAAGAACACGCTGTCTTGCAGTTACAGGGATGAGAAAAATCATTTAACTTTAACAAGAGTACTTAACCACTTCACCCCCGGAAGGATTTACCCCCTTTCTGACCAGAGCACTTTCTGCGATACTGGACTGCGTCGCTTTAACTGACAATTGCGTGGTCGTGCGACATGGCTGCATTTGATGGGCGCTGGTGAGGCTGCATTGATGGGCGCTGGTGAGGCTGCATTGATGGGTGCTGGTGAGGCTGCATTCGTAGGCACTGGTGAGTCTGCATTGATGGGCGCTGGTGAGGCTGCATTGATGGGCGCTGGTGAGGCTGCATTTAATGGGCGCTGGTGAGGCTTCATTGATGGGTGTTGGTGAGGCTTCATTTGATGGGTGCTGGTGAGGCTGCATTTGTAGGCACTGGTGAGTCTGCATTGATGGGCGCAGGTGAGGCTGCATTGATGGGCGCTGGTGAGGCTGCATTTGATGGGCGCTGGTGAGGCTTCATTGATGGGTGTTGGTGAGGCTGCATTTGATGAGCGCGGTGAGGCTGCATTTGATGGGCGTTGGTGAGGCTGGATTTGATGGGCGCCAGTGAGGCTGCATTCGATGGGCACAGGTGAGGCTTCATTGATGGGCACTGGTAAGGCTTTATTGATGGGCGCTGGTGAGGCTGCATTTGATGGGCGCTGGTGAGGCGGCATTTGATGGGCGCAGGTGAGGCTGGATTTGATGGGCGCCAGTGAGGCTGCATTCGATGGGCACTGGTGAGGCTTCATTGATGGGCGCTGGTGAGGCTGCATTCAATGGGCATTGGTGAGGCTGCATTTGATGGGCACTGGTTGGGTTGCATTGATGGGCACTGGTGAGGCTGCATTTGATGGGCGCTGGTGAGGCTGCATTCGATGGGTGCTGGTGAGGCTGCATTTGATGGGCGCTGATTGGGCACTTTAATAAAAAGGTAGGAATACATGGGCAGGGCAAATGGGGTGGAGTCAGGGGTGGAGCAGGGCGGGTGGCAAAATGAGGTTTCAAAAATCCTTGCACCACCCCCGGGTGCAGGGTATAGGGCAGCGCAGGGCACCCCAGATGTTTTGGAACTACACTTCCCACGGTGCTCGTGCACTCTGAAGTGTAGTTGAGCATCATGGGAAATGTAGTTCCAAAGCATGTTGGGTGCCAAGGTTTTCCATCACTGGTATAGGGTGTTTTTAGCAGCTGTAACTTAAATCAGATTATTTTGGTCCCTGTGAACTACGGGCCACTTCAAGCTAACACTGCATTTCTTTTCCAGGTTTTGTGACACCATGGAATGTCACCCAGTCTCCGGAGTTCCTCCCTGTTTATGAACAAACTCAACTTAACCTTGAATGTACCTTTGACGGGAGATCTCCAAAGCCTACTGCCGTCACCTTCATGTGGTTCTGGAATAACATCAGTGTCTATGGCTTCACATCCAAACAGGGAACCAATGGGAGCAACATAACTGAACTTGAGGACCCCAGAGTGAGCCTGGAAACACATTGGGAAGGCACCAGCAATTTAATGATAAGGAATTCGATGCCTGGAGACAATGGACTGTACGTGTGCTTGGTGATGATACACGCACCCCTCCCCATAACCACAGGAAAGGGGAAAGGGACATGGGTTTTTGTGCTGAAGAACCCAGAGAAAGGTGAGTACGACTGAAGGAAGCTGTTGGGGAATGATTATGGGAGCTCTGTTGTAGGGCACATTCGGTGTCACATACATTCTTTATTCATGGCTTAGTGCAGAGGGCCAGTGGCGTAGAGTGGGGGGTGCAAGGGGGACCACCGCCCCGGGTGCAAAATTTAGAGGGGGGCTGTCACGAGTGTGGAGAGGAGGGAGTGCCAACAACACATGGGACATAGGAACATATGCATGATGTCACCACTCCAGGCTTTACCAGTCATTACCAAGCATGCTCTCCTCTTCCCTACCGCCACAGCTTTCTCACACAGTGGATCATGTGACCAGACGGGGACTAGCTAAAAAAAAGATTTGGGTGAATACGGGGCGGTTTCGAATCTTAAGATCAATATGGAGAAAATAGAGATACTAAATATTTGTGTCCCCCCCAAAAGAAGAAAAGAGAACTGAGAGCTCCTTTCCCCTTTGTGTGGAAGGAAAATGGACTAAAACATCTGAGAGTATTTCTATCAGTATCAACATCAGACGTATACCAGGATAATTATTTATCTTGTTTGAATAAAATTAAACAAAACCTGAAAGGATATCTCCGGCACATAGACTGTCATGGTTTGGTAGGATGAGGCCTTGTACACACGAGGGAATATTTCCGCTGAACATGGTCCGACGGACCATTTCAGCCGAAAAATCCGCTCGTGTGTAGGGGCAAACGGACCGTTCTGGCCGGATTCCTCCGGCGGAAAAATTTCAAAGCATGCTTTGGAATTTTTCCGCCGGATAGCTGCCCGTCAGATATGTCCGCTGGTTAGTACGGCAAACCAGCGGACATATCTGCCCGCACATGCGTCGTATCCTGTGAATGGATCCGATGCATGCGCGCGGAAGTGTTTACTTCCTGGTGCGGTGACGTGGCGGTCACGTGGCGGTGACGTGGCGGCGTCAACGTCACCGCCGCGTCACCGCGCTGTCCGCCGGCGGGGAATTTGATCCGATGGTGTGTACAGCCATCAGATCAAAGCAATCCGGCGGACAGACCCGATGGGAACGGTCCGTCTGACCGTTCCCATCGGATATATTACCTCGTGTGTACAAGGCCTAAGTGTAATCAAAATTATGATCCTTCCGAAAGCCCTATACATCTTTCAAAGCCTTCAGATTAATATCCCAGGGGCCTATTTTAAAATTATTAGGTCCTTGCTGCAGAAATTTGTATGGAATAGAAGAGTAAGTCGTATCTCCTATAAAACAATGAGTAGATCTAAGGATAATGGGGGGGGGGGGGTGTGCTCCTCCTATCTTCAGAAATACCATGCAGCAGCAGTACTGAGGAGAATTTTAGATTGGGTTCATAATATTCCACATAAAAAGTGGGTATCACTGGAGGACAATATGAGTAAAGTCGTTCTAGGTCAGATTTTCTGGATTCCAAGGGAATTTAGAGGACTCCCTAGAGAAATGGCCCCAATTGCAACAGAACCATTAAGAGCATGGGATATGGTACTCAAGGGTACGACAGGGCAATACAGTAGCCCCTTGATGCCCTTGACAGGAAATAATTATTTCCCCCCAAGGAAAGAAAATAAACTGTATTTAAAATGGACCAACTCGGATCGATCGAGATTAAGAGACGTTTTAAAAGCAAACGCATTTTGTTCATTAGCAGAGTTACGAGAAAAATACGGTATAACACCTTGGGATGGGTGGAGGTACAGACAGCTCCAACACTTCATAGAATCCCTTCCAAAACCCCTTTACTTGGCTAGTAGGTTAAATCCATGGGAAATATTAGTTGACCAAGGGGGGATAAGCAGACAGGGTATCTCTAGAATATACAGGATGCTGATAAGTTCTATTGACGATGGGTTAATGTGTCCCTTGGGAAGGTGGGAAATAGAACTGAACCAATAAGTACCTGAGATGGACACAAGGATAAAATAAATTAATTATAAACTATTGACTAAGTGGTACTACGTTCCATCCAAAATGCATAAAATTAATTATCACCTTTATGTTGGAGGGAATGTGCGAAGGAAGCAACCCATGCTCATATATGGTGGCAGTGTAGTTCGATCCAGCCATACTGGGTGGAAGTATTGGATAGACATGTGCAATTTTTTTCGTTACGAATACGTTTTCCGTCATTATTCGTTATTTTCGTTGATTCGTTAACCTACGAATAAACGAATGGTTTAGCGCAAATAATAACGAATAACGATATTTCCAAAAATAACGAATATGGAAAACTACGAAGATACGAAACTACTAAATGTAAAAGAACAACACAACGAAAGAAAAAAGAAACGAAAACATAGAAATAACGAAAACACCGAACACAAAAAAAAAATCATAATTACGAAAAAATAAACGAAAATGCAAACTTACTAATATTTGAAGAACGAAAAGAAAACAACCGAAATGCCGAACAAAGAATAAAAAACGAAAAGCAAAACTAATGAAAAATAAATTATGAATCTTCGGAAAACGGAAATGAAATAATGTAAATTCACTTTCATTAGTACTGTGACCAATAGCCACTCAGCGCTGTCCCTTCCCCTGAAGAGCTTCTTTCTTATGTGGCTCCTTGACCTTGTGTCTTTATCTGTGTTAGTCAATCACAGTAAATTACGATGTTTTTCAAAATTACAACGAGTAGTGTGTCGAATAAACGTAAAATGTATTTTAACAGAATTACGAATGCAATAAAATCTACAAAAGAACGTTGTTATAATCAAATGAAATTAGACACGAAAATACGAATGATCATAAAGCAACAAAGATTTATTTCTTACGAAAATACAAACGTGGCATAATGGAAAATATAATGTTAATACGAATATCAAAACAACGAAAAATAAACCAACGTAAAAACGAATAAATTCATTGTAAAAATACGAACGAGGCAGAATACAACATTTAACGAAAATACTAATCTCGAATCAACGAAAAATAAACTAACATAAAAAAACGGAAACGGAAAAAAAAGTGTTACGAAAATACTAAAGAGTACGAATACGATAACTAACGTCTTACGAAATTACGACTCATTACGAATCACGATAAACGAACAGAAACGAAACAGAAATAAACGAAAATTTTTGTTGTGCACATGTCTAGTATTGGATTTAATTAAAAAGACTGACGGGATAGAAATAGAATTAGACCCCTGGAAATGCTTGTTCAATGTGATTGGGGCAGCACTTACTCCATTTCTAATCCCGAAACATTGGAAAACAAAGGAAATACCAATGATAAATGATTGGTTTAGAGAAATAGATAGAACGATGATATGGAAGAATTAATATGTTTCCAAAGTGACGCAGAAACAAGATTTCAGGGTACTTGAAAGAAATGGCTAGAATGTAAACAGTCCCCGACTTATCTGGGAATTATGGGGAATGAAGGGAGTACTTAGGGGCTTGTCCCCTGATGCCCTCACTCCATGATCCCCCCTGCTAATGAAGCAACGGGGAATATGACCCTCCAAACAGGTTTCTCCAGCCCTCCCTCCCCCCCCATGTTTTAGAGACTTCCAGAATTCCTCCAGCTCTCTGAACCCGCTAGCTGCCTCAGCTTTCTGGGCTCCCTAGACCCTCTCTTGGTCTCCCAGGCATGCGTAGCTGTCCTGACTATTCCAGTATTTTGGCATAGGAACAATCTCTTGACAGGCCTCTGTCTCTACAAGGCAGCAACTGCCCTGAGCTCTCACCAGACCATCATTATAAGGGCTGTGTGCATCTGGACACACACCCGGCTGGTTTTCTACAAAACCCGGACACTGGGTTTGAGATCTCTTTCTTCTCAAGACATGTTGAAATCACCAAACCACAAAGTCCAATTCAGAAATACAAAAATCCAGAGAAATCGATAAAAAAAGCTCATAATCTATACTCCAGAGTCCCACATGCTGTAAACGTGCAAACCAAGTAGCAGGCCTTCACACTCTCACAGCAGATAAGAAGTCATGACTTGATAAGGAGTCCTGACTTGACCCTGACTTTCCTAATCTGTATATTTGTTTTAGATCAGCGTCTTATAAAGTATGAAAATCCAGAGATTCTCACTTCTTGCCCAGATAAGTGAATTATCACACCTATATAAACTTGTTGGACATCTGATTCCAAAACCATGGGCATTAGTTGGAGTTGCCCTGACTCTTTGTGGCTATAACAGCTTTAATTCCTCTTGAAAGAATTTTCACAAGATTTTGGAGTGTGTCTTTAGGAACCTTTGCCCATTCTACCAAAAGACCATTTGTGAGGTCAATCTCGCAAATGGTCTTTTGGTGGAATGGCAAAAGTTCGCAAAGACGCACTCCAAAATCTTGTGAAAATTCTTTCCACAGAAGTTAAAGCTGTTATAGCCACAAGCAGTCAAGGCAACTCCAACTAATGCCCATGGTTTCGGATTTTTTCCAACAAGTTTATATAGGTGTGATGGTCAGGTGTCAACAAACGTTTGGCCATATAATGTACCTCGGTAGTATAGTTATATTCTAAATGAAAGGACTGGATAATTAAAACTAGAGCAAAAATCAAACTGTTGACAATAGTATTAGATAAGCTAGTATTTTCATAAGGAATAGTCAACGATGGCCGATCCTTCCATTAAACGTACTTTGCCGTGTGTGCTTGACTAATACTCCTGCAAACAGTTTGACCGACCTTGGAACCCTTTTAGTTGCATGACATTGCTTTGAAAACTCACATGTGTAACTGCTAATTGGAACACCTCTTTGATGGCTTTTACCTACTGCTAATTGGAAGTCGACTTCATAAGACTCAGATTTATGACCGTGTCTCTTATTGTGAAATGTATTTACTTTGTAGCCTTTTCATGTGATGCTTTTCTCTCCTTTCAAGTTTAGTGCTAATCAGTTATATTTAGAAATTTCAGCAACTTCTCATTTCTAGCTCAGCACATTTATATTTTCCCTTCTTGGCTCAGCATGAAATGCGTACATTTCTTATCCATCTACTATATATATGTTTTGATTTGTATGTAAAAATAATTTAAAATATTAAGTTGGTGTGTTTTTTTGCTTTGTTAGCACTTAACCACTTTAGCCCCGGACTATATTGCTGTCCAAAGACCAGAGCACTTTTTGTGATTCGGCACTGCGTCGCTTTAACTGACAATTGCGCGGTCGTGCAACGTGGCTCCCAAACAAAATTGGTGTCCTTTTTTCCCCACAAATAGAGCTTTCTTTTGGTGGTATTTGATCATCTCTGCGGTTTTCATTTTTTGCGCTATAAACAAAAATAGAGCGACTATTTTGAAAAAAATGCAATATTTTTTACATTTTGCTATTATAAATATCACCAAAAAAGATATAAAAAAACATTTTTTTTCCTCAGTTTAGGCCGATACGTATTCTTCTACATATTTTTCATTAAAAAAAATCACAATTAGCGTTTATTGATTGGTTTGCGCAAAATTTATAGCGTTTACAAAAAAGGGGGTAGTTTTATGGCATTTTTATTAATATTTTTTTTTACTAGTAATTGCGGCGATCAGCGTTTTTTTTCAGTACTGCGATATTATGGCGGACACATCGGACACTTTTGACACATTTTTGGGACCATTGGCATTTTTATAGCGATCAATGCTATAAAAATGCATTGTATTACTATAAAAATGCCATTGGCAGTGAAGGGGCCGCGAAAGTCCCGACGTAGAGCTACGGGCTCTCGCGCAGGAGAGCCGACCTGCCGCCGTAGAACCACGGCGGCTGGTCGGCTAGTGGTTAAGCTACTCTACACACACAAATCCCCATGCTGGCGCTCATGCGCGCAATTGCACAGGCACGAGCATCGTTTTCCCCACCCTACAGCGGGCGCACATGCACGCCCTCTGGTGTCCAAAAAATAGGACGTACCTGTACAGGGTTTCGCCCAGGGGAGCCATTCTGCCGCAGTATATCTGAATGACCCGGTCGGGAACAGGTTAAATGTCAACCTAACTCTTATGCTAGGTTCTAACTGCTGCAATCTGACTTTCAGTGTGGCTATGTAATGCTACTTGGATGCTACTCTGATAAGTCTGCATATTCTATGGGGCCAAAATCGCACTGGAATTGCACCAAAGTAATACATGAACCTTTTCCAAAATTGCTCCATGTTAAGTCGCATTGATGTTAACTGATACCATTGGAAACAATGTGATTTTCATGTCATTGTCATGCGATTCTGTGCGACTCAAGTTGCATCTTGTAACAACACCCCGAGTATGAAAGGGGTATGAAAGGGGTTAAAGTCATTTAGGTCCAAGTTTCGACAGTCATCTGAGTTTCCAAATTGGGTTAAGGGAAATTCTACCACTGTTTAGCTACGTTTGAGTGAATATAATTGTTAATGTTTTCAAAACTTCCCCCCTCTCTTCCTTTTTTCCCTTTCTCTCCCTTCTTGCTTGGAATAACATCCGATCGGTTCTATAAGCTAAAGTGGAGCACCCTTTTTTTTTTCTTCTTTTTTTTTTAAAAGAAGATATGTACTGAAGATATGTAAGAATATATACTGTATTCTGTGAGTATATGTAGATGGTCTTCATATATATATACCTGTTTTGTATAGGGTAATGCCTATATAAACTAATAATATTAAACAAAGTCGTTTAGGACATTCCATTCCCGAACACAAAGGCAGCTACCGAACACTCTAATCAGCTGAACAGGAAACCCATACGAATAATTTTCCCCAAGTACAAGACAAGGCTCTGTGTTGAGGGTCAAGCAGGAATCTGACTTTATTAGCACCAGACTACAAGTCTTAAATACAGTAGTAGAGGAGGTATATACCTCCTTCTCATATTACTCTGAAAACACACCTGTGACCAGAAACATAATTACCATGAGCTAATTAACTAATCTCTTCTAGCAGCCAGGTCAATGTTATGATAAATCAGGATTTCACTACAGGTCAGACTTGTTGTCACTGAGCTTCACACAGTAGATGATACATTATCATTAGTTTAAACACAGGACATATTCTTCCAATAGCAGGAGCTCTTACTGGTGATAGATAGATAGATAAATAGAAAGATAGATAGATAGATAGATATATAGATAGATAGATAGATAGATAGATAGATAGATAGATAGATAGATAGATAGATAGATAGATAGATAGATAGGGATAGTCAATTTCATGGTTCATTACGTCCGGTAATAGTAAAATTCAACTGGGCTGTAATGTTGAAGAAATTTTGTAGCTTGTCCAAGCTTCCTCATGGTTCCTTGCTCTATAACAGGGGTCTCCAAACAGCGGCCCGAGGGCCAGATGTGGCCCCTTGCTAGCCTTTATCCGACCCTCAGGGCTTTATTCCTCCCACTGTTATGAGGCACTATTCTTCCCACTGACTCCAACAAGGGGACACTTTTTCTTCCACCGATACCAATGATGAGATACAATTACTCCTACTAATAGGGGCACTACTCCTTATCCTACTGATCCTACTTTGAGGCCATATTTATTCTCACCAATACTGGGCCGGGGCATCTTCTACCCCGCTGGCGACAATCCGGCCCTCCTAAAGTCTGAAGGACAATAAACTGACCCTTTGTTTGAAAAGTTTGGAGACCCCTGCTCTATAAGAAGACTTGTCTCCTTCTCATAGAAGCAATGGTTACATCATCTTGATGAGTTTATTGGCTAGAAGAGTTTTCCTTTGTGTGTATGAAGGAAAGAGGAAGGAGGAGAAGAAACAGATTGGCTCTCTATTCATGTGAGGGAGGGGGAGCTGTCAGTGCAGGTTTTGGGCTGTATGAGAGAGATGCTCCCAGCTCAGAGCCCTGTGGCCATCAAACCCGCTGGGGCCCCCAACTTGTGGTGAACCGTCAGGGCCCATTTACAAGTGCGACCTTTGTGAACCTGGTAGTTCCGCCACTGATGAAAGTTTTTATATGAATTAAGGAGATTTTAAAAGAAAGGGACAGGGACTAATATTTTGCACTGAGGCCCAAAGAAGATTTGATACACCACTGCTTCGTAGACATCATTGTGGTAGATCCAGGGAGACCAGAGACCAATGGAGATTTTTATATCATAGTGTGCTAAAATGTATTTAAAATTTAGGATGATATTTGGAAGGAATAAAGCTCTGTCAGGTTTTTATTGCTGTCTGTGTTTCTGTTGGGTACATTTTCCCTCACTTCCTGTTCTGGCATTGGGACAACAGGAAATGGGGGGGGGGGAATACCCCTAACACCTGACCATTCCTTATTATTGCAAAAATACAAAAGAGCATTTAAAGTGGAGGTTCACCCTAAAAAAATGTATATAACATTACATCCAGCATACTTGCGACATAAACAGTATCCTAGTATTTTTTTTTTCCGCCAAACATACCGTTATATTGTTATTTTCTCCATGGCTTCCGGGTTCTGATTCCCGCGGGACTGGGCGTTCCTATTCAGGAGGCAGATGATTGACAGCTGGTGAAAAACTTCCCAAGGCGCATAAAGTGCGTCACCAGTTTTCTGTAAATTGACGACCTGTGAGTCGGCTCTATATGGCACCTGCGCCCACCGTGTAGAGCTAACTGTGCAGGCGCCATATAAAGCCGACTCGCAGGTCGGCTATTTACGGAAAACTGGTGACGCGCTTTATGCGCCTTGGGAAGTTTTTTACCAGACGTCAATCATCTACCTCCTGAATAGGAACGCCCAGTCCCGCGGGAATCAGAACCCGGAAGCCATTGGGAAAATAACAATATAACGGTATGTACGGCGAAAAAAAAAGAAAACCAGCATACTGTTCATGTCGCAAGTATGCTGGATGTAATGTCATATAATTGTTTTAGGGTGAACCTCCACTTTAAATGCTCTTTTGTATTTTTGCAATAATAGGGAATGGTCAGGTGTTAGGGGTATTCCCCCCCCCATTTCCTGTTGTCCCAATGCCAGAACAGGAAGTGAGGGAAAATGTTATATATTTGTTTTAGGGTGAACCTCCACTTTAACCACTGGTTGAACTAATCTGAGTTTAAGCTAGAGGGCACTATTCCAAACATCATTTATTGCTACACAGTTCATTCACCCATGTTGTTTATGCACTGTTTTTTCACAAGGCTTGTCCAGGTATGGGTTTGTGTAGAGCCCATATGTCATTCTCTTTTCATATGCACCCATCACAGACAATGCAGCGTCCTGGGCGTGTTGCCAATCACAGTTGGTTGAGCGCATTAGGCTGGCACGATCGCCCTATGTTGCTGTGACCCCTGGGCCAAGCCGCCTCTCTCCCAGTCTCCGGTCCCTTGTTTACGCGTTACCCTTCAAAAGTATTAGCTGACATAAGCTTGACTTGTTGAGGATCAGCGGCATAGCGCTATATTTTGTTCCTGGCATTCCGATACTTCAAAGCCTGTGCTCACTATAACCAAATTACATCATTGTTGTTAGCTGGTTTATGTAACAATGAGTTTAACTATATAAATTGACAAATATTTGGAGACTGATTTAAACTGAAGATGCTTAAATCTAAAGGTGGTACAGAAGTTGAACAATATTTTCCAGCCTACTGCAGACCCATTGACTAAAGGTGTATCCAACACCAGTTTGCTGGGATTATAAATGGAAGAGAAGTGCAGGTCAATGGTCAAAAGAGTTAAAGAGGAAGCTTCATCAGTGTTCAGTGGGCTAATAACCCCGAATGGGAAATGCCATTTCTTCAAGTACAATTCAGAGGAATTTTGGTGTTTTTTTGGAATTTAGGTTGGGACTGTCAATGTTTTGGAACCTGGGGTTGCACTTTTGCGTATGACCAAGAAGATGACTATCAATATCTTACCTGGCCAATTGTTCATTTGCATGTTTGTCTTTCATCTGTTGTGTGTTACTCCATCTAAGAGCCAACTGTGAGTTCAGCCTCTGTCAAGAGGGTTACTGCTTGACTTCACCTTGATTGACATTCCTTTATCTCTTGCCTGTTCTTTGGCTTCTTTTGGCACCTTTCAACAGGGAAAAAAAAAAACATTTTAAATTTTCACCTAAATTGGAAGTAAAAGTTGTTGGTGGAGTATGCACAGCAAATCTACAGATTATGATGCACATCCCCCACCACTGCCAGCTCCATTGCCAATTCTTTAAGGTCCAGCTGAGATCCTTTGCAGACCTTTGGTGGCCACTGATCATAGAAACGTCAGTGTATTTCCTGCACAACCTGCCACCTGGGCTAATTATACTTTGCATGGCGCACATGTAAATAAAAGGGAGACAATAAATAAAAAATTAACAAAATTAAATAACTTACACATTTTAATTTATTATTATTATTATTTAATTTAATTAAAAAAATGATTGGGAAAAGAGTAGACATCTTTTGGCAGAAGAGACTTCTACTGGAACCTCTTTTTCTCCTACCTTTTAGCAATTGTTTTTTTTAAAGAATTTAATTTTGCTTTAAATACCCAAATTTACACCTTAAATTTATTGAAGAATCAGCAATAAAATGTGCTTTTAAAATGAAATTCCATAAAACGTGCACTAAGTGCCTTCGAAATTGCAAGCTCACACTTTTGACTATAATTGACTATGATGTCACCACAGTTGCAACATTTTAATGAATACGGTTTAGTTAAAAAATGCCTGTGAAAACAAACTGATATAGTACTTACTTATTTATTTCAACCTTGTGTTTAGTAGGCAAGGATGGGTGAGGGTAATTGTAACTGAACGTCCCACACTCCGCTTGAGTGCTTCCGTCATATACCGATTCCTATCAGTCTGGATGCAGATATCAGATATTCCAGCTGCTCACAAGCACACAACTAGACGAGACTTGTTTGTGTGCTGAACATGGAGTGTTTAATAGAACCAAGGATACAACCTTATATACAGTTTAAAGAGGAGGCAACCAGAACATAAATTAACATGAGCTAATTAACTAATCATTTACCCAGACTAGGCAACTCATAGATATGACCTTTCAGGGTAGACGTCACGTCTCCTCGCTCACCTGCGATACAATACACATTATCATAAGTGTAAACACAAGACCTCTTCACACAATAGCAGGGTCAGTTTTCACTGAGAACAGACAGATGGCTGGAGGGGAAGGCAATAGCATCTCCTTACACTGTATGTCGCAACAGTATGAATCAGTCACTCTAATGACATATACAGGGTCCCAGGCATACAGCTCACAAAGAGCACCGTCCCCCCCCAAATACCAGGGCCCATGATCGCAAGGTAAGAGGCTAGCATTCAGTCCCCTCCAAAAGCCTCTATCCCAGGTGAGTCTGTCACAGTAATGAAACATGGATATCCACTAGAGGGCAAGCTAAAAGACTTTATATATGGCCCAGCATGCCAATAAAACATGCAATAGTTACATTACCAAATCATTAGAATACATACGTCTCCCTTTAACATTGGGGCTTTACTTGTGAAATCTGTCCGACAGGATAATGGCTACACCAGTGAACACATTTCTAGTATAAGGATGGAATATGCCGGCTTCTGATTGGCTGTGGTGGACTTTATCTTTCCTATTGTCCAGTTTAAAAAAGGGTGTACAAAAAGCCGGAAAACTGTTCTAGAAAGTCACAGCTGACTGCAGATTATAGCGGATATGGATACAACACTAATTGCACAACATTTCCTTTGCTATAGAATATTTTTCATAAACAGCTTTTTTTTCAATAAAATACTTGTTTTCGATTCTTTTAATCCTTTCTTGCATGCCAGTTCTTCTGATCTCCTGCAGCCTTTTTTTACCCACTTGTAGGGCTGCTGTTAGAAATCACTGGGGGCCCCGTACAGCCTATCTGGCCGGGCCCCCTTCAAATATATCAAAACAAGATTTTCACTTAAAATATACTAAAATCATTCTTATGCTGCGTACACACGATCAGTTAAACAAATGAGAATGGTCTGATGGACCGTTTACATCGATCAAAACCGATCGTGTGTGGGCGCCATCGGTTAGTTATCCATCGGTTACAAAAAAGCCAACTTGCTTTAAATTTAAATCCATGCATGCTCAGAATCAAGTCGACGCATGCTTGGAAGCATCAAACTTCATTTTTTTCAGCACGTCGTTGTGTTTTACGTCACCGCGTTCTGACACAATAGTTTTTTTAACCGATGGTGTGTAGGCACAACTGACCATCAGTCAGCTTCATCGGTTAACCGAAAATCAGACCGTTCTCATCGGATTGACTGATCGTGTGTACGCGGCATTAGCGGACACAAAGATAACAGGGAGGGAAGCTGTGTAAATTAGCCTATTAAATCTTTTTTTACATTTTTGAACAAAAACATTTTATAATAAAAAAATTTTTTGAAAAAAATATTTTAAAATTTTTACAAAATATATTT